>OY288270.1:32830154-33363154 GCA_958450335.1 Hibiscus tridactylites
TCGACATGTGACCTTCTATCCTTATGCCTCTTGTACCAATCTCTTCCAAGATCACGCTCCGCGGCTCGTTTCCCTGAGCTAGATCCTCCCGCTCGACTTGCCAGACCAAGATTCAACTCAATGTCCTTGGCTCTAGTGACCAAGACATCGAAATCAGTATAGTCTGTTACGAGCATATAGGTTTTCACATCAGCCACCAACCTATAACGGAATCGTTCATACCTTTCCCGATCGCTAGGAATCAGCTCGGGTGCAGATTGGCTAAGGCGTAGAAATTGCACCTCATACTCCGCCACAGACATATTCCCTTTCACAAGGGACACGAATTCCCTCTTTTTCTCATCGAGGTAGCAAAGTCCCAAATACTTCCGCTTGAATGCATTCAAGAAGAATGTCCAAGTCACCTCGTCATCATCCATCCCCGCTATTGTGGTTGTCCACCACGTATATGCATCACCATGCAACATGGACACAATACATCCCAACTTCTGTACATTATTACACTTCAACTGCCCGAGAATCCTCTTGGTACTCTCTAGCCAAGACTCGAAACCTTCCGGAGTCAACCCTCTGAACTCAGTCCCTCCTAGACCGCGGAGTCGCTCCAATGGCAACCTCACATTAGCACCATCCTACGGTGCAGCTCCGTGAGCTCCAGCTACTGTTGCCTGAAAATCTCCAGCAATAGCTTGTATCAACACAGACGTATCAGGATCAGCTTGCCTCTAAACTCCTTCGGGTCCACCACCACGTACCAGCTCTCGTACCAGCTCTCGTAGCACCAACCCCAGCTCCACAACCACGGGGTGGTCCACTAGGAGAAGGAGGCGGTAAATCCTCAACATTCTCAGCATTCTCGTTCTCAGCCGTAGCACGAGTAGTAATTCTAAGCTCTCTACGTGGCCCCATAGGAAAACAATGCAACTGACAAAATACAATAACTTCAATTAGGCAAAATAAGGCAAGTAATCCAAGTACTCAAACTCATTTTTGAAAATAATTCTTCTCAATAGTAATGATATGGGAATGGGATCCTCAACTATACCCCAAACACAACATAGCATCACAAATTCATCTCAATAGAACAAAACATCAACAATTATACATCATACTTTCACCGAGAGTCATAATCATTCATAATCACACACATTAACCACTTAGCAACCCCAAATATCCGTAAACCTTGCTCTGATACCAACAAATGTAACCCCTTTAGCCCGGCCTAGACGCTTGACTCGAACTACGAAGATTACACGAAGAAAATCAAAGTCAACCCGAAAGTCAACCTTGATTAATGACCCTTTTTATCTTTTCTAAATGCACATTAAGCCTATGTGATTACTCAAGAATCATAGGAAAGAAAGGCACATCAGTCGGAATTCCATTAGGGATTCAAATGTAAGAATTACACTTTTAGGGACCAAAATGTAAACTTTGCAAATTGAGAAGACTTTGTAGATTTTAAACTTACCAATACGTAATTAGCCATTTTTCATGCATCTCAGTCAAATTTCAGCTTAATTGGACATTCCCAACTCAACCAATTGCATCCACAAACATCTAGGACTAAAATGTAAGAAACAAGAACTTGAAACCATTCAAAATGCAGACTAACTGTAATCCGTTTCGAAATGCTGACCCTGGTATTGAAACGGTCCTATCGAAACGGAGTTGACCGTTTCGGTACTCGGGTGCGTTCCGAGACCAGTATCGAAACAAGCCTCTCCAGTAGCTAAAGTGTTCCGAAACACCATTACCGTTCTAAAACACTATGGCCATTTCAGGCCCTGTTTTGAAACAGATAATTTTGTTTCGATACACCCTGCCTTTCAACCATACAATTTTCTGGGTTTTCACATTCAAACATATCCCAAATTGTACCATAACATACCGGCAACACAATTAGACATCATAGAACATATTTAAGGAGCTTAAGCTAGAGCATGGCATCAAACACATGAACATTTAGTCTATAGGCATGCTTCCTAACCACAAAACCAAATAAAGACCTCAATCCTCAAACCAAACCAAATAGGACCATTTACAAACTTCAAACGCCATAACAACTTGCCACAATACGGAGTTCAAACTACATCTCCCAACAACAACCTTGGATCCCCATTGCCAAATATCAATACTAAAGTGTATGAAAACATCACCATACATGAGCTTCTCACTTCCTTGGATGTCCTTAACCTTCTTGCTGCCCACACTTTTCTCAATTATCTGCATTGTTGGTAAAAGTGAGCGTAAACATATTTAAGCTCTCGAAACTTCCGGATCAACACCAAGATCGTCCGAAGATGTCTCCTCTTTTCATTACACATAAGATCAGAGGATTAATGCATCATCATGCATTGAAATCACCAGCCACTCAAACAAACTCGCTGCTTTACTCAAAAACACCATTTCGGCTACCAAAAACAACTGAAATCATCTCCAAACTCTTCCAAAACAAAGCCCAGCCAAGATCTATCAATTCTAACCATTTCTAAACCTCAATCAACACCAAAAATCACCATAAACTCGTCCTTACACCTCCAGCAACAACAAAACACCAAAACCACCAATCTAGCATGTACATTTAAGGAATCCAAACCTATTCGGGATTTGTTTAATAAAACTTCATTTATAACATCAATTACCATCCAAAATACATTAGAAATCAACCTCAAAACAGAGCCTAACCAATAGTTACGAAAATCATCAAGATCTCTCCAAGAATCTTGAGTTTTACCTCAATTTCATATTTCTAACATTAAAGCAACTCAAAAAATCATTAAAAAGGATTGATAACTTGGGAATTTCAGTAAAGAACTGCTCATTAGAGGAGAATGACGAAGTTTGCCTCTAATGGCTGATTTCTCCTCAATTTGGGCAAAATTTCTTGATATCCAATGTGAAAACAAGAGGTTTTGATGAGGTAAAGATTAGGAATCCTTAGGAGAATGAAATCTTAGAAAAAGGGATGAAAATCATAGGTTAATTGAAGAAGGAAATGTGTTTGGATAAGTGGAAGTTGAGAGAAAAGGAAATGAGAGAAAAACCAACGTAAGGTAGTTATGAAAAGTTAAAATAGAATTTTCCTTTTAATTCTCCTTTATTCCCTTAATTAAAATATTAATAAAAACTCCCAAATTAAAGAAAAATCTAATGAAAACATTTTGGTAAAATTAGCTCCTTAAAGATTCAATGTTTCAATCCTTTACAAAACAATCACTAGTCAACTTTTGCAAAAACTGCGATTTGGTCACTACACCGAAATGTAGTATTTCCAAATCATATTTTGTAAAATTGTTTCAACTATAATCATTTATATAATAAATAAGGATTTTAAGATATTTTTAAAATATCCCGAACTAGGCGTTTCCTAAATCTCCCTTAAAGATTCGAACCGTTCTCGACCGACCCGATTCAAACTCTAAAACATCTAGGCCCAAAATCAGGGTGTTACATTAGGTCTGTTAAGTATGTATATAATATGTTAAGTATGTTTGCATTATGATTATAGTGTGTTTATAATAAGCTAAGTATGTTTGCGTTATGCTTATAGTGTGTTTACAAGTTATTAATAAGATTACAAGGTTGTTTATTCATGTTTGTTGTGTTTTAGTGAAGGTACGCTATTGGGAAGCAACTCAAAGGCTTCATACTAGCTCGGTTGAATCTCACGAGAGTGTACATAGCTCATCTTCAGCTCAGAGGAGTGTGGACAGCTCAGGTCAGCTCGCTTCACTTCGAGCTAGCTGAATTCATGGGAGAGAAAGGCACATCAGTCGGAATTCCATTAGGTATTCAAATGTAAGAATTACACTTTTCGGGACCAAAATGTAAACTTTGCAAATTGAGAAGACTTTGTAGATTTTAAACTTACCAATATGTAATTAGCCATTTTTCATGCATCTCAGTCAAATTTCAGCTTAATTGGACATTCCCAACTCAACCAATTGCATCCACAAACATCTAGGACTAAAATGTAAGAAACAAAAACTTGAAACCATTCAAAATGCAGACTAACGGTAATCCGTTTCGAAATGCTGACCCTGGTATTGAAACGGTCCTATCGAAACAGAGTTGACCGTTTCGGTACTCGGGTGCGTTCCGAGACCAGTATCGAAACAAGCCTCTCCATTAGCTAAAGTGTTCCGAAACACCATTACCGTTCTAAAACACTATGGCAATTTTAGGCCCCTGTTTCGAAACAGATAATTGTGTTTCGATACACCCTGCCTTGCAACCATACAATTTTCTGGGTTTTCACATCTTTTCACATTCAAACATATCCCAAATCATACCATAACATATCAGCAACACAATTAGACATCATAGAACATATTTAAGGAGCTTAAGCTAGAGCATGGCATCAAACACATGAACATTTAGTCTATAGGCATGCTTCCTAACCACAAAACCAAATAAAGACCTCAATCCTCAAACCAAACCAAATAGGACCATTTACAAACTTCAAAAGCCATAACAACTTGCCACAAACATACGGAGTTCAAACTACATCTCCCAACAACAACCTTGGATCCCCATTGCCAAATATCAATACTAAAGTGTATGAAAACATCACCATACATGAGCTTCTCACTTCCTTGGATGTCCTTAACCTTCTTGCGGCCCACACTTTTCTCAATTATCTGCATTGTTGGTAAAAGTGAGCGTAAACATATTTAAGCTCTCGAAACTTCCGGATCAACACCAAGATCGTCCGAAGATGTCTCCTCTTTTCATTACACATAAGATCAGAGGATTAATGCATCATCATGCATTGAAATCACCAGCCACTCAAACAAACTCGCTGCTTTACTCTAAAACACCATTTCGGCTACCAAAAACAACTGAAATCATCTCCAAACTCTTGCAAAACAAAGCCCAACCAATATCTATCAATTCTAACCATTTCCAAACCTCAATCAACACCAAAAATCACCATAAACTCGTCCTTACACCTCCAGCAACAACAGAACACCAAAACCACCCCAAAACCACCAATCTAGCATGTAAATTTAAGGAATCCAAACCTATTCGGGATTTGTTTAGTAAAACTTCATTTAAAACATCAATTACCATCCAAAATACATTAGAAATCAACCTCAAAACAGAGCCTAACAAATAGTTACGAAAATCATCAAGATCTCTCCAAGAATCTTGAGTTTTACCTCAATTTCATATTTCTAACATTAAAGCAACTCAAAAAATCATTAAAAAGGATTGATAACTTAGGAATTTCAGTAAAGAACTGCTCATTAGAGGAGAATGACGAAGTTTGCCTCTAATGGCTGATTTCTCCTCAATTTGGGCAAAATTTCTTAAAAATCCAATGTGAAAACAAGAGGTTTTGATGAGGTAAAGATTAGGAATCCTTAGGAGAATGAAATCTTAGAAAAAGGGATGAAAATCAGAGGTTAATTGAAGAAGGAAATGTGTTTGGATGAGTGGATGTTGAGAGAAAAAGAAATGAGAGAAAAACCAACGTAAGGTAGTTATGAAAAGTTAAAATAGAATTTTCCTTTTAATTCTCCTTTATTCCCTTAATTAAAATATTAATAAAAACTCCCAAATTAAAGAAAAATCTAATGAAAACATTTTGGTAAAATTAGCTCCTTAAAGATTCAAAGTTTCAATCCTTTACAAAACAATCACTAGTCAACTTTTGCAAAAACTGCGATTTGGTCACTACACCGAAATGTAGTATTTCCAAATCATATTTTGTAAAAATGTTTCAACTATAATCATTTATATAATAAATAAGGATTTTAAGATATTTTTACATATTTTTAAAATATCCCGAACTAGGCGTTTCCTAAATCTCCCTTAAAGATTCGAACTGTTCTCGACCGGCCCGATTCAAACTCTAAAACATATAGGCCCAAAATTAGGGTGTTACATTAGGTCTGTTAAGTATGTATATAATATGTTAAGTATGTTTGCATTATGATTATAGTGTGTTTATAATAAGCTAAGTATGTTTGTGTTATGCTTATATTGTGCTTACAAGTTATTAATAAGATTACAAGGTTGTTTATGTATGTTTGTTGTGTTTTAGTGAAGGTAAACTATTGGGAAGCAACTCAAAGGTTTCATACTAGCTCGGTTGAATCTCACGAGAGTGTACATAGCTCATCTTCATCTCAGAGGAGTGTGGACAGCTCAGGTCAGCTCACTTCACTTCGAGCTAGCTGAACTCAGCTCAACTTCAGCTCCACTAGCTCAACTCCAGCTGATGAGTCCATAACTAGCTGAAAGCTATCCTACATGTGGGAGAGTTTCCTACACGTGTGTGGGGCAGCCAAGTGTACATGTGTGAGCATGTGTGTGCATGCGGTATACGTGATCAACACCACTTGCATGTGCCATGCACATTTCGGAAATCAAAGGCACATGGTGCAGCTGAGCCTTGTTTTCTCTTGCTTGGGCAGATAAGAACAAAGGAGCGCACATTTAACATGTGCTTTTCCTTTGAAATTCTAATGAACGGCACATTAAACATTTGCTTAATCCATTTGGGCGCACAAAAATCAAATACACGGCTGGAAATTATTGCCGCCCCTTAGGAAGTTTTTTCCTTCAAATTTAAATTTTGAAAGGCTTAATAACAGCCACATATTTTGTAATTTTCAGCCAGCCCTTGTATTATATATATTGGCCGACTTGACTTGTAAAAGGGTTAGAAAATTTTATGAAAACTTTCTTTGTGAGTTTTACTCTCAATTTCGATTCTTCATTGAACTACTTGGTTTTTTTAGACTTCGTTTGATTGTGTCATCTTCTTGATACTTCGGGTTCCTAGATCGTTATCTAGTTGGTCCAAGTTCGTTGACGAAGAACATATTCGATTCAAGTCCGTTCAGCATATTGTTCGAGTTCAACGTCATTCGTATTTTTTCAAACAAATTCAACGTCCATTTTGCCATATTTGAGTATTCAAGGTTGCCATGAATGAAGTTACACGAGTTCATCTTCTACCTTGATTCGAACCTGCCAGAAATCCACCCTTGTTTCCTTTCATTTTTCTTTGTTTCTTTTCTTGATTTTCAGCCTAATCTAAGCCTAATAACACCCCATTTATGTTTTATTGTAGATTTATGCTTGCTTCAATCCTAAATCCTTTAACAGACAAGGAATGTTGTTTCTGAAGCAATATACCCCTTATCATATGGTAATTAGAGCTTAGGATGGATTTTAGCACGTTATACACTACAAAACAAAAAATAATGAAATAAAAAAATTCGAAATTCTGAGAAAAAAGAGAGTCAAAGTCAAAGTTTAACCGGAAAAGTCAAAGTAAAAAAATCGAAAAAAATTGGATTCAAATATTTGGTGTATTTTGCATATATAAAGTGCAGTTTGTTCGTGAAAAATGATGAAGGATATTCAAGAATGCAATGGAATGCTTTGAAATCACCCGAAACAACTTGTTCTTGTTTGTTCGGTGATAGGATCGTTGTAAGTATTTCTTTTGTAGTAAGTTGTTTCTTTTTCCTTCATTTTTATCAGCCTTTATTTCTTTTGTTTCATCTCCAATTTTCCACCCTTCTTATTCTTTATTTTTCAGCCTTTATATCATACCTAACAACCCCTATTTCTTTTCGTAACCGTTTAATACTTTAACCTTTATATATATCTTGTAAGTTTGACATATTTAACAAGTTTGGAGGACCAATGTAGTTCCCTAAAGAACTGTTTACGTGGGATCGAGTGGAAAAGGCATTAAGCATGTTAGAAAAGTAAGGGAGACAAAAAAAAGCCATTCAAGCATTCTCCCGAGTGAAACGCGATCGATGAGTGTTATTTTTCTAAGTGTAATGTTCTTTGGAGTGATCTGTGAGAACTTTGTTGAGTGTGTTATTGTGAGGTAATTTTTCTTTATTTTTACTAATATATAACAACTTTTTTGTTTGTTTTAGTGTTTTGAATGGCAAGTTCTAATGATAGTAATCCCGGTGGACGTCCACCAAATTTGCAAATGCATGCCATTACACGTGAAATTCAACATCTTTTAAGACAAGAATTGGAGCCTTTACAATCTCGAATGGATAAAATTGATAGGGGTGGATCTCATTATGTCCATGATGAGATTAATGACGAGAATGAAGTTGGATAGTCTCCACGACAGAAACAACAAGGTCGTGCGCAACTTGATGATAATTTATCTAACATTCAGGTTGATATTCCATCATGACAGGGACAGACAGATCATGATGCATATCTTGCTTGGGAAAGCAAGGTTGAGCATGTGTTCGAGTGTTACAACTACTCGGAGCAAAAGAAGGTTCGTTTTGTTGCGATGGAATTCATAGATTATGCATTGATCTGGTGGGGTCAATTGTTGATCAGTCGGAGACGCACCAATGAGGGTCTAGTGAGAACGTTGGTAGAAATGAAACGGATCATGCGTAAGAGGTTTGTTCCCTCTCACTATCATCGTGATTTATTCCAGAAATTGCAAACTTTGAAACAGGGGAGTAGGAGTGTTGAAGACTACTTCAAGGAGATGGCGATGTCCATGATGTGTGTGAACGTTGTAGAAGAACGAGAGGCGACTATGGCACGTTTCCTTGCAGGTTTGAATTTTGAAATTGTTAATGTTGTTGAATTTCAGCATTATGTCGAGTTGGATGACATGGTGCATATGGCGATCAAAGTTGAGCGACAGCAACGCGGGAAATCTTCAAATCAAGGTAATACTCCGTTTAAGTCATTTTCCAATTCTTTTAATGCCCCTAACAATTTCAGGAAGCCTGCACCACAAGCAACACTACAGATTCAAGAAAAGGTAAATCAAGCAAGCTGAAGACTCCTATTACTAAGAATAGGCGTGACAAGCAGGTGGTGACACATGAACGTTCAAGAGACATTCTATGTTTCAAATGTCTAGGACGAGGACATATCGCCAGTCAGTGCCCCAATCAGAGGACCATGTTGATGTTAGAAAGTGGCGAGATTGAGTCTGAGGAAGACAAGCAGGACCCCCCCTCTTGTAGAAGCAGAAGAAGATGATGACAATGTGCAGTCGTTTGCCACAGGTGAAGCACTTGTTGTCAAAAGAAGTCTGAATACTCAACTGATTCATGATGAACTGCAATGAGAGAACATCTTTCACACTAGATGTCTCGTGAATAATAAGGTATGTGTTGGGATTATCGATGGTGGTAGTTTGACTATTGTTGCTAGTTTTGTGATGGTTGAAAAATTAGGTTTGAAGACAACAAAGCATCACAAACCTTACATATTACAATGGCTGAATGACGGTGGAGAGATTAGAGTGACGAAAAAAGTTTTAGTGTCGTTTGCCATTGGGAAGAACGAGGATGAAGTACTTTGCGATGTCGTTGCAATGGATGCAAGCCATTTGTTATTGGTCCGTCCTTGGAAGTTTGACAAGAAGACGACACATGATGGCTTTATGAACATGTATTCTTTTATGCATGCAGGAAAGAAGATAACCTTGGCTCCATTGATGCCAAGTCAAGTGCAAGAAGATCAAGCAAGATTGCAAAAGAATGTTGAGGAAGTTCGTGGGAAGAAGAAGATGAACGTGTATGCCAGCAACAAGGAAATCAAGATATATCTTTCCTCTTAGCAATTTTTGTTTATTTTGTTGTTTAAAGATCATTGTTTATTGTTTGAGATTCCTTGTGATCTGTCTGCTTCTATTTCATCTCTTTTGTAGGAATTTGAGGACGTGTTTCCGGATGAAACACCGAAGGGATTGCCAACTCTTCATGACATTGAGCACCAGATTGATTTCACTCTAGGTGATACTATTCCAAATCAACTAGCTTATCGAACTAACTCCGAAGAGACGAAAGTGCTTCAGAGGCAAGTTACAGAGTTGATGGACAAGGGTTGCATTCGAGGGAGTTTGAGTTCTTGTTTTGTTCCGGTGCTATTAGTGCCGAAGAATGATGGATCTTATAGGATGTGCGTAGATTGTAGAGCTGTGAACCAGATTACAATTAAGTATCGTCATACCATTCCAAGACTTGATGATATGTTGGACGAGCTTTGTGGAGCAGTCATCTTTTCCAAAATTGACTTGAAGATCGGATATCACCAGATTCGCATGCGAGAAGGCCGATGAGTGGAAGACAACCTTTAAAACAAAGCTAGGTTTGTACGAATGGTTAGTGATGCCTTTTGGTTTAACTAATGCACCTAGTACTTTCATGCGATTAATTATTCATGTTTTGCAGTCCTTTATTGTTAAATTTTGTGTTGTGTACTTTGACGATATTTTAATTTACAGTAAGACCTTGCAGGATCATGCATAACATTTGAGAGCCGTTTTGCAAACTTTGAGATACGAAAAGCTATTTGGTAACATGGAGAAATGTATGTTTTGTACTAACAAACTTACATTTCTTGGGTACAATCTGAGTGAACAAGGTGTTGAAGTCGATCCTGAGAAGATTAAACCAATTTAGGAATGGCCAGGACCGACATCGATTACTAAGGTTAAATCATTTCATGGTTTAGCGAGTTTTTATCGACGGTTTGTTCCTAACTTCAGTTCTATTACCGCCCCCCTTAACTAAGATTATAAAGAAGAATTTAGTCTTCTCATGGGTTAAAGAACAAGAAGATGCTTTTCTAAAAATTAAGGATTGTTTGACTAGTGCACCAGTGTTAGCCTTACCTGACATTGATAAAACTTTTGAAATTGAATGTGATGCTTCTGGAGTTGATATAGGCACATTTTTAATACAGGAAAAGAGGCTCGTTGCATATTTCAGTGAGAAACTGTGTGGAGCAACATTGAATTATCTAGTTTATGACAAAGAGATGTATGCACTGATTCGGGCATTGGAGACGTGGCAGCATTACTTGTTGCCTAAGGAGTTTGTGATCCACACTGACCACGAGGCTTTGCGATATATCACAAGTCAGCATAAATTGAATAAACGACATGCTAAATGGGTTCAATTGTTAGAATCTTTTCATTATGTCATTCGATACAAAAGGGAAAAGATAATGTCGTTGCTGATGCATTATCACGTAGGTATGCACTTTTGAGTTATCTTGATTCACATTTGATTGGTTTTGCATACATTCGTGAGTTATACCCTAATAATCCTTATTTTAGAGATAAGTATAATGCTTGTGAGAAAGGTGCAGATGGAAAATTCTATAGGCATGATGGTTATCTTTTCAAAGAAAACGTGATATGCATTCCACAGGGTTCGATGCATGATATACTAATCCGTGAGGCACATGAAGGTGGATTGATGGGTCATTTTGGGGTCACCAAGACGTTACATACCTTGAAGGAGCATTTATTTTGGCTGAAGATGCGCAGAGATGTTTAAAGGTATTGTGAACGTTGTGTGACTTGTAAAAAGGAAAAACTCGAAGGTTTCACCACATGGTATGTACTTACCTTTATCTATTCCTGTTTCCCCTTGGAATGATATATCTATAGATTTCGTTTTGGGATTGCCTTGAACTAGGAAGGGTAGAGATATAATATTTTTTTGGTTGATAGGTTCTTTAAGATGGCACATTTCATTGCATGCCATAAGACTGATGATGTTGTTAATGTGGCTAACTTATTCTTTAAAGATGTTGTGCGTTTACATTGTATTCCTAGGTCAATTATTTTTTACAGAGATGTAAAGTTTTTTAGTCACTTCTGGAGGACTCTTTGGAGCAAATTAGGTACGAAACTTATGTTTTCTACTACTTGTCATTCCCAGACCGATGGACAAACTGAGGTTGTTAACAGAGTTTTATCTACTTTACTTCGATCCATCACTAAAAAGAACATTAAAACTTAGGAAGATTGTTTGCCACATGTTGAGTTTGCTTATAACCATGATGTACATTTTGCTACTAAAATGTCACATTTTGAGGTTGTATATTGTTTTAACCCTATTACACCTCTAGATTTGTTGCCTTTGCCACAAGAAAAGGTGATGAACAGGGACGGTCAACGCAAAGTAGAATACGTGAAGAAGTTGATTTAATAGGTTAAGGAGAACCTGAAACGAAGGACTCAGCAATATGAGAAGCACGCAAACAAGGGAAGGAAGGAAGTCACCTTCAATGTTGGTGATTGCGTTTGAGTTCATTTCCGAAAGGAACGATTTCCAGCCCAACAGCGGTCCAAGTTGTAACCGCAAGGAGATGGTCCTTTTCAGGTGTTGGAGAAAGTGAATGACAACGCCTACAAGTTGGACTTACCGGGAGAGTTTAATGTAAGTGCTACATTCAATGTTTCTGACTTAACCCCTTTTAATGATTGCACAAATTTTAGGAAAAATCTTTTTCAAGAAGGGGGGATGATGTGAGCACGACTTTGCCACCAAAGGAAGTCGATCCGGAAGTTCTTCCAATAGGACCTATCACACGAACTAGGGCTGAACAATTCAAAGAAGTTCTATTCCGAACTTGTTCTAACATTCTAGATTCGTTCGATCATGTTTATACCTTAGAACATAAGCTTTATAATGTGTTGCATGCTAATATGTGACATACTTGGGTTATACTACGTACTAGGTCTGTTAAGTATGTATATAATATGCTAAGTATGTTTGCAGTATGATTATAGTGTGTTTATAATATGCTAAGTATGTTGCATTAAGCTTATGGTGTGTTTACAAGTTGTTAATAAGATTACAAGGTTGTTTATGCATGTTTGTTGTGTTTTAGTGAAGGTACACTATTGGGCAGCAGCTCAAAGGCTTCATGCTAGCTCGGTTGAAGCTCACGAGAGTGTACACAGCTCATCTTCAGCTCAGAGGAGTATGGGCAGCTTAGCTCAGCTCACTTCACTTCCAGCTAGCTGAATTCAACTCAATCTAGCTCCGGTCAGCTCAACTTTAGCTCCACTAGCTCAACTCCAGCTGACGAGTCCAAAACCAGCTGAAAGCTATCCTACATGTGGGAGAGTGTCCTACAGGTGTGTGGGGCAGCCAAGTGTACGTGTGTGAGCATGTGTGTGCATGTGTTGTACGTGACTAGCACCACTTGCATGTGTCAAGCACATTTCCGCCATCAAAGGCACATGGTGCAGTCGAGCCTTGTTTTCTCTTGCTTAGGCGGATAAGAACAAAGGAGCACACATTTAACATGTGCTTTTCCTTTGAAATTCAAATGAACAGCACATTAAACATGTGATTAATCCATTTGGGCGCACAAAACTTAAATACACTGCTGGAAATTGTTGCCGCCCCTTAGGAAGTTTTTTCCTTCAAATTTAAATTTTGAAAGGCTTAATAACAGCCACATACTATGTAATTTTCAGCCAGCCCTTGTGTTATATATATTGGTCGACTTGACTTGTAAAAAGGTTAGACAATTTTATGAAAAGTTTCTTTCTGAGTTTTACTCTCAAGTTCAGTTCTTCATTGAACTACTTTGCATTTTCAGACTTCGTTTGATTGTGTCATCTTCTTGATACTTTGGGTTCCTAGATCGCTATCTAGTGGGTCCAAGTCTGTTGATGAAGAACATATTCAATTCGGGTTCGTTCAGCATATTGTTCGAGTTCTTTCGAGTTCAACGTCGTTTGTATTTTTCCAACAAATTCAAAGTCCATTCTGCCATATTTGAGTATTCAAAGCTGCCATGAATGAAGTTACACGAGTACATCTTCAACCTTGATTCGTATTTGCCAGAAACTTCAATCTTCTTTCCTTTCGTTTTTCATTGTTTCTTTTCTTTATGTTCAACCTATTCTAAGCCTAATAACATCCCCTTTATGTTTTGTTGCAGAGTTATGCTTGCTTCAATCCTAGATCTGTTAACAGACAAGGAACGTTGTTTCTGAAGCAATGTACCGCTTATCAAAATCCATCTTACAAAGCTTAATTTAGCAATTTCCATCAATTCAATTCCAAACTCTTGTTATTAAACAAAACTAGAGAGCCAAATACTTGGGAATTTCAATAAAGAACTTTGATTAGAGTAGAGAAAAGAAAGATCACCTCTAACACAAGTTTTCCCCTTGATTTGCAACGATTTTGATGAAATTGTTCAAGAAAACTTTAGCTAAATGTTGTAGAAATCCATGGACATCATTTAGGAAACAAAAGTAAATGAGATGAGGCAATTCTCTAAAGATTTTAGTGATGAAAAGAGAGTTTGGCTGCTGGGAAAGTGGAGAAAAAAGTAGTTACGTAAGAAAATGTTTACGCTATTAAAATATATTTTAATGAAACTCTTTTATTAAAACATTTAATTAAATTATTTAAAACACCAAATCAAGGGAAATAAATGATACCAACTTGGTGTAATAGCTCCCTAAGGATTCTAAGTTTTGGCTCTCTTTGATTTAGCCATTAAAACAAAACTTTAAATTTTTACATTTTAGTCACCCAATCGAAATGTTGAATTTCCATAAATCATTTTCCAAATTAGTTTCACTTTCCCTCAATACATATTTAAATAGGATTTTAAAAAAATCGAAAAATTTTATAACATCCCGAACAAAGATTTCCTTGAACCGACTCCGAACTGGCTTGGATCTCTAGTCTAGATTCATCGGACCCTAAATCGCCCTTAAAACCTATAGGCCCAAAACAGGGGCATTACATCCACTCACCGACAACGCCTTGCCTGCTTTTCCGAAGCGTAATCAAGCTTCTGAAGTACCTAGAACTTCACCGATTGCTTCTAATATTTTCCCTTCTGTTTATACCACACAAGAACAGAGTATTAATGCATCTCAATGCATTAAAAACACCAATAACAAAAGCCATCATGCCGCTCAGCCCAAAAACACCAAAACGCCTATCGGAAACAACTGAAAACATCTTCGATTACTCTACAAACTTATCCCAGCCAAAACCTAACACTTCCATCCAATTTTAATCATCATTTAACATCCAATTCATTATTAAAATCAATCTCAAATTAACCAAAATAGAACCATTACGAAAGTCTTGAGAAATCATCTTTCAAAGATTGATCTAACCATTTTCATCAAATAGATTATAAAACATTGTTATTAAACACAATTAGAGTGCCAAAGACTTGAGAATTTCATTAAAGGACCTTCATTAGAGGAGTTGAACGAAAATTACCTCTAACTCTTGCCTATTCCTTCAATTGACAAGATTTATTTCAAAATCTTATAGAACCCTTTGAGATAAATGGAAGTATCATCAAGGAAATCATTTGCAAATCAAAATGAAGTGGAAAGATGAAAATCTCTGGAAGTTTGAGAGAAAATGAAATGTTTGGCCGATGAAAAATGAGAGGAAAGGAAGTTACGTCAAAATAGATTTTGGAAAAGGTAATTAATAAAATCCACTTTTTAATAAATTCTCCTTCTATTCTTTAAATAAAATACATTTAAAATTGTCAATTAAGGGAAAAATCCCATTAAATATATATTAGCTCTCTAAAGATTCTAAGTTTTGGCCCTCTTTCAAAATTGTCCTTAAAAACTTTTTTTGTAATTTTTTACAATTTGGTCACCAAATCAAAATGTCAATCTTCCGAAAGTCATTTTCCAAAATTGACTTCACCAAACCTTTTTATATATTTTTAGAGAATTTTAAGAATTTTCCCATAATTTTATCATATCCCGAACCTTGATTTCCCTGAACCACTCTCGAACTAACTCGAACCTCAAGTCTAGGTCCTACTAACTTCGAGTCAACCTTAAAGACTCCTAGGCCCAAAACCAGGGCGTTACAATTGTAACCCCCTAGACCTAGTCTAAAAGCGAGACCAAACCGAGTGAGTCACGCGGGGAATTTTTAAGTAAACCAGGAAGGTTTACCTAAATAAATGACCCTATTTTTTATTTTTATCTTATCTAGATGCACATTATCATTCTATGTGATTTGAACTCGTAGTGGAAGAAACATAAACTCAATTGGACATAGATTAGACATTTGTTTCACAACATGCATGTTTCTTAGACCAAATTATATTTTTTTACAAATTACAGGGACTTTATCCAATTTAAAGTCTCCACCCTTTAATTGTTCATACTTCATGTCACGGTGTCAAATCTCAAATCAATTCAATCATTAAAACTCATTCAATTTCATCCACAACGTTCATGGACTAAAACGTAAGAAAACAAAACCTCAAAAGATGCCCAATAACTACTTTAACCGCTGGCTGTATCGATACGCCAAGGCTCGTATCGGTACGGATTTGTCCAGTAATTTCCCAGGATTTTAACCTCAAGGCCCATACCGGTATGTTTGCCCGTGTATCGAAACAACACACTTTTCCCTCTTGGATTGTATCGATACGAGTCCCCACGTACTGATACACCAAGCCTAATTTGGCTTACCTATATTGATATAGTGGTCCACTTATCGATACACCTAGACCCAAAATGCTCCATTTTGATGGTTTAACACACATTAATGCAATACAAACCACTTAAACGTGCTTCTAAAATATACACAACATATTCAAGGATCAATCTTCAAAAAGTAATTGCATATTCAAAATCAATTCATGGCATCATGCTTCAAATATAAATCTATAGGCATGCATCTCATAAACCAAGCCAAGCATAGTTCAAAAACCATATCAAACAATAAACCAAACAACAAAGGCCATATTCAAGTCCAAAACAACAATAAAAACTTGCTCGAACATGGAGTTCAGACATACCTCCCAACAACACAACGGATTCCCCATTGCCCTTATTATTTATAGTCTAATACGAAAACTTTCAGGAAACACCGGTACACCGCATGGCACAACAGAAAATTATCTGGCGGTTACTTCCAAAGACCCATGTACGAGGAGCGAATTCAGGGTGAAAAGGATAAAACATTACCTTACAAAATCTAGAAATTCGTAAGGAGTATAGGAGAATCCAAATCGAATCCAAGTCGTCACAATCGTGTTCCGACCTCTACGCACTCCATCCGAACGAAATGGACAATATTTTTCTCAACTCTAACTGTTAGAGAGGTTTTCCAAAAAGCACATCTTGGCTGCTAGACATTATGCCTTTATATAGCATTCAAAAACCTAATTCTAATTAAATTTGGATTCATTAAATATACAATATATTTAACTGAATATAATTAAATATGTAGAATCTGATTCTACTTTAATTAGGTTTCTTTCGAGATATATATATTTTAATAGTAGTTGATAGTTAAAATAATTATATAGTATTAATATATATATATATATATATATAAAAAAAAAAGAGATTATCTATAATTACAATAATTTTAATAATTTTGTTTTAATAATTATTACATGTATAAAAAATTTTGTACACATGCTATTTAGTCGATATTTGTTTTTTTCAATCATAGTGTGTGACCCTTGTAGGTTCATGTAACGCTAGTAGTAATATCTAGAACAATTCAAAATATATAAGCAATGAGTGGCATCTAGATATACATCATTGCTACCTAAGTTATATGAAGTCGTTGTTCGACTTTACGTTTTTCCGTGATTAAATTCTTTTATTATCACATCCTTTTGTCCTCATATCTAGATCGGACTGAAGTCATTGATTAGTCACACTTGTATTGTCCATCTAATGTTTCTTGATATCTTGAGTAGACTATTATAAATGAATAATTATGATATCTAATATCAATTTATTCGAACATGACCATGAATTTTCTAGTCTCACTCAATCAAGTGGCCTATGATATTACTCCTATTATGTAGGAGGGACAAATCCTATCTTGATCAACCATATTTCGCTACATAGATTGTGACATATCCAATGTCAGTCTTTACAGTGTAGTTAGTTACGACACATGTTTGACCGTATCAAAACATGTCACTCACGATGTTGAAACGATGATGATCTCAAGTTTGAGGATCATACATGTAGTTATCACCATTATCGATGTCGTGACTATCATATAATAATCCAAGAAACATGCTCATAGCAGGTTAGTCGAGTATGTATTTTTCTAACACATACTTATGTATTGATTTTGACATCTCCATTTTAATGACAATGCTTTGTCATCAATCAACTACATATTAGTCTTAATATATTATTGTCGTTCATGCCCACAATAATACTCGACTAAGGACATTCAGGAATAACTATATTATTCTAAGAACATTATTAAAATTCAGTTTATTTATAAATACATAGAATAAGACTGAAATAATAATAATGACTTTATATTAATAAGCAAGATAAAATTAGTATGTCTTTTACAGCCATCTCATGATTGGTCTTTGTGCATACTCCAACAATAGCATATGTTCAACTAACGAAGTGATAAAAAACAAGGCTTAGTGAGAAGTGCTAAAAAAAGAAAACACCATCAATGCATTTTAAAACCATTTTCTCAAACCACATTGAAATCTCATTTGAATTACTTCAAAACATCATTTGAAACATTATGCCTACAAAACCATGCACTTTAACCATTCAAAAACAAACATATTAAGCCATATGCAACATATATTATAAAACCACCGTAACTCACATTACTAACCTTAATTTAAGTCCTCCCATGCATGACATACCATATACAGAGCTTAAAGAGTATGCATGTATAAATCCCATTATACAACACATGATACTTCAAAATTATATTGGCTTACAAGTGATCATAAACCAAGTTCCATTTCCAAATCACAATATTGGATACACGGATTCACAAGTGTTGTCCCAACACTTCATACATTCTCACCGGCATCTCAAGGTTCACAGACAGGAGTATTTGGTACACAATATTAACCCCTCAACCACTTTGACACCCATGGCAGAGTATTCAGTACACTGTATAAACCCCTCAACACCACTAATCGATAGATGTATAACCCCAGTAACGAGAGACGGGACACTACACTTCCTCGATCGTTAGGGTACCTAGATGGAGTATTTGGTACACCGTATAAACCTCTCAACATCCAAGGCAACATGTTTATAGTACACTCAATCTTATAGCCGGCTAACTATATTCAATAGCATTTTTAAAACCACATCCATACCATCATTTTCCAATATAATTCACATCTAATCATGTACCTCACTGTTTTCAAAGCATCAACATTAAACAATTTTCCAAATCAACAAACCTTGATTTAAACACAAATATAAAACTTATACTTATAAGGATTACTTACCATGTGCGTCCTTCATCATCTCATAATTAAAAACAATATATCGCATACTTTAAACACGCTTTACCAATAGGTAACATGTAATCAAAACCAAATGCATAAAAACCATTTCATAATAGCACGACCGAGAAAGAAAATCACTTTATACTTACTTCTGAACTTAGACAAGCATTTCAAGCTCAAATCTAAGCTCCCAAACAAATTCTAAAACATTTCAAAGTTGAAATCCACGTTCTCACTCACTGACATGCGAAACCTCGATTCGTCGACGTAAAACCTCAATTCACCGACACGAAACCTCGATTCACCGACGCGAAAGTAAGCGTCTGAAGCCTCCAAAGCTTCACCTATTGCTAGCAGGTCGTTCGCCATTATTTTAACCACATAATAATAGAGGATTAATGCATCTCAATGCATTAAAAATCTCAGCAAGTAATTCCACAACATTACCTTGCTAAAAGCTATCAATCGGCTATCCGAAACAACCAAACAACATCGATTGACCTCCACACTTAACCCAGCAAAAACCTATAACTTCCAAACATCTATTAACATCAATTAACATCCAAAAACAATATCATAAAATCCCTACACCTCTAGCAACCATTACACCACCATAACTCCTAAAAAACACGTAACTAACAAACTTATTAACATTATGAAACATCATAATCATGTTCTAATCTGATTAAGAACCCATCAAAATAGATTCAAAACAAATCTCAATAAATTACACCAATTAAATATCAATTAAACAAAATTTCCACAATTAAATCTCCAAAACCCATTCGAAAACATATATAAAGGATCAAGGACTTCGGAACTTCAGTAAAGAACCATTCATTAAAGGAGAAGAACTAATCTCACCTTCAATGATTGAAATCCCACTCAATTGGATGGTTTTTCTTCTTGAAAAGCAAAGGAAATCAATGAGATTTTGTAGAAAAATGTTAGGAAATCTATTAGGAATATTTAATTTAAGACAACAAGACCATTACCTCAAATCTTTACTGGAAAATAGATGTTTCACTGAAAAGACTTTGAGAGAAAAGTTTGTAGAATAGAAAATCACGTCAAATTAGTTTGTGTGAAAATTACTACATTCCTTTAATTAATTCATTTTAATCCTTTAACTAAAACATTTAAAACTAGTCAAATTGAGATAAAAAAATATGATAAAACACTTAGGTATATTAGCTCCTTAAATATTCAAAGTTTTGACCATTTTACAAAACAGTCACTAGTCCCAAAATGTCAAATTTCCAAAACTCATTTTTCAAAATAGATTTCACCAAAATCCTTAACATATTAAATAAGGATTTTAACCATTTTCCATATTATTTTTCTTTCATAAAAATATTCGATCCTGAATCTGACTCGAATCTCAAACCCAGTCCACTGGATCGTCTAATCTAGCCATACACTGCTAGGCCCAAAATCGGGGCGTTACAACGATACATTATCAATTATATTGGCTTTCAAGTAATCATAAACCAAGTCCCATTTTAGAAAATATTACATCAGATACACAGATTCAACAATTGTCCTCTCAACACTTCATACAATCTCAACCGGAATTAGGGTACGATCACAACCGGGTACCATCACAACCCAACCATCGGTTAGATGTATAATCCGGTAACGAGAGTTTTTGGTACCATATAACCCTTTGATCATTAGGGTACTCATGGTGGAGTATTCGGTACGCATAAACCCCTTAACACCCGATGCGACTTTTTGTAGTGCACTATCAGTCATATGGTTGACCAACTATATCCGATAACATTTTAAACCACATCACTTGCCAATATAATTCATTATTAACCATGTACCTCATTGTTTTTACATGCAACATTCAAAACTGTTTGTAATGCATTAAACAATGCATTTACAAGTACTTCTCATACTTACATGGACCATATACCTAATGCATCCATCATCAATATATAATCAAAATTAGTATAAATCACACTTTAAACATTCTTAAACAGTAGGTACCATGTAATTAAAAAATGCAATAAAACCAATTCCGCCAAAACGCAATCAAGGGAGAACTCTCGTCACACTTACTTCCGAGTTTAAACCAGCATTTCAACCTTAATTTAAACTCTCAAAATAACCTTTAAACCATTTCAAAGCTGAACTTCACGTTCTCACTCACAGACTACGCAAAACCTCGTCCACCAAAGCAAACTACTCCTCCAAAGCTTCTAAAACGGTGCTACAAGCTTGGAGATCAACCACCCCTGATATAACCACAAAAAACATTGGGTTTAATGCATCTAAATTCATTCAAAGACTCAGCAACATAAATCCACAGCAACTCTAACCAAAACTCCCCCACAACAACCGAAATCAACATCAAACACGTTCCAAATTTAACCTAACCAAAGTCTAAAGGTTTAATCCATCAATTACCACCAAAATACATCCAAAAACAACCTAACAACATCCCTATACCTCCAGAATTCATATAGCATCCATAACACCTTAAAATCCCATAACTAACAATCTAGAAAATTTGAGATTCACTTGGTTTCGTGATTCTAATGTTAAAACCAACTTATTAGCATCATAAAACACCAAAATCATATTCTAATCCAACCAAGAACTCAACAAAAAATATCCAAAAGAAAATCACCTAATCTCATTAAATAAACCTTGACTTAACCAAATTTCAATAATTAAATCATTACAACTCATTATAAAACATTAAACAAGGATCAAATAATTGAGAATTTCAGTAAAGAACCATTCATTAGAGGAGAAGAATGAACCTTACCTCTAATAAGTATCTTTCTTCTCAATTGGATGTTTTACTCTTGAAAGACAAAGGAAAACAATGAGAATTGGGAAAAATAAGATTGAACAAACCATTATAAATCAAGAATTTAAGAAATCAAGAACATTACCTGAAATCCTTGATAAAAAGAGAGTGTTTGGCTGAAGAAATTTTGTAAAAGTTACGTCAAAATGGATTGAGGAAAATAGCTATCTTTTTAATTAAATCCCCTTTAATTCAATAATTAAAACTCATTTCAATTTATCTAAATTGAGAGAAAAATCAAATTAAAACATTTGGTAAAATAGCTCCTTAAAGATTACAAGATTTGACAGTTTTTCAAAACAATCACTAAAAGCAGTTTTTTACTCTTTACATCTTGGTCACTAACCAAAATGTCCAATTACCAAACTCAACTTTTCAAAATTTACTTTATAAAAAAATATACATATATTAAATAATGATTTTAGAATATTTCCCCATATATTTTCTCACACAAAAATATTTATTCCTATTTTTATCCTGAATTTGACTCAAATCTCTAATCTAGTCCATCGGACCGTCTAATAAACCTAGAAATGCCTAGGCCCAAAATCGGGGTGTTACAACTCTTTCCCACATAGGAAATTTCTTCACAAAGAACCTTACTCCTAGAATCAAGGATCTCTATAGGTTGCTCATCATAAGATAAATTCAGATGAAACTCAATGTCCTCCACCGGCATAACATGTGATGGATCCAACCACTACTTCCACAACATCGACAAGTGAAACACCTTATGGATCTTCTCCAACTCTAGAGGCAACCTCAAACGATAAACTACAAGTCTTACAGGCTCCACAGCCTTATACAGTCCAATGAATATCGGACTGAGCTTCCCCTTACGCTCGAACCACATCACCTTCTTCCAAGGTGACGCCTTCAAGAACATGTGATCACCAAGAACATACTCAATCTCCCTAAGCTTCAAATCTGCGTAGGATTTCTGATGATCCGAGTCCACTTTCAAGCGATCACAAATAATCTTCACTTTCCCATTCGTACCTTTTAACACATTCGGCATAGAAATATACTTTTCCCCAACCTCAACCCAACACAAAGGCATACATCACTTCCTACCATATAAAGCCTCATATGACGCCATTTGTATACTAGCCTAATAACTATTGTTATAAGCGAACTCCACCAAAGACAAATCTTTCCCCCAGGTTCCTTGGAACTCAACAATGCAACACCTCAACATATCCTCCATGACCTGGATCACACGTTCAAACTGACCATCCATTTGAGGATGATATGAAGTACTAAAATTTAGCCGCGTACCCAAATCCTATTGCAAACACTCCAAAAACATCACTGTAAGCAGTGGATCTCTATCCGAAACTATGGACATGCGCACCCCGTTCAAACACACAATCTCAACAAAATACAGATATGCCAACTTATCCAAGTATATGTCGTATGCAATGGAACAAAATGTGCACATTTTGTAAACCGATAAACAATTACCCAAATGGAATCCTTCTTAGATGGCGTCAACGACAGCCCATACAAAATATCCATGGTGATTCTCTCACACTTCCATTCCAGTATCCCTAACGGTTGTAACAACCCGGAAGGAAACTGATGGTCAGCCTTAACATGCTGACATACCATGCGTCTATCTACAAAATCAGCCACATCTTTCTTCAAACAAACCCAATAGTACTCCTCTTTCATGCCTCGATACATCTTAGTACCACCGATATGCATAGCAAAAGGACTTGTATGCGCTTCGGTCAAAATGATACACCTCAACTCATTATCATTAGGTACCACCATCAGATCTTTGAAACACAACACCCCATCATCATTAAACTGAAAATCCGTCGGATTTCCATACATGATATCCTTACCATGCAGTACCAATGCCTCATCAAAAGGTTGCTTGTCCTTAATCAAATGTGACAAATATGGTTTTACTTGTAAATCGACCAACAAGTCTCCATCACGCGTCATACTTAACTGCACAAACATTGCCCTTAACTCCACCACAACCTTCCTACTCAAGGCATTAGCCAAAACATTAGCCTTTCCCAAATGATACTCAATCGTCAAATCATAATCCTTAAGCAACTCCAACCATCTACGTTTCCTAAGATTCAAATCCTTTTAAGTCATCAAGTATTTAAAATTGTTGTGATCTGTGTACACGACACACTTCTCACCATAGAGAGTGCTTCCAAATCTTCAATGCAAACACAACCGCGACAAGATAAAGATCATGCGTAGGATAATTGCATTTGTGCACCTTAAACTGTCTAGATGCATAAGCCACAACTTTTCCTCCATGCATCAACACAAAACCCAAGCCTACATATGATGCATCACTATAACAACAAACTCCTAACCCGACTCAGGTTGAATCAAAATTGGAGCTCGCGTTAAAGCCTTCTTAAACTCTTCGAAAGCTTGTTTTCTATCCTATGTCCACTCAAAACAGACATTCTTCTGAACAACTTGGTAAAAGGTGCAGCAATCCTCGAAAAACCATCAACAAACCGATGGTAATAACCAGCCAACCCAAGAAAACTACGAATCTAGTGACATAGACTTAGGCAACCTGCAACCTATAATCGCTTCAATCTTGTGTGGATTAACCTGAATTACTTCGGTTGGCACAACATGACCAAGAAATACAACCGCCCTAAGCCAAAACTCACACTTTCTTACTTGGCATAAAACTTATTATCCAACAATGCCTGAAGCACAATCCGCAAGTTTCTATCATTATCCTCCTCGGTACGAGAGTACACAAGAATATAAACAATAAACACAACTTTGAACTGGTCCAAAAGCTCAAGGAATACTCGATTCACCATATCCATGAACATCACAAGTGCATTAGTCAAACCAAATGACATCACCAAGAACTCGTAATGCTCGTACCTCGTACGAAAAGCAGTCCTAAGTACATCCACATCCTTTACTTTAGAAAACATAAAAGCACCTCTAAATTTATCAAACAAATCATCAATCCATTGCAAAGAATATTTATTCTTAATCATCAACTTGTTCAATTGTCGATAATCAATGCACATACGCATTGTGCCATCCTTCTTTTTCACAAACAACTGTGGCGCACCCCCACGATGAAACACTAGGCCTAATAAAACCTCGATCAAGCAACTCTTGAAGTTGCATCTTTAACTCCTTCAGTGCCATGTGATACGGAGCAATAGACACTAGAGTTGTATTTGCATATAACTCAATGCCAAACTATACTTCCCTATTCGGTGGCAAACCTGAAAACTCCTCTAGAAAAACACCAAGAAACTCACATACCATACGGATGTTCTGGACACACACCTCCTTTGATCTAGAATTCATGACATGGGCTATAAATGACTGACAACCAGAATCCATTATGTGACTCGCTTCCAAAGCCGAAACAACATTAGGTAAGAACATAACATTCTCACCCACAACTACCATTTCGTAATCATCAGCTAGTTTCAAGGAAACTTGCTTGGTTTCAAAATGAACCAAAACACTAAGCTCGGTCAACCAGCCTATGTTCAAGATTACATCTAAACCGTGAAAAGACAACTCCATCAAATCAACCGCAAACACATAGCCTTGAACGGTTAAAGGGCATCTCCTATGCAACCTCTTCGCAACAATCGTTTCTCTGAAAGAACTAGTTACTTATATACCCACATCAAACACTTCTATAGGTATATTAACCAAATGTGCATTCTCACACATGATATATGAATGCATAAAACTAGAATCAGCCAAAGAAAACAACGGCAGAGATTGCAATATAAAAGTATCTACAATCACGCCGGGGTCATTGCGTCACTTGCGATGTGCATACACCCTTGTAGGACCATCACCCTCTGGCTGGATAACAATAGTATGGGCCACCGTCCTTAGACCCTCATTCATCGTTGAAACTTTCCTCAACCACAACCTTTCTACTGTGCAACTGCAGATGCCCTAGATGTCCTCTACCCGCCAAGATTAGACAATCACGTTTCAAATGATCGTTCGTTCCACAAATCCAACAAGAATTAGCAACAAGAATCGTAGGAGCCTGTCCCTCACGAGCCAAACATGGACAATCTCACCTCATATGATCTTGTGATACACAAGCCTAAAAACTATTATGTTCTGCTCTAGCCTGGGTACCCTGACTCCGCGATCCTCGTCCAGCACTACCTCCACCTCGCCTCAAATCAAGATAATACCTTCTATCACACTACTTCTTAAATTAACCACTACCAAAACCAGAATCCACGATCCTCTTGCCAAAACCAGAACCTCCAATACGAGCTAATAAACCCAGGTTCTGCTCAATTTCCTTTGCCCATATAACAAACATGTCAAAATCGGTGTAATCAGAAGGCAACATACATGTCTTAACATCATGTACCAATATGTAAAGGAATCGGTCAAAGTGACGCCTTTCCTCTGGTACCAGGTCAGGGGCATACTGACTCAATCGAACAAATTGTACCTCATACTCTTCTATGAACATACTACCCTGAAATAAGGCCATGATTTCATGCTTCTTGTCATCCAGTTATCTAACTCCCATATACTTCTTTTTAAAGGCAACTTGAAAGAAATCCCAAGTCACATCACCGGGTTCAATGCATGTAGTCATGGTAGTCCACCAACTATAAGCGTCTCCTTGTAACAGAGATACAACACATCCTAGCTTACGGGCATCATTGCAACACATTTGTTCCAAAATTTGATCGCTACTGGCAAACCACTCCTCAGATTCCTCAGGTGCCAACCCTCTAAACTCAACTCCTCTCAAGCTACGCAAGCGCTCCAACGGCAACCATGTCTGCCCAACAGATGGTGTAGGCACATGCACTAAAGTAATAGTAGCTTGAAATGCTCCGGTCATCGCCTGAATCAAAAACGTCATATCACCCAATATTGACCTAGCTGGCGCATGTGGTACTTGCTCCACTCCTATAGGCGAATGGGGTGGGAACCCCTAGGAGGTATAACATTCTCCTGATTTCCCTACGCAACAGTAGCAGCATCCATGCTAGACCTCAATTCTCTCATCGGTCGCATTGTACTAATATATATAAGGTATGATGATCACATCAAACAAAAAATAGTCAGGTCAACTTCAAGCAGAGATCCAAGACTTCCACTTCAAATAAAAACATTTCATATTGTACTAATATATTAAAGCATGATGATCACATCAAACAAAAAATAGTCATGTCAACAATCAACATACATATAAACAATCATCGTGCATAGCAACAACAATGAATAATCAATAACAACATCCCAACAATCATAATCTCACCATAATCATTGCAAACCTAGCTCTGATACCATCAAATGTAACCCCCTCGACCCGGCCTAGATGCCCGACTGAACCAAGTAGGCTACATTGGATTTTCGAAACAAACCCTAGAACGATTATGGATGTTTAGGTTCTTTTTATCTTATCTAGATGAACATTATTAGCCTAAGATGAACATGCTGACAACGGGTGAAATCTCATATGAACTGGCAACAAAAAGGAAAAAGTTTATACAGAAACACACTTTACGGACTAAAACATAAATTTGGAAAATTACAAGGACTTTGTTAAAATTTGGGTTACCAATCCTCAATTAATCATATTACATTCTTGCTTGCCAAATTTTAGCTCAAATTAATCATTCAACATAATATAATTACATTCACGAATATTGTAACCCCCTTAGCCCGGTCTAGACGGTTGACCTGAACTGAGGTTGTTACATAGGGAAAACCGTATCCAACTCGTTAAAGCCGACTCCGATTGACGACCCATTTTTCTTTTTATTTTTTCTAAATGAAACTTACGTCCTATGTGATCACCCAAGAGCATATGAAGAAACGGCACAGCGATCGGATTACACTTAGGGGTTTAATTGCACAAACTAGACATTTAAGGACCAAAAGGTAGTTTCTGCAAATTACAAGGACTTCTCTGATTTCAAAGTTACCTTTATTCAATAAGTAATGTTACATGCTTCTCTGGAAATTTTCATCACAATCTAACCAACCATTCACATCCAATTGCATTCTTAAGGTCTAGGGACTAAAATGCAACATTTTCAAACTTTAAAAGAAGCCACTAACAGAATTAACGGTCGTGTATCGGTACGCTTAGGGACCGTATCCATACGTGGGAAGGCAGTGACCAAAGTCGCAGAAAGTGAATCGATACGCTCTCCCGCGTATCGATACACCCTTTAAGCATGTATGGAAACACTCTCTATTCGTACCGATACCCCTGTACAAAAAGGCACAAGTTTGGCTTATGCATATCGTTACGCAAGCTCGAGTATCGATACGCTTACCAGACATGTCCCCAAAATAGCCCCAAAACCATATCAAACTTCAACAAATCATCCTCAAATCATATGGACATGTTTATGGCATCCACTCAATCATATAAACATGCAATTCCAAGTACATGGTAACATTTGGTTGATTAACACAAGCATAGAAAGGCATATAATGAAGCATGCTTAATCCACAAACCAAAAACATACCAAAAGGTAAGATAAAGCATCAAAACCAATATAAAAGCCTTCTACAAACCAAATAAACCATATAACACTTGCATCAACAACAGGTAGTCCAAAACACATCTCCCAAAACAATCCATTAAAATCCCATTGGCATATACCATTACTAAAGTAAAAGTATAACACCATACTTGAGCTTATCTATTCCTTGGATCCTCTTAAGCCTCCTTACTACCTGAAATATCTCAATTATCTGCATTGTTGGTAAAAGAGAGCGTAAGCACGATAGCTTAGTGAGGCAAGCTCTAAAAACACCAACACAACAATGAAAGCTTTGTAAACACTATCTTGAAAACCATTTCTAAACCATGCTCTTTCTATCTCAAGCTTGAAAACCATTTCAAAGCAAATCACCATTGGAAAATAACATGTACCATCTATCTATCTATCTCATGCATTAAACCAATGCAAATCTCATGGAAAAGCCACATACATGCTTGATATTTAAAAGCATTTCATAAATCTCAAATCTCATGTGCATTTCTCATAGCATAAAATCGTTTCAACATTGGTACATGTGAATCAAGTTCATTCTCATATATTGGCATTGCATATTCTATCTTTACATGGATATGCGGATAGCTTGACTCGAGGTCAAGTCCTACCCTGATGGGATTTCACCACCGGACTCTCATGGTTGTGTCTATTGTAACCCCCTTAGCCCGGCCTAGACGCCCGACCCGAACTATGAAGATTACATAGGGAAAACCAAAGTCAACTCGTTAAAGTCAACTTCGATTAATGACCCTTTTTCATTTTATCTTTCCCAGATGCCCATTATTATCCTATATGGTTAGCAATTTGGTTTAGCGAAAGCGACACAGCGAGCGGAGCTCAATTAGGGGTTCAATTGCAAACATATGCCTTTTAGGGACTAAATTTTAAATTTCCAAAATTATAAGGTCTATTCAAATTTTTAAGTTACCAATCCAAAGTTAGTCATATAACATGCCAGCATGTCAAGTTTCATCTCAAACGGATGATCCAAACTCATTTAATTAAACATTCTATATTCAGGGACCAAAACGCGAGAAACTGAAACAAATCGAATTCAACATCCAACGGTCGAGTGTTTCGAAACACAAGACCCCGTATCGGAACGGACGTTTTGAAACCAGGTTGACCGTTTTAATACGTGGGTGTGTTCTGAAACCCGTTTCGAAAGAATGCATTCTAGTAGCGAAATGTTCCGGAACGTGCCTACCCGTTCCGAAACACCATGACCATTCCAGGCCATCATTTCGAAACAGGTAAGGGCGTTCCAAAATGCCTTGCCCTGCAATTTCTCAAATTGATGGTGTTACCCAACTATTCACTACCAAAATCATCCCAATACATGCCACATCACACATACAATATGAATACACATCAAAGATCACCAATAAAAAGCACAAGCCAACACATAGCATCAAACTTGCAAGCTTAAGAACTATAGGCATGCTTCCTAGAGGTCAAAATCATAGAAAGACTAAAAACCAAATTCAAGCTTAAATCAACATTCAAAGGCCACTTACAAACCAATATAAGCAAATCAAACATGCTCAAGGTGTTCAACATCACCAAATAAATCCAAGAGTAGATATCCCACCCAGTGCCTCTTATTACACTTAGGTAAAACCACCTACTTTGTTTAGTCAAAAAGCTTGGATTCCACTTGCCTTCTTGCTGCCACAAAACCTAATTCTCTGCATTGATGAAACAAAAGAGCGTAAGCATAAAGCTTAGTGAGGATTGCTAAACTAACATTCATCAATGCATTTTATAAAACCAGAAATATCATCAATTGTCATTTCATTCCTTTCCTTAAAACATGCTTTACAAGCATCAATGCACTTTTTAAACCACATGCTCATAGCATCATCAAAATAACAACAAATAACCTTTTGCTCATGCTTAAACCAAGCATCTCATGCATTCTAGCATTAACCACAAGCATCTCATGCTTAAACCATTAATTAACAACATTATATTGGCTCGCAAGTGATCAATTCAGAAACCATACCAAAACCAACACAAATGACACAATCGGATACGCGGATTACAATTGTTGTCCCACACGCTTCATACATACTACCGGACTACACAAGGCCCACACACGTGAGCAACCCTCTATCGTTGTGACACCTGTGGTGGAGTATAATGGTACAATCACAACCCCTCAACATAACTCATCGGTAGTTGTATAATTCCTCTAACGAGAGTACGGGACACATATCACAAGATCCACACATGGAAATAAACCATCAACCATTGTGATCTTAGCCTCATTCGTTAGGGTACTTGGATGGAGTTAACATTACAATTACAACCCCTCGACATCCAATGCGACTTTATTAACGGTGCACCCAATCCTATAGCTGGCTAACTATATCCAATTAAAGTAACCAAAAACCTTTTCCCTCACTTGCCAATATAATCAATTTACATCAATATTCCATTGTTTTACAAACATAAACAAAAGACCATGTTCACATGCATAACAAGCTTAATCTCCAATACCTACATTTCAGAAATCCAAGGATCATCTACCAAATTCATCCTTAACAACATTGCATTAAACACCAGCATTATCAATGCTCAAAACATGTTTTAAAACAGTAAATAAAACCACATTTACATCAAGTGCATTTACACCGTGCAACAACACAATCTCAGCAATATACAACTCCGCCAACGTATCCAATGTATTCGTAGTAAGCACAGGCAAGAAATGTGCACACTTCATAAGGCGATCCACAAACACCCAAACTGAATTCTTCTTCGACGGTGACAATGGCAAACCAGACACAAAATCCATAGTAAATCTCTCCCACTTCCATTCTAGGATTTTCAATGGCTGCAACAACCCCGAAAGAACCTTATGTTCAGCTTTCACTCGCTGACACACCATGCATTTACTAACAAACTCGACAACATCCTTCTTCAACCCCACCCAATAGTACTCATCCTTCAAATCAGGATACATCTTCGTACTACAAGGATGCATATCGAAGGGACTACTATGAGCTTCAGTCAGAATAGTGCGCCTCAACTCAACATCATCTGGCACCACTATTCGACTTCCAAAACACAGAACACCGTCATCGTTAAAACTGAAACCCAAAGGCTTACCCTCCGCAATGTCCTAAACATGAGGAACAAGGTAATCATCAAGCAACTGCTTATCTTTGATCAATTGAAACAGAGATGGTTTCACTTCCAATTCAGCGATAAGACCACCATCACGCGATATGCTTAAGCGAGAAAACATTACCCTCAACTCCACAACCACTATCCTGCTCAAAGCATCAGCCACAACATTTAGCTTTGCCCGGGTGATACTCGATTGACAGATCATAATCCTTAAGCAACTCCACCCAACGACGTTGACTAAGATTCAACTCCTTTTGAGACATGAGATACTTCAAGCTCTTATGATCCATGAACACAACACACTTCTCGCCGTACAGGTAATGCCTCCAGATCTTCAAGGCAAACACAACAGCCGCAAGCTCAAGATAGTGAGTAGGGTAGTTACTCTCATGCACCTTCAACTGTCTAGATGCATAGGCTACCAGCTTACCCTCCTGCATCAATACATAGCCCAAACCAACAAAGGACGCTTCACTATAGACAACAAACTCCTTACCAGACTCAGGTTGAATCAGGACAGGAACTTGCGTCAAAGCTTCCTTCATCTTCTCAAAAGCTAACTGCCTCGCATCAGTCCACTCAAAGCGAACATTCTTCTGCAACAACTTGGTCAAAGATGCAGAAATCTTCGAGAAACCCTCGACAAACCTACGGTAATACCCAGCTAAACCGAGGAAACTTTGCACTTCTGTCACCGACTTAGGCACCTTCCAACTCATCACATCCTCTACTTTATGCGGATCAACTTGAATACCCTCAGCTGATACAACATGCCCAAGAAAGACCACCTCCTTAAGCCAAAGCTCGCACTTACTTAGCTTGGCATACAACTGATTCTCCAACAACACTTGCAAAACTATTCTCAAGTGCCTATCATGATTCTCCTCGGTACGCGAATACACAAGGATATCATCAATGAACACCACCACAAACTGATCCAAGAACTCGTGGAACACACGATTCATCGTGTCCATGAAAGTAGCAGGTGTGTTGGTCAAACCAAACGGCATCACTAAGAACTCGTAATGCTCGTACCTTGTTCGAAAATATGTCTTAGGAACGTCCACATCCTTCACCTTCAGCTGATAATATCCTGACCTCAGGTCTATCTTAGAAAACAGGGAGGCTCCTCGAAACTGATCAAAGTGATCATCAATTCTAGGCAAGGGATACTTATTCTTGATCGTCAACTTTTTTAGTTGCCGATAATCTATGCACATCCGCGTCGTCCCATCATTCTTCTTTACAAACAAGATTGGTGCACCCTAAGGTGACACTCGGCCGGTGCACCCTAACGTCCACACCCTCCATCCAACAACTCCTGAAGCTGAATTTTCAACATCTTCAGCTCTTTAGGTGCCCTGCGAAAAGGAGCAATAGACACCGGAGTCGTATTATCATACAACTCGATGCCAAACTCAACTTCTCTATTTGGTGGCAACCCAGGCAATTCTTCCAGGAAGACACCCGGAAAATCGCAAACGGTTCCGATGTCCTGCACACGAACATCCTTTATGCATGGATTCATCACATAGGCAAGGTAAGCCTCACAACCCAACCTCAGCATACGGTTTGCTTCCAAAGCCGAGATCACATTCTTGCCTACTATCACCACTTCATAATCATCGGCAAGCTTTAAGGTGACCCGTTTGACATCAAAATCAACCACTTCTCTATGCTCAGTCAACCAAACCATACCAAGGATTACATCGAAACTGTAGAAGGGTAACTCCATCAAATCCACAAGAAAAACATGACCTTGAACAGATAAAGGGCATCTCCTATACAACTTCCTAGTGACTACAGTTTCACCAAAAGAACTAGTCACTTGCATTCCTACTTCGAGCAACTCTACGGGTATAGCAAGCAAATGCGCATGCTCACTCAAGATATAAGAATGCGTGGATCTAGAATCAATCAAATCCAACAATGATAAAGACTGAAGAGCAAAGGTACATGCGATGACATTGGTATCATTACACTCCTCGCGCTGAGAATAGACCCTCGCAGGACCGCCTCCCTCTGGTCGAACTGCTACAACATGAGCAACGCCCTGCTGCCCCTCATCTCTCCTCTGGTAGTTCCATCGGCTGCGCCCACGGCCTCTCTTAGGTGCAACCACAGCAGGTGAACATCCTTGGCCTCCACCAGCCACAAAGGACACTCTCGCCTCATGTGATCCGTTGAACCACAGTTCCAGCACGAATTCCATGTTACCACTACATGATCCTAAACCTCCCTAGATGCTCAAGAACAATCTTGCCCTAGATGACCCCGATATCCACACGTCCAACACGTGTTCTGTTCCACTCAAATCTGATCTCCCTGAGCCGGTGCACCATGTCAAACATTGCCTCGCCTCGCAGCAGGCTGATATCTCTTATCTCGGCCTCTCTTGTTACGTCCACCATCGGAACTAGACTCAGCTGCTCTCTTCCTAGAGTTAGAACCAACTCCTCGAGATGCCAAACCCATGTTATGTTCAATGACATTGGCTAGACACACAAGCACATCGAAATCAGTGTAATCCGCAGCCAACATGTATGTCTTGACTTCCTACACCAACCCGTACCGGAAGCGATCACAACGATGCCTCTAACTAGGTATCAACTCAGGGGCATACTATCTCAAACGTATGAACTGGACCTCGTACTCGGCCACATAAATGTTTCCCTGAATAAGCGACAAAAATTCGCGTTTCTTCTCATCCAAGTATCTCACTCCCAGACACTTCCTCTTAAAAGCACCCTTGAAAACCCACCCAATCTACATCGTTGGGTTCCATTCCAGCAGTGGTAGTCATCCACCAACTATATCTCTCGCCTTGAAGCAAGGAAACTGCGCATCCCAGTTTGCGCACATCGTTGCATCCAATTTGATCCATGATACGGATCATGCTTGCCAACCAAACTTCTGACGCCTCAGGAGTCATTCCAAAGAACTCAACAGCTCCTAGACTCCTCAACCTCTCCAAGGGTAAACCCGCCTGCCCAGCTGTAGGGGCTTGTACATGCGCTCTAGCTACTGCAACCTGAAACGCCCCGGTGATCGCCTGAACCAACGGCGTCAGATCACCCAAACCCGGACCAGCGTGTCCTTGTTGCTCCTGCTCCCCACCTCCAGATGGTGGCGAAGGAGATAAGTTTCAAACAGGAGGGACATCAGCCCTTTGCTCACCCTGGTCACCCTGCTCAGCCGCAGGCACTACTGTGTTCGACCTTATCTCTCTCCTCAGACCCATAGTGCTATTTTTAACATGGCATAACAATAAAACAAAACAAACCATTTAGGCCAGCCTCAAGCAAGGATCCAAGTTCACAAAAACATTTAATCAGTGTAATAAGGCAATGGGCACCCTGATTTCCCTCAGACATAACATAGCATACAATAACATATCATGCTCATCATGCTTTCCATCATCCAAAATCAGCACATATCCATATCACATCATCAACATACAATCATATTCATCTCGGATGTGATTTACTTTAATCAAGCATGACATAAACTATGACATACAATCAAAACATGCTTTTTCAATCAACATACATCAAAACATACCAATTTCACTTACCATCATACCCAATTCTTTCGTAACCTGGCTATGATACCAAAAATGTAACCCCCTTAGCCCGGCCTAGACACCCGACCCGAACTATGAAGATTACACGGGGAAAACAAAAGTCAACTCGTTAAAGTTAACTTCGATTAACGACCCTTTTTTCATTTTATCTTTCCTAGATGCACATTATTATCCTATATGATTAGCAAATTGGTTTAGTGAAAGCGACACAGTGAAGGGAGCTCAATTAGGTGTTCAATTGCATACAAATGTCTTTCAGGGACTAAATTGTAAATTTCCAAAATCATAAGGTCTCTTCATATTTTAAAGTTACCAATCCAAAATTAGTCATATAACATGCCAGCATGTCAAGTTCCATCTCAAACGGATGATCCAAACTCATTTAATTAAACACTCTACATTCAGAGACCAAAACGCGAGAAACTGAAACCAGAAACAATTCAAATTCAACATCCAACGGTCAAGTGTTTCGAAAAACAAGACACCGTATCGGAACGGCCGTTTAGAAACCAGGTTGACCGTTTCGATACGTGGGTGCATTCCGAAACCTGTTTCGAAACAATGCATTCCAGTGGCGAAATGTTCGGGAACGTGCCTACCCGTTCGGAAACACCATGACCATTCTAGGCCATTGTTGTGAAATAGGTAAGGGCGTTCTGAAACGCCTTGCTCTGCAATTTCCCAAATTGTTGGTTTTACCCAACTATTCACTTCCGAAATCATCCCAATACACGCCACATCATACATACAATATGAATACACATCAAAGATCACCAATAAAAAGCACAAGCTAACACATAGCATCAAACTTGCAAGCTTAAGAACTATAGGCATGCTTCCTAGATGTCAAAACCATAGAAAGACTAAAAACCAAATTCAAGCTTAAATCAACATTGAAAGGCCACTTAGAAACCAATATAAGCAAATAAAACATGCTCAAGGTGTCAACATCACCAAATAAAACCAAGAGTAGAAATCCCGCCCATTGCCTCTTCTTACACTTAGGTAAAACCACGTACTTTGTTTAGTAAAAAAGCTTGGATTCCACTTGCCTTCTTGCTGCCACAGAAGCCTAATTCTCTGCATTGATGAAACAAAAGAGCGTAAGCATAAAGCTTAGTGAGGATCGCTAAACTAACATTCATCAATGTATTTTATAAAACCGAAAATATCATCAATTGTCATTTCATACCTTTCCTTAAAACATGCTTTACAAGCATCAATGTACTTTTTAAACCACATGCTCATAGCATCATCAAAATAACAGCAAATAACCTTTTGCTCATGCTTAAACCAAGCATCTCATGCATTCTAGCATTAACCCCAAGCATCTCATGCTTAAACCATTAATTAACAACATTATATTGGCTCGCAAGTGATCAATTCACAAACCATACCAAAACCAACACAAATGACTCAATCGGATACGCGGAATACAAGTGTTGTCCCACACACTTCATACACACTATCGGACTACACAAGGCTCACACACGAGAGCAACCCTCTATCGTCGTGACACCCGTGGTGGAGTATAACGGTACAATCACAACCCCTCAATACCACTCATCGGTAGTTGTATAATTCCCCTAACGAAAGTACGTGACACATATCACAAGATCCACACACGGAAATAAATCATCAACCGTTGTGATCTTAGCCTCAATCGTTAGGGTACTTGGATGGAGTTTACGGTACAATTACAACCCTTCGACATCCAAGGCCACATTATTCACAGTGCACACAATCCTATAGCAGGGCAACTATATCCGATTAAAGTAACCAAAAACCTTTTCCCTCATTTTCCAATATAATCAATTTACATCAATATTCCATTGTTTTACAAGCATAAACAAAATTCCATGTTCACATGCATAACATGCTTAATCTCAAATACCTACATTTCACAAATCCAAGTATCATCTACCAAATGCATCCTTAACAACATGGCATTACACACCACCATTATCAATGCTCTAAACTTGTTTTAAAACAATAAATAAAACCACATTTACATCAAGTGCATTTTCCCACAAAAACATAGCACATTCCGAGAGAGACTTTCGAATCACTTACTCTTGAGCTTAGCTAAGTGTTTTAAACTTACACTAAGCTCCCAAGACCACGCTCAAAGCGTTAAAAAGCTAGAAAAACCATTCCCACTCACCGATACACGAAGCCTTTCTCGCCGACATGAAAATCACCCTTCCGGAGCCTCCAAAAACGTCTCGTTTTCACCCGGATCAAGATCCCCTATTTTTTATCTCCAAAAACAGAGATCCATATGCATTAAAATACATTTCAACACCAGCTACTAAACACAAACTCGTTGCTCACCCAAACTACATTGATTTACCCATCTGAAACAACAGAAAACTCAATCGATTGCTTCCAAAACCAAGCCCAGCCAACATACATCACTTTCAACCATTCATAAACATCAAAACACATCTAAAAACAACCTAAACCCATCCTTATACCTCCTGCAAGCATTACAACATCATTTCACCACAAAAACCCAACTAAAACTATCAAGAAACTCAAGGATCTCAAGGATATCATGATCTATATAAAAAAACCTCTTTTCAACATATTAATCAACACCAAACTCAATTAAAATCAATCCAAAATAGAGCCTATCAAAACAAATCTAAAAATCAAGATTTTAATCTTATTCTTGTAATATTTTGATCTCAAATCACAACTATAATGAAAACTCAACCAAAAACATTAATTAGAAGCGAAAGATATTGGGAATTTCAATAAATAACCTAGATTGAAGGTTGAGAATGCGATTTACCTGCAATCCTTGCTTCCTCAATGAATGCCAAGTTTTAGCTTCTAAAAACTTGAAAATCTTGAAATTGATTTGGAAATTAATAAGAGAATGCTTGGGAGAAAAGAATTATGAAGAAAATGAGTTAAAATGGTGTTTGGCTGAAAATGAGAAGAGAAAGGTAGTTACGTCAAATGAAATCTCACTTTTCTTATTTTATTAATTTTAATTAAATAAAAACCATTTTATTTAATCACTTAAAATCCTTTTAAAACACGTGTCATATTAAGGAAATGCTAAATTGCCATAAAGCTCCCTAAAGATTCTAAGATTTTGGCTCCTCTTTTAAAATTACTTTTTTTCCATAGTTTTGAAACTTTACATTTTGGTCACTACCCAAAATGTACCACTTCCGAAACTCTTTTTCTAAAATTGATTTGACCAACCTCTTAAACATGATTTTAGAGTATTTTAGCAATTTTTAACATATTTTATCCTATCTTGATCCTTGATTTCCTTAAACCACCTAACGCGATTCGAACCGTTTCCGACCGGCCCGATCTGATGTCCAAAACATCTAGGCCCAAAATTAGGGCGTTACATCTATCTTCACCACAAAGCTTGGGTGTTTCACCAAGACCTACCCCGATGACATCACACATCATCGGACTGTCACTTTGGATCAGGATGGCACTACCCCCATTGCCCGACTCCAAATAGTACGTTCAAATTTTTAGTTTATAGTGCACTTTACAACCTAATGGCCGACCAATTATATTTGGTAATCTTTTCATCATTTATGCCAATATATTACATTAAAATCATCATCTCACCTACTGTTTTGGTGCAACATTTCTAAAATCAATCTCACCCCATTTCAAAACCACAATGCATGCATAACATTTAATCAAAATCTCAAAACTCTTTGCAATTTCATTCTATCTCATGAGATCAATATGTAACATCATTTCATGTTATAAATCTTACATAAAACAGTAGGGATTTGTTTATCTCAAATCAAGAGCATGTCAAAAGCATTTAGGGGCATCAACCACTTTTCGAGAGCAAATCTAAACTTACTTACTTCCGGACTTAGGATGGTGTTTCAAACCAATCCCAAATCCCACAAAAAAATTTCCTTGTCTCCCAAGGACTTCTAAAACCATTGCACTCACTGATAACGTTTCATGTGCTTGCCGAAATGATTTATAGGCTTCTGGCACTTCCGGATCAACACCAAATGCGTCCGGTGAAGTCTCCCATGTTCATTACACATAAGAGCAGAGAATTAATGCATCAAAATGCATTAAAATCACCAGCCACTCATTCTAACTCGCTTCTCTACTCAAAACTAGCATTTCGGTTATCTGAAATAACCGAAATCACCTCCAAACTTTCTCAAATCAATGCCAGCCAAGATCTATCAATTCTACCCCTTGCTAAACCTCAACCAACATAAAAAAATCAACATATATATGACCTTATACCTCCAGCAATAGCATATCACCAAAAACACCTCAAAACCACAAATCTAGCATCTCAAACTTAGGAACCCAAACCTATTCAGGATTTTTTTGTTAAAACCTCATTCTCAACATCAAATATCATCCAAAATATATTAGAAATCAACCTCAAAATAGAGCTTAACTTAGAAATACGAAAATCATCAAGATCTCATCAAGAATCCTGAATTTAGCAACCATTTCTTGTTTATAACATTAAAACAACTCAAAAACCATTATCAAAGGATTGATAACTTGAGAATTTCAGTAAAGAACTGATCATTAGAGAAGAAGGACAAAGCTTACGGCTAATGGTTGATCTCTCTTCAATTTGGGCAAGTTTTCTTGAAATTCAAAGCTAGAATAAAAAAGGATTTGATGAAAAAAAGATAGGAAATCCATTGGAAGATAAAATCCCAGCAAAAAAGATGAAAATCAAAGGAGAGAAAAGTGTTTGGCTGACTGGAAGTTGAGAGAAAAGGAAAAGAGAAAACTATCGTGAAATTAGTTATGAAAAGTCAACTTTGATTTCCTTTTTAATTTCCTTTTATTTCTTTAATAAAATCATTATTAAAAGCTCCCATATTAAAGAGAAAACAAATGAAAACAAATGGTAAAATTAGCTCCTTAAAGATTCAAAGTTTCAATCCTTTACAAAACAGTCACTACTCAACTTTTGCAAAAACTGCATTTTGGTCACTATACCAAAATGTAATATTTCAAAATCTCATTTTGTAAAATTGTTTCCACCATAAACAATTATATAATAAATGAGGATTTATAGATATTTTCCATATTTTTAAAACATCCCGAACTAGGTGTTCCCTAAACCAACCTCAAGGGTTCAAACCGTTCCTGACCGGCCCGATTCAACATCTAAAACATCTAGGCCCAAAACCAGTGTGTTAGAACACTCCACCACTTAAGAAATTTCGTCCTCGAAATTTACTTGGTGGAAAAGGTAAAGAAACGCCACGATGGCTTCACAAAACCTTGATCAGCTCGATGGTTTTACCCTAAAGAACCTTGTTATCCGTATCCAGAATCTCAACGGGCTCCTCATCATATGTTAAGTTTTGATTCAACCCAACCTCTTCCACAGGCATAACATGCGGCGGATTCGATCTATACCTCCGAAGCATGGATACATGGAACACATTATGTTTCTTTTCAAAATCTGAAGGCAGTCTCAACATGTAAGCAACAGGACCCAAACCTTCTATCACCTCATATGGTCCAATGAACCTCAGACTAAACTTGCCCTTCTAGCCAAATCTCATCACCTTCTTCCAAGGTGAAACTTTCAAAAACACACGTTCACCAACTGCGAACTCTATCTCCTTACGCTTCAAATCCATGTAAGACTTTTGCCGGTCTGATGCTGCTTTCAAACGCTCACAAATGAGCTTCACCTTCTCGATGGTTCCTTTGAACAAAGCTGGCATCGAAATCAACTTTTGCCCCATTCTATCCCATCAAAGGGGAGTTCTACACTTTCTTCCGTATAAAGCCTCGTACGGTGCCATTTGAATGCTTACCTGGTAACTATTATTATAAGCGAACTTAACCAAAGGCAAGTGCTTCTCCCAAGATCCTTGAAACACAATAACGTGGCACCTCAACATATCCTCAAGCACTTGGATAACGCGCTCTGACTGCCCATCCGTCTGCGGATGATAAGAAGTACTGAAATTCAACCGCGTACCCAAGGCTTGATGCAAACATACCCAAAACCTCGACGTGAACCTCAGATCTCTATCTGATACTATAGATTTCGGCACACCGTGTAAACGCACAATCTCAGCAATGTACATCTCAGCTAACTTATCCAAGGTATACGTAGGATGCACATGCAAGAAATGTGCACACTTCGTAAGGCGGTCCACAATCACCCAAACAGAATTCTTTTTTGATGGCGACAAAGGCAAACCAGACACGAAGTCCATGGTAATCCTCTCCCACTTCTATTTTGGGATTCTAAACTGCTGCAGTAACCCAGAAGGAACATGTTGTTCAGCCTTAACCTGCTGACAAACCAAACATTTGCTAACGAACTCGGCAACATCCTTCTTCAATCCCACCCAATTGTACTCATCTTTCAAATCACGATACATTTTCGTACAACCAGGGTGCATAGTGAAAGACTACTATGAGCTTCAGTCAGAATAGTGCGCATCAACTCCACATCATTCGGCACCACTATCCGACTCCCAAAACATCGAACACCATCATCGCTGACACTAAAGTCTGAAGGCCTTCCTTTCGCAATATCTTGAACATGCGGCATAAGAGAATCATCAAGAAACTGCTTATCCTTGATTAACTGAACCAAAGATGGTTTCACTTGCAACTCAGTAACAAGGCCACCATCTCGCGATATGCTAAAGCAAGCAAACATTGCCCTCAACTCCACTGCCACTTTCCTGCTCAAATCATCGGCCACCACATTGGCCTTTCCCGGATGATACTCGATCGTTAGATCACAATCCTTAAGCAACTCCTCCCAACGTCGTTGCCTAAGATTCAACTCCTTCTGAGACATAAGATACTTCAAACTCTTGTTATCCGTGTACACAGTACACTTCTCACCATATAGATAATGCCTTCAAATCTTTAAAGTGAACACCACCGCTGCTAACTCAATATCATGTGTGGGATAGTTACGCTCATGCACCTTCAATTGTCGTGATGCATAAGCTACTACCCTACCTTCTTGCATCAGCACACATCCCAAACCAACATAGGATGCGTCACTATACACCACAAATTGTTTTCCAGATTCAGGTTGAATCAATATAGGAGCATGCGTCAAAGCGTCCTTTAGCTTCTCAAAAGCTTGATGTCTTGCTTCCGTCCACTCAAACTTCAAATCCTTCTACAATAACTTTGTCAAAAAGGAGCAACAATCTTGGAAAACCCATCCACAAACCTTCGGTAGTAACCTGCCAAACCAAGGAAACTATGAACTTCATGAACAGACCTAGGAAGCTTCCAATTCACCACCGCCTCAATCTTCTGAGGATCAACACGAATCCCCTCAGCCGAAACCACATGACCAAGGAAAACAACCTCCTTCAACCAAAACTCACATTTACACAGCTTGGCGTAAAGTTGATTCTCCAGCAACACTTGCAAAAAAGTTCTTAAATGCCCCTCGTGCTCCTCTTCAGTACTAGAGTACACAAGGATGTCATCAATGAACACCACAACGAAATTATCCAAGAACTCACAAACACCCTGTTCATCATATCCATGAATGCAGTAGGAGCATTCGTCAAACCAAACGGCATCACCAGAAATTCATAATGCCCATACTTTGTCCAAAAAGCAATTTTTTGGCACATCCACATTCTTAACCTTCAATTGGTAGTATCCAAACCGTAAATCAATCTTCGAGACCACAGCCGCTCCACGAAACTGATCAAAAAGATCATCTATCCTTGGCAAAGGATACTTATTCTTAACATTCAACTTGTTCAATTGACGAAAATCGATGCACATTCTCATTGTGCCATCTTTATTCCTTACAAATAAGACCGGTGCACCCCAAGGTAACACACTAGGCCGAATAGAGCCTCGGTCAAGCAACTCCTGAAGTTGCGTCTTCAGCTCCTTCAACTCTTTAGGTGTCATTCGATAGGGAGAGATGACACTGGAGTTGTGTTCTCATACAACTCAATTCCAAACTCGACCTCCTGACTAGGTGGCAAACTAGGTAACTCCTCCGGAAACACCCCAAGGAATTCACACACGGTCCTTATATCTTGAACTCGAACATCCTTTGTACAAGGATTCATTACAAAAGCTAAATAAGCTTTGCATCCTTGACGCAACAACCAGCTCACTTCAAGCGTCGAATCCACAATAGATAAAAACTTTACATTCTCTCCCACCACCACAACTTCATAATCATAAGCAAGTTTCATTGAAACTTGCTTATTCTCAAAATCCACAACAACCCTATGCTCAACTAGCCAATCCATACCCAGGATTACATCGAATCCATAGAAAGACAATTCCATAAGATCCACCAAAAACACATGTTCCTGCACCTTTAAGGGACATCTCCTACGTAACTTTCTCGTTACTACCGTTCCACCAAAGGAACTAGTCACACACACACCAACAACCAAAGACTCAGTAGGAAAAACCAAGCATTTGAGCATGTTCGCGCAATATGTACGAGTGTGTAGATCCAGAATCAATCAGAGAAAGTAATGACAAAGACTGCAAAGTAAAGGTACATGCAATCACATCAGTGCCATTCCTCCCTTCACGATGGGCATATACTTTGGCCTGGCCATCTCTTTCGGGCTGAACAACTACTACATGGTCTACATTCCTCACACCATCATCTGTACGCTGGAAATTGCCACGGCCGCGCCCACGGCCCCTCTGTGGCTCAGTTGCTCTCACCTGAGCTTGTCCCTCTCTCATTGGCTGAGGACAATCTCGTTTTAGGTGCTCACGAGAACCACAATTCCAGCATATACCAATGTTACCCTAGCACTCTCCCGTGTGCTTCTTTCCACACTGATAACACTCATGGGTACGAATGAAAGCATTCGGCCCTTGCTGACCTTTCCTTGTATTACCTCCCCCACGTCTAGCATCCACTTGAGACCTTCGATCCCTCAGCCTCTTAAAACGATCTCTCATCCTCTTAAAATGATCCCTTCCAACATCAAAACCCACAGCTCGCTTCCTTGAGCTAGATCCTCCTACTCGACTCGCCAGACCAAGGTTCAGCTCAATGTCCATTGCTCGAGTGACCAGGACATCAAAATCAGTGTAATCTGATGCAAACATTTATGTCTTCACATCAGCCACCAGCCCATATCTAAAACGCTCGCATCTCTCCCATTCATTAGGGATGAATTCCGGTGCATACTGGCTAAGGCGTACAAACTGCACCTCATATTCCGCAAGTGACATGCTACCTTGCATTAGGGACATGAATTCCCTCTTCTTCTCGTTCAAATAATGGACGCCCAGATATTTCCTCTTGAACGCATTAAGAAAGAACGTCCAAGTCACCTTAGCATCTTCCAAACCAGCTATAGTGGTCGTCCACCACGTATAGGCATCACCATGCAATAGGGATACAATGCAGCCCAACTTCTAGACATCATTACAGTTCATCTGCCCAAGAATCCTCTTGGTGATCTCTAACCAAGATTCAGAACTCTTAGGGTTAGCCCCCTAAACTCAGTCCCACTGAGACTGCGGAGTCACTCTAACAGCAAACTCACACCAACACCAGCCTGAGGTGCAGCCACATGAGCACCAACTACTGCTGCCTGAAAGGCTCCAGCAATAGCCTTGATCAGCACAGTCATATCAGGAGCAACTTGCCCTCGTGATCCCTCGGGTTCAGCAACCCCTATTCCAGCTCCGGCAGCACCAGCCCCCGTTCCACCACCACTGGATGGTCCACCAGGAGGAGGAGGCAGTAGATTCTCAACACGCTCATTCATATCATTCATCTCATTCTCAGCCGCATTACGCGTATTAAATCTAAGCTCTCTACGTGGTCGCATTCAAAACGATGCAACTAGAAAAATGCAATAAAACTCAGTTAGGCAATATAAGGCAAGAAATCCAAGGTGCTCAAGTTCATTTTCAAAACAATTCTTTCCAATAGTAATGATATGGCAATGAGTTCCCCATCTATACCCCAAGCAAAGCATAACATCACAATTTCATCTCAAGCAATCAACTTGCATGCATTTCATCTCATTAAAGCTCAAACATTGCACAATTACACAACATGCTTTCACAAAGTTCATATATACTCACATTTACACTTACCAACCACATACCAACGCCCCAATTATTCGCAAACCTGGCTCTGATACCAACAAATGTAACCCCCTTAGCCAAGTCTAGACGGTTGACCCGAACCGAGGTGGTTACACGGGGAAAATCGTAGCCAACTAGTTAAAGCTGACTCCGATTGACGATCGTTTTTTTTCTTTTTATCTTTTCTAAATGCAACTTAAGTCCTATGTGATCACCCAAGAGCATAGGAAGAAACGGCGTAGCGATCGGATTACGCTTAGGGGATTAATTGCACAAACTAGACATTTAGGGACCAAAGAGTAATTTCTGCAAATTACAAGGACTTCTTTGATTTCAAAGTTACCTTTATTTAATTAGTCATGTTTCATGCTTCTTTGGAAATTTTCATCACAATCTAACCAATCAATCACATCCAATTTCATTCTTGAGGTTCAGGGACTAAAATGCAACATTTTCAAACTTTAAAAGAAGCCATTAACAGAATTAACGGTCACGTATCGGTACGCCTAGTGACCGTATCGATACGCGGAAAGGTAGTAACCAAAGTTGCAAAAGTGTATTGATACGCTCTCCCGCATATCGATACGCCCTTCAAGCCTGTATCGAAACACTCTCCATTCGTACTGATACCCCCATACAAAAAGGCACAAGTTTGGCTTTTGCGTATCGATACGCAAGCCCGAGTATCGATACACATACCAGACCTGTCCCAAAAACAGCCCCAAAACCGTATCAAACTTCAACATTTGGTTGATTAACACAAGCATAGCATGGCATATAATGAAGCATGATTAATCCACAAACCAAAAGCATATCAAAAGGTAAGATAAAGCACCAAAACCAATATAAAGGCCTTCTACAAACTAAATAAACCATATAACACTTAAATCAGTAACAGAGAGTCCAAAACACATCTCCCAAAACAAACCATTAAAATCTCATTGCCATATATCATTACTAAGGTAAAACTATAACACCATACTTGAGCTTATCTATTCCTTGGATCCTCTTAAGCCTCCTTGATGCCCGAAATATCTCAATTATCTGCATTGTTGGAAAAAGAGAGCATAAGCACGATATCTTAGTGAGGCAAGCTGTAAAACACCAACACAACAATGCAAGCTTTTAAAACTCTATCTTGACAATCATTTCTAAACCATGCTCTTTCTATCTCATGCTTGAAAACCATTTCAAAGCAATTCACCATTTGAAAATCACATGTACCATCTATCTATCTATCTCATGCATTCAACCAATGCGAATCTCAAGGCAAAGCCACACACACGCTTGATATTCAAAAGCATTTCATAAATATCAAATCTCATATGCATTTCTCATAGCATAAAGTTATTTCAATATTGGTACATGTGAATCAAGTTCATTCTCATATATTGGCATTTCATATTCTATCTTTACACGGATATGCGGATAACTTGACTCGAGGTCAAGTCCTACCCAGAGGTATCTCGCCACCGGACTCTCATGGCGATGTCTATCTTCGCCACAAAGCTTGGGTGTTCCACCAAGTCCTACCCCGATGACATCTCAAATCATCGGACTCTCACTTTGGATCGGGATGGCACTACCCCCATTGCCCGACTCCGAAGAGTACATACAAATTTTTAGTTTATAGTGCACTTTACATCCTATTGGTCAACCAATTATATTCGGTAATCTTCTTATCATTTATGCCAATATATTACATTAAAATAATCATCTCACCTACTATTTTGATGTAACATTTCTAAAATCATTCTCCTCCCATTTCAAAACCACAATTCATGCTTAACACATAATCAAAATCTCAAAACTCTTTGCAATGTCATTCTATCTCATGGGATCAATATGTAACATCATTTCAAGTTATAAATCATGCATAAAATAGTAGGAATTTGTCTATCTCAAATAAAATGAATGTCAATAGCATTTAGGGGCATCAACCACTTTTCAAGAGCAAATGTAAACATACTTACTTCCGGACTTAGGATGGTGTTTCAAACCAATCCCAAATCCCCAAAACTTGTTTCCTTGTCTCACAAGGACTTCTAAAACCATTGCACTCACCGATAACGTTTCACGTGCTTGCCAAAACGATTTCTAGGCTTCCGACACTTCCAGATCGACACCAAATGCGTCCTATGAAGTCTCGCATGTTCATTACACATAAGAGTAGAGGATTAATGCATTATCATGCTTTAAAATCACCAGCCACTCATTCTAACTCACTGCTCTACTCAAAACTAGCATTTCGACTGTCCAAAATAACCGAAATCACCTCCAAACTTTTTCAAATCAAAGCCCAGGCAAGATCTATCAATTCTAGTCTTTTCTAAACCTCAACCAACATAAAAAATCAACACATACACGACCTTATACCTCCAGCAATAGCATATCACCAAAAACACCTCAAAAACCACAAATCTAGCATCTCAAACTTAGGAACCCAAACCTATTCAGGATTTTTATTAAAACCTCATTCTCAACTTCAAATATCATCCAAAATATATTAGAAATCAACCTCAAAACAGAGCTTAACTTAGAAATACGAAAATCACCAAGATCTTATCAAGAATCTTGAATTTAGCAATCATTTCTTGTTTATAACATTAAAACAACTCAAAAACCATTAACAAAGGATTGATAACTTGAGAATTTTAGTAAAGATCTGATCATTAGAGAAGAATGACAAAGCTTACCTCTAATGGTTGATCTCTCTTCAATTTTGGCAAGTTTTCTTGAAATTCAAAGCTAGAATCAAAAAGGACTTGATGAAACAAAGATATAAAATCCTTTGGAAGATAAAATCCCAGCAAACAAGATGGAAATCAAAGGAGAGAAAGTGTTTGGCTGATTGGAAGTTGAGAGAAAAGGGAAAGAGAAAACTATCGTGAAGTTAGTTATGAAAAGTCAAATTTGATTTCCTTTTTAATTACCTCTTATTTCTTTAATAAAATCATTATTAAAAGCTCCCAAATTAAAGAGAAATCTGATGAAAACAAATGGTAAAATTAACTCCTTAAAGATTCAAAGTTCCAATCCTTTACAAAGTTGCCACTACTCAACTTTTGCAAAAACTGCATTTTGGTCACTATACCAAAATGTAATATTTCCAAATCTCATTTTGTAAAATTGTTTCCACCATAATCAATTATATAATAAATGAGGAATTTTATATATTTTTCCATATTTTTAAAACATCCTGAACTAGGTGTTCCCTAAACCAACCTCAAGGGTTCGAACCGTTCTCAACCGGCCCGATTCAACATCTAAAACATCTAGGCCCAAAACCAGGGCGTTACAAATATCGAGGACCAAAATGAAAGAATTAGAAACCTCAAGAATCACTTTAACTGAATAAATGGTAGTTGGTATTGGTACGCGGCACCCTTACCGATACGAGGCTTCATTCCAATAGGGTTGTACCAGAACAGTCCTAGGTGTATCGATACGCGAGCGCCATTTGCAAAACCATGAAATCCAGTAGCTAAAGCCTATACCAATACGTTTGGACACGTATCGGTATCCTTTGTAAAAACCTTAATCTCGTACCGATACAACCTACCATGTACCGAACCTCAGGCCTATTTCCAGCTTACCCGTATCGATACGAGGCCCCGCGTATCGTTACCCTCTGACCTGTAATGTCAGATTTTGCTAGTTTTTCATACAATCGTGGATTCAAATATGCTTTAACAAACCATAGACATGTACAACATCAATTCAATTAAAACCATTTATCATGACCACTTAAAAATCTCATTTTAAATATCTTTCAAAACACCATGCCTTACAAAATAGTTTACTTAACATTACCAAAATAAGCATATTAAACCATATGCGACATGTATCATGGAATAACAGCTAAATCTCATTTGCAATCCCTCCATTTAAGTTACCACATGCATAACAACCTACAAGCAAGGCTTAAAGAGTAAACATGTATAAACCAACATTATACAACATAATCCACCGGGTACCATCACAAACGGAATTCAACAAGTCTTTCAAGTGATCATGAACCAAGTCCCACTTTAAAAAAAATTACATAGAATACACGAATTCAACAAGTGTCCTCTCAACACTTCATACAATCTCAATTGGAATTAAGGTACTATCACAACCGGGTATCATCACAACCCAATCATCGATTAGATGTATAATCCACTAACGGTAGATTTCGGTACCACATAACCCCTCGACAGTTAGGGTACTTGTGGTAGAGTATTCCGTACACATAAACCCCTCAATACCCGAGGAGACTTATTATAGTGCTCTATCAATCCTATGGTCGGCCAACTATATTCGATAACATTTTAAACCACATGACTTGCCAATATAATTTATTATTAACCATGCGCCTCACTATTTTTACATACAACATTCAAAATTGATTCCAATGCATTAAACTGTGCATTTACAAGTATTCCTCATACTTACATGGACCACTTACCTAATGCATCCATCATCAATATATGATCAAAATTAGTATAAATCATACTTTAAACATGCTTAAACATGAAGTACCATGTAATTCAAAAACAAGTGCATAAAACCAATTTTTCCGAAACACAATCGAGGGATAAATTTCGTCACACTTACTTCCAAATTTAAACCAGCGTTTCAAGCTTAATTTAAACACCCAAAATAACTGTTAAACCATTTCAAAGCTAAATTCCACATTCTCACTAACTGACTACGCAAAACCTCGTTCCTCGATGCGAACTACTCATCTAAAGCTTCTGAAACGGTGCCACAAGCTTGATGATCAACCACCCCTAATTTAACCACAAAAAATAGAGGGTTCAATGCATCTAAAATGCATCAAAGATAAACTATAGGCATGCAACCTAGCAAATAAGTCACTCAAGAGTTAAAACTCAAACCAATGAACAGTCCTTCAAATATAGGCCTTTTACAAGAATAAAATCATAAAGCAAACATGCTCAAAAAGGGTGTGCATACACATCACCCAAATAAACCATGGAACCCCCATTGCCATTATTACTCTAGTCCATAAACGAGACATACATTCAAAAGTGAAGTCTCCTTTGATCCCCTTGCAAGTTGCTTCCTCTAAGCCCTCAATTGTCTGTATTGATGGACAAAAGAGAGCGTAAGTATATAAGCTTACTGAGGAGTGCTCAAAACCAAACATCATCAATGCATTAAAACCATTTTCCATCATTTGAAAACCATCATGACCTTTTTAAAAACCATGCACTTTCCTCAACAAATCAGCATGTTAAACACCATGCAACAAGTATCATGAACTCAACAGAAATTCCATTGCTAACACTCAACTTAAGCATTCCCATGCATAGCTACCATAAGCAAAGCTTAAAGAGTAAAACATGCATTTGCATCAGAGCCGGCTGTGAGGGGGAGCACCCTGAGCGACCGCTCAGGGCCCCCAACTAGCCTAGGGGCCCTAAATTTTAATTTTTTTATATTTTTAAATTTATTAAATAATTAATTTATTGGTAAAAAATTAATTTTTTAGATAAATAAATTAATTAATCTAACAATGAAAATAATGTGTTTGATAAAAATTAATCATATTTTTATAATTTATTAAAGAAAGGCTTAACTACAAAATAAGTGTACAAACTATACTCTTTTTTTTTTTAAGACACTAAAATGTTTTTTTGTCAAAATAAGTGTCTGAAGTTTACTCTGTGGCCATTTCTAGATAACGATCGTTAAAAAATTAAAAACAAGTGCTCAAATTATGCCGCCTTTTGTTTTAGGTGTCTATTTTTTAAAAAATTAGTGCCCAAATTATGTCAGTTTTTTGTTTTGTTTTAGGTGTCTAAAGTTTCATTTTTATATAAAAAATAATGATCGATACCTCAAAATGATAACGAAATAAACTTTAGGCACCTAAAGCAAAAAAAAGTGTGTAGTTTAGACACTTATTTTGTAGTTAAGACTTAAAAAATAAATATTATTTTAATTGTTCAAACTAATAAGATATGCTTTTGTTATATAGAGGTCAATTTTTTAGTTTTCGCTCAGGGCCTCGAAAATCTCCGAGACGGCCCTAATTTGCATAATATGCATCATTAGTAATTTCATAATACTTTATCAATTATATTGGCTCACAAGTGATCATCAACATACTCATTTCTAAAAACCAAATCGGATACATGGATTCACAAGTGTTGTCCTAGCATTTCATACATTCTCATCGGCATCTCAAGGTTCACACACGGGAGCTACCCTCCACCGTTTTGACGCCCGCGGTGGAGTATTCGGTACACCGTATAAATCTCTCAACACCACTCATCGGTAGATGTATAACCCCACTAACGAGAGATAGGACACTATACACTTTCCTCAATGGTTAGGGTACTTGGATGGAGTATTTGGTACACTCACAACCCCTCAACATCCAAGGTGACTTGTTTATAGTGCACTCAATCCTATAGACACATTTCCAAGCATCAAATGATGCTTTATAGAACATGCATAAGCATATACATACAAGGATCACTTACCATGTGCATCCTTCATCAATATAACATCAAAAACAATATATCACTTACTTTAAATCATGCTTTAAATAGTAGGTAAACAAATTAGAAATCAAGTGCCTCAACAAACGCATACTAGCACATTCCGAGGGAGAAAATCACTTTACTGACTTCCGAACTTAGTGAAGCTTTTCAAGCTTACATTAAGTTCCCAAAACCATCATTTAAGTGTTTCAAAGCTAGAAAACTCATTCCCACTCACCGACTCGTGAAACCAAGATTCGCCGACGTGAAATTAGGCGTCTGAAGCCCCTTAGAACTTCACTTATTTCTTCCGATGTAATCTCCCATGTTTATACCAAACAAGAATAGAGGATTAATGCATCATAATGCATTAAAATCACCAGCAACTTAAACAATCTTGTTCCTCTGCCAAAACACCCAAAATACCAATCGAAAACAACCAAAATCAACTTCAATTGCTCTCTAAACTCAGTCCAGCCTTAAACTAACAATCTCATCCAATTTTAACCATCAATCAACATCCAAAATAATCCTAGTTCCATCCTTATATCTCCAGCAACTCAGATTTCACACTAACACCTCAAAAACCCAAAATATAACAATCTAACAATTAGATATCCATCTTATTTCGGGATTATTTTTATAAAACCATTATTCTCACAACATTTAACATCCAAATGAAGTTTAAAATCATTCTCAAATCAATCAAAATAGTAACCAAATGAAAATCTTGAAAATTCATCTTAAAAGCTTAATTTAGCAATTTTCATCAATTCAATTACAAAATCTTGTTATTTAACAAAACTAGAGAGCCAAAGACTTGAGAATTTCAATAAAGAACCTTGATCAGAGGAGAGAAAATAAAGGTCACCTCTAACACAAGCTTTACCCTTGATTTGCAATGATTTTGGTGAAATCCTTTAAGAAAACTCTAACTAGTTGAAGTAGAAATCCATGGGCATCATTTATGAATCAAAAGTAAATGAGATAAGACAATTCTCTAAAGATTTTAGTTATGAAAAGAGAGTTTGTTTGCTGGAAATGTTGAGAGAAAAGTTTTGGAGAATATAGTTACGTGAGAAAATGATTAGTCAATTAAAATCTCCTTTAATAAAACTCTTTTATTAAAACATTTAATTAAATCATTTAAAAACGCCAAATCAAGGGAAATAGCTTATACCAACTTGGTGTAATAGCTTTCTAAGGATTCTATGTTTTGGCTCTCTTCGATTTAGCCATTAAAACAAAATTTTCAATTTTTACATTTTTGTCACCAAACCGAAATGTCGACTTTCCAAAAATTATTTTCCAAAATTGGATTCATTTTCCCTCAACACATATTTAAATACGATTTTGGAAAATTTTCACATGATTTTATCACATTCCGAACTAAGTTTTCCCCTGAACCGACTTCGAATTGTCCCAAATCTCTAATCTAGATTCATCAGACCCTAAACCGCCTTTAAAACCTCTAGGCCAAAAACTAGGGCATTACAACTCTCCCTCACTTAGGAAATTTCTTCCTCGAAATTTTACCTGAAGGAATAAGGTGAAAAAATTGCCTCAATGTGTCCGCCTTGCTTTCCCACGTGGCCTTCTCAACTCCTCGGTGTCACCACAACACCTTCACAGGTTCAATCGTCTTACCATGAAGAACTTTGCTACTAGAATCAAGAATCCCAATCGGTTCCTAATTATAAGAAAAATCCGGATTCAACTCAATCTCCGCAATAGGCACAACATGAGATGAATCCGATTTATACCTCCGCAACATCGAAACATGAAACACGTCCTGAATTTTCTCCAACTCGTGAGGCAACCTCAACTGATATGCAACAAGACAACGCGCTCTACAACCTCGTAAGGTCCAATAAACCTTGGACTAAGCTTACCCTTACGTCCAAACCTCATCACCTTCTTCCAAGGGGATACCTTCAAGAACATATGATCTCCAACCGCAAACTCATACTCCTTACGCTTTAAATCTACGTAGGACTTTCGACGATCTGATGCAGCCTTTAATTGTTCGCAAATAAGTTTCACTTTCTCAGTCATTCGCTTAAGCAAGTCCGGCAGGGAAACCAACTTTGTCCCCGCCTTCGCCCAACAAAGAGGCGTTCTACACTTTCTTCCATACAAAGCTTCATACAGAGCCATTTGTATACTCGCTTGAAAACTATTATTATAGGCCAACTCCACCAAAGAAAATTGTTTTTCCCAAGAACCTTGGAAATGTATAATACAACACCTCAACATATCCTCAAGCACTTGGATAACTCGCTCAGACTGTCCATCCATTTTGAGGATGATACGAGGTACTGAAATTCAAACGCGTACCCAACGCTTGATATAAACACTCCCAAAACCTCGCTATAACCTCAGATCTCTATCCAACACTATATATTTAGGTACACCATGCAAAAGCACCATCATTGCGATGTACAACTCTGCCAGCTTATCCAACGTATACGAAGTATGCAAAGCTAAGAAATGCGCACACTTCGTAAGGGGATCTACAATCACCCAAATGAAGTTCTTCTTTGACGGGGTTAAAGGCAAACCGGACACAAAATCTATCGATTCCTCTCCCATTTCTATTCTGGTATTCTTGAAGGTTGTAACAACCCAGAAGGAAACTGATGATATGATGTTGCTTATTCTTCGTATATGTGGTCTTTGATGTGTAATTAAGTTGCCAATATGTTAAGGCATGTGTCCGGATGGTTTCAGAGGGCATAAAGTGATTTAAACCAGCTTTTTAGAACATTACAGGCCCAGGTGTTTCGAAAAACCCTTGCCTGTTTTGAAACGGTGGCCTGAAATGGCCTTGGTGTTTCGGAACAGTGAGGCCTATTTCGAAAACTTTTGCCTCTGTGAACCATCATACCGAAACGTGTCTTGAGGAGATTTGAAATGAACACGTGTATCAAAATGGTCAGTTGTGTTTCGAATCGGTCGTTCCAATACTGGGTATTATGTTCTTAAACGTTTGACCGTTAGACAAGTGTTTGAAATGTTTTGAGTTTCTGTTTCTTACGTTTTGGTCCCTGTTTTCCTTGTATGCAATTGGATGTTTTCTAAATGTAATTTTGAGCTGAGATTTCACTAAGATGCATGTAATGAACCCAATTAAAGGATGGTAACTTGAAATTGGCTAAAGCCCTTATAATTTACCAAATTTACGAAATGATCCCTAAACCTTATTTGGCTATAATTAATTGGCGATTGTGTTGATGTTTTATCCGCTACTTGTGTACGTACACATAGGAACCTAAGTTACATCTACACAAGATAAAAATGAAAAAATGGTCATTTATTGAAGTAAACTTGCCCGGTTTACTTCAATATTCCTCGTGTGATATGTTCGATTCGGTCTATTGGCCAGGCCGGGATAAGGGGATTACAGTGATATTCAATTTGAAGAGCATAAAACATTGGATTTTCTACATACTTTGCATGACAATCGGAGCACTAGAAGATGATGAAAGAATGGAAGGAAGGCTAAAGATGGAATTTGGCAAAAGTGGATAAAGTCATTAAAATTAAAAAGATTCACCTCTTTAATGAAGACAAGTCCAACTTAACTTCCCATCCAAGAAAGACTTTGCCCTACTCCTCTTCCTATTTAACCAAGGCTTGACGCACACATCAAGGGCAATAACGAGTCGAGAGCTTGAGATTAGGGTTTAGTCGTGTGTTCTCTATGTCCATTATGTTCAAAACTTTCTTAGGGTTTGGATTATTTTGCTTAGTAGTTGTGAGAAAACAATTGTACTTTGTTTATGTTTTTAATGCAATTTAGTTCAAGGTTTTTTTTTTATTCTTGGCATTGAATTCATTCTGGCAATCTCATCAAGAGAGAGTATTGTGAGGTTATTTATTTGTCTGGCATCGAGAGAGTTAGACTCACGAAACGAATAAGCACGGTTTTCATCCCGAACAGTGGAAGCTAACTCGGCTTAGAGATAAGTTAAAGTTTCAATTGCTAAAAGAAGCGTGAGATAGGTTGGTGTTTATCTTTGGTTTACGCCGACGAGTATTATCAAGGCCAATTTATGAGCACGGTTTTGACCTTAGCGATAAGGAGAAGCTATCGAATGATGCTTTGCCGAACCTTGACATCAATGCCGACTAGTAAGAGATTGCCGATGCAGCACATCTTATTCCCGTGGCAAGAACGAAGGACACTGTCGAGGCATTTTGGTGATCATTGCATTTAAAAATCGAGACAAGTCAATTGGATTCCACACCACGACACAATCTAATCTGGCCCATTCTATCATCTTGATTTTTCAATCTTTACTTATTTGCTTTAGTTTATGTTCTTTAGTTTAGTTAAAATCCAAAACCTCTTGTACTTGTGTTTTTACTTTTACTTTTTCTTTTTTAATGCAAGAAGATAAATGAAGGAGGGCAACCCAATCCCTGTAGAGACGATACTCTGATACTTATCACTTTATTACTTGAGACGTGTACAAATACACTAATTGCGTAACCCCCTTAGCCCGACCTAGACGCCCGACCCAAACTAAGAAGATTACACGGGGAAAACCAAAGTCGACTCGTTAAAGTCAACCTTGATTAACGACCTTTTTTCCTTTTCTCTTCTATATATGCACATTATTACCCTATATGTTCAGCAAAGCGATTAGGCGAAAACGACATAGCGATCAGAGTTCAATTAGGGGTTTAATTGCATACAATTAACTTTTAGGGACTAAACTATAATTTCCATAAAATACATTAACTTTCAAGATTTTAAAGTTACCAATCTTCAATTAGTCATGTAACATGCCAACATGCCAAATTTCAGCTCAAATGGATCATCCAAACTCATTCAATTGCATACACAACATTCAGGGACCAAAATGCAACATTTCAGACTTGTAAAGGCTCCATTTAACTAAATTAACGGCCATGTATCGATACCCTACTACTCCGTATTGATATGCGAGGAGGCAATAGCCAAAGTTGAGCAAGGGTATCGATACACTTCCTCTTTGTATCGATACACCCTACAAAATTTGCACAGGTGTATCAATACACCTGATGCCCGTATCAATACACCTGCACCATTATAGCTTAAGGGTATCGATACACTTCCCAAGTGTATCGATACACCCTTCAAAGTTTGCACAGGCGTATCAGTACAACTGATACCCGTATCAATACACCTGCACCATTTTAGCTTAAGGGTATCGATACACTTGCCCGAGTATCGATACACTTGCCCGAGTATCGATACTCATACCAGAAATGCTCAATAAATAGCCCCAAAAACACTTTTAACAAAATCTAATCATGTCCTAATCATTCATACATATAATAATCAACATACCAACACTTATCTATCAACAAACATCCACCACATAAACAACAAGCATGGCAATTCATGGTGAGTCACAAACTATTCAAGAATGCTTTTAAAACATAAACCATAGCATATCCAAAATGCAAAATGAGGACCCAAAGACAAACTTGTTCAAGGTGTCACATAACACCAAGCAACTAATGAGTGGAAATCCCTCCCATTTCCTCTTATTACACTAAAGTAAACCGCATACTTTACTTAGCCAAAACACTTGGATGTCCTTTGCTTGCTTACTTCCAAAAATGCACAATTCTTTGCATTGATGAAACAAATGAGCGTAAGCATAAAACTTGAGGACCGCTATAAAACCAAAACATTCATCAATGCATTTTAAAAACGAAATCATCATTCTTTGTAAACACATGCCTTTCTTTAAAACATACACTTAAAAACAGCACTTCCTCTTTCAAATCCACATGCTCATAGCATCATTAATTACAACGGCAAAAACCTTTTCTCATGCTTAAACCAAGCATCACATGAATTCTAGCATAAATCTCAAGCATCACATGCTTTCTCAAAATAAGCATTCATCATTAATTCATTATATCATCACCAATATATTGGCTCGCAAGTGATCGATGATAAGAACCATTTCAAAACACAACACGATCGACACAATCGGATAGACGGATTACAAGCGTTATCCCAAACGCTTCATACACCCTACCAGACACTCAAGGATCACACACGAGATTAGACCATCAACCGTTGTGACACCCATGGTGGAGTTTAACAGTATAATCACAACCCCGCAACACCCGTGATGAAGTTTAACGATACAATCACAACCCCTCAACATCACTCATCGGTAGTTGTATAACCCACTAACGAGAACCGGGACACAAAACAAGGCTTACACAAGGGAGCTAACTCAACCATTGTAATCACCTTAACCAAGCTCACACACGAGAGCAATCGTCCACTGTTGTGACACTTAACCTAGTCCACCCATGAGAGCCATCCTCCATCGTGGTGACGCCAATTCCTTAATCGCTAGGGTACTTGGATGGAGTTTACAGTACAATCACAACCGCTCGACATCCAAGGCGACTTTATTCATGGTGCACCCAATCCTATAGCCGGCTAACTATATCCGATTAAAAAAAACCAAGACCATTTACCATCACTTGCCAATATAATCATCAATCTTCATTAATTCACTATTTTACAAGCATAAACCACAATGCCACTTTCACAAGCATTAGCATGCTTAAAACCAATTGCATAAATCAAATAAACTCAAGGATCACATACAATGTGCATCCTTAACAAAATGACATTTAAAACCAGCAACATCATTGCTCAAAACATGCTTTAAAACACTAATCAAAATACATTTAAATCAAGTGCGTTTTAAACCAAAACATAGCACAATCCGAGAGAGACTTTTGATTTACTTACTCTTGAGCTTAGCTAAGTGTTTCAAACTTACACTAAGCTCCCAAAACCACGTTCAAAACGTTTCAAACCTGGAAAACTTTTTTCCACTCACCGATACATGAAACCTTGCTCGCTGACGCGAAGATCACCCTTCTAAAGCCTCCAAAAATGGTTCGTTTTCTTTCGGATCAAGATCCCTTATTTTTAGAGCATCAAAACAGAGATCCAAATGCATTAAAATGCATTTTAACACCAGCAGCTAAACACAAACTCGTTGCTCACCAAAACTACACCAATTTACCCATCCGAAACAACTGAAAACTCGATCGATTGCTTCCTAAACCAAGCCCAGCCAACATACATCACTTCCAACAATTATTAAACATCCATCAAGAACAACATAAACCTTTCCTTATACCTCCAGCAAGCATGACACCATCAAACCACCTCAAAAACTCAACTAAAACCATCAAGAAACTCAAAGATCTCAAGGATTTCAGGATCTATATTATTAAAACTCCTTTTCAACATAATAATCAACTCAAAACTCAATTAAAATCAAACCAAAACAGAGCTCATCAAAAACACTCCGAAAATCAAGATTTAAATTATAATTTTGCAATATTTTGATCTTAAATCAAAACTATAATGAAAACTCAGCCAAAAACAACATTTAAAAGTCAAAGATCTTGGGAATTTCAATAAAGAACCTAGATTGAAGGTTGAGAACGGGATTTACCTCCAATCCTTGCCTTCCTTAACGATTGACAAGTTTTTCCTTCACAAAGCTTGAAGAGTTTGAAGAGAGTTCTTGAAAATGAGTTAGAAATCAAAGGGAGATTGTTTGGGAGAAAAGAATTCTGGAGAAAGAGTTGGGAAAATGATTTTGCTGAATAATGAAAGTTAGTTACGTGAAAACTTCCCATTATTCTATTTTAACATTTTAATTAAATAAAATCATTTTTATTTTAATCATCTAAAAATCCTTTTAAAACACATGTCAATTTAAGGAAGGTGTAATTGCAACATAGCTCCCTAAAGGTTCTAAGATTTTTGACTCCTCTTTTGAAATTGCATTTTCCATAGTTTTGAAACTTTACATTTTGGCCACTACCCAAAATGTACCAATTCTGAAGCTTATTTTGTCCTTAAACATGCTTTTAGAGGATTTTAGCAATTTTTTCAAATTTTTAACCTTTCTCGATCCTTGATTTCCCTAAACCACCTAATACGATTCGAAACGTTTCCGACCGGTCCGTTCCAATGTCTAAAACATCTAGGCCCAAAACCAGGGTGTTACAACTCTCCCCCACTTAGGAAATTTCATCCTCGAAATTTTACCCGAAAGGAAAAAGGTGTGGGAACAGCTTTAACATGTCTACTTTGCTTTCACACGTGGCCTCCTCAACTCCTCGGTGTCGCCACAACACCTTCACATGCTCTATCGTCTTATCACGAAGAACTTTGCTACTCACATCCAGAATCCTCATCGTTCCTCATCATAAGACAGATCTAGATGCAACTCTACCTCTTCAATAGGCATCACATACGAAGGATCCGATCAATACCTCCGCAACACCAAGACATGAAACACATCGTGAATCTTTTCCAACTCGGGAGGCAACCTCAACCGATAAGCCACAGAACCAAAACGCTCCTCAACCTCATATGGTCAAATAAACCTCGGGATAAGCTTACCCTAACGCCCAAATCTTATCACCTTTTTCCAAGGCAATAACTTCAAGAACACACATTCGCCAACTGCGAACTCAATCTCTTTACACTTCGGACCCGCGTAAGACTTTTGCTGATCCGATGATGCCTTCAGACGCTCACAAACGAGCATCACCTTCCCGGTGGTTCCTTTCGACATATCCAACATCGAACCAACTCTTGCCCTGTTTCTGCCTAACAAAGTGGCATTCTACACTTTCTCCCATACAAAGCCTCGTATGAAGCCATTTGAATACTTGCCCGATAACTAATGTTACAAGTAATCTAAACCAAGGGCAAATGCCTTTCCGAAGAATGTTGGAAATCTATACACAGCATCTCAACATATCCTCAAGCACCTGGATAACACGCTCCGACTGTCCATCCGTCAGAGGATGATAAGAAGTATTGAAACTTAACCGCGTACCCCAAGCTTGACTCAACCATTCCCAAAACCTCGATGTGAACCTCGGATCTCTATCTGATACAACAGACTTCAGCACTCCGTGCAAACACACAATCTCAACAACATACAACTCGGCCAACTTATCCAACATATACATCGTATGCAGTGCCAAGAAGTGTGCATACTTCGCAAGACGGTCAACAACCACCCAAACAAAAATTCCTCTTTGACAGTGTCAAAGGTAATCCAAACACGAATCCACGGTAATCTTCCCCCAATTCCCACTCTGGGATCCCAACAATTACTACACCTAGAAGGAAACCAAAGCTCAGCTTCCACCCGCTAGCAAACCAAACATTTGCTTACAAACTTGTCAACACCCTTTTTCACTTTATACAGTGTCACCCACTCCTAAACCACGATACACCTTCGTAGTACCAGGGTACACTACGAAAGAATCACTAAGAGCTTCATCCAGAATAGAGAACCTCAACTCATCATCATTTGGCACCACTATTCAATTCCCAAAGCTCAAAACACCAACATCATTGAAACTAAAATCTTAAGGCTTTCCATCCACGATATCTTGAACACACGGTACAAGAGAATCGTCAAGCAACTACTTATCCCTGATCAACTGGTTCAGAGATGGTTTCACCCACAATTCGGCAACAAGACCACCATCTCAGGACATGCTCAAGCAAGCAAACATCGCCCTCAGCTCCACAACCACTTTCCTGCTCAAAGCATTGGCCACAACGTTGGCCTTCCCAACATGATACCTCGTCATCAGGCCATACTCCTTAATCAACTCCAACCACCTTCATTTCCCAAGATTCAACTCTTTTTGAAACACTAGATACTTTAAACCCTTATGATCCGTGAACCCTACACTTCTCAACACGAAAACCCAAAATCCGCCCACTCACCAACCAAAAATCCTCATCACGAGACTCTAACACCGTCTCCAACTGTTACTTCACTTACATCAACTATCTCAAGAAGGTTTACTTACACTCAGCCAACAAACCACCCTCTCACGAGGACCCAACCAAAACAACATGGCTTTTGAGCTTACATAACCACGCATAAAGCTCATTCTCCAAGCACTTGCATCCGACTGAAAGCATACGCTACAACATTCCCAATATGCTTAACCATTCTTTCTACAACACCCCACGGCTAGGTCAAAATGCTTTTAACTACACATCGAACGAACTCGGCCGCATTCTAAACAAAACAGACTCCTTTTCACCACCTAGCCGCCAAGGCCCTTAAAACATCTAGACACTTTTCTTCCGGCCAGCCAAGCTAGACCACACTCACTCCTAACAGTAAACTTATTCACTTCCTAAACTCACACCCACTCTTCAACTATGACCAAAACAAAACTTTAAACCCACAAACTACCCTAACCATAACTCATCACTATCAGATCCAATTAGCTATTAGTAAGTGTGAACATTCATATGCATGATTGCTTACATGCCCTTACGAATGCCTATGAACATGTATGAATACTTCTAATGTCATGACAAATGTATGCATGTAGTAATATATATAATATATGTATACAAATGATTTTAACTGTGCATGTATCTCTGTTCACAGTTACTAATAACATCCTCGAACCAAACCAGAAACAACCTCTTATCCTAATCTCAACTTTTCCCGCTTCACCATTCTAACAACTCATTACAGCAAACTGCTATAACTATTATACTTTCGTCACTAATGTTGTTCTCAAAACAACACCGATTACTAACAAAAACTCCACTAACAATAGGGCCTTAACCACCACACAAAAAGATGCAAAACCAAAACTAAGCAAAGATAACAATAACAGAGATTGCATAATAAAGATATCTGCAATCACATCATTGATATGGAGCACCAAGCGACTGGCACTCTCTCCCGTAGAGCCACCATTTTCCGATTCCACCACTGCAGCATCGACCAACACCCTATGGACACTATCATCTCTTTTATGTAAAGAACCATGACAGCACTCACGACCACATGGATCTTCAACAGACAGCCCACCTTGACCAACCCGAGCTAACACTGTACAATCTCGCCTCAAATGTCCAGCAGACCCACAATTCAAACAAAACTCAACCATCGCACGCCTCGCGCCTCTCTTCCCTTCTTGCCACCTCTGAACCCTATCTTGGCCGCGCTCACAGCCTTTCTGAGGTGCAGCCACAGCGGGTGCACGACCCTGGCCTCCACCGGACAATAAAGGACACTCACGCCTTACATGATCTGCTGAACAATAGTTCCAGCAAGAATTCCCCGTCACTACAACAGAAGCATGTACCTCTCCAGTAGACCGAGGACAATCCCTCCTTAAGTGCTCCCGAGAACCACACGTCCAGCACATGTGCTGCTCTGCCCTCGTTCTATTTCCCTGAACCAATGCACCATGTCCAAGGTTACCTCGCCTAGCAGCAGGCTGATACCTCCTATCACAGCCTATCTTGGTCTGTCCACTTCCAAAACCAAATTCAGCAGCCCTCTTACCAGAGCTAGAACCACCACCATGAGATGCCAGACCCAAGTTCTGCTCATCAACATAAATTAAAGCCATACTCTCGCGCTTCTGGTTATTCGGAGACTTATCTCTAAGATATCTCCTCATATATGCGGCTAAAAAGAACTCCCAATCCACGTCATGGATGTTTAGCGATGCCGACACAACTGCCCACCAACTACAAACATCGTCCAACATTAACGAGACAACGCTTCTTAGCTTACAAGCGCTGTCACACCATTCTTGATCCAGAATTGGATTCGTATTGGCTAACCAAGCCTTGAACGCCTCTGGCGTCGACCCATGATACTTAACAGTCCTCAAATCATGCAGACATTATTTTGACAAACTAGTATGTCCGACAGACGGTACATGCGCAGGCTTTTAATTCACTACGACCTGAGATGCTCCAGACATCTCTTGAACCACTGATGATAAAACTTTCATCACAGGGCCAACCCCCTCATGCGTGGAAATCTCTCCAAACCATAATGGCCATTTACAAGTCCCAAACCATAAACCAAACTTGTTCAAGGAGTTACATTACACCAAGTAACTCACGAGTGGAAATCTCTCCAAAACACATGCTTGGATGTCCTTTGCTTGCTTGCTGCCAAAAATGCTCAATTCTCTGCATTGATGAAACAAATGAGCGTAAGCATAAAGCTTAGTTGAGACCGCTATAAAACCAAAACATTCATCAATGCATTTTAAAACCCAAATCATCATTCTTTGTAAACACGTGCCTTCCATTAAAACGTGCACTTAAAAACAACACTTCCTCTTTCAAATCCACATGCTCATAGCATCATTAATTACAACAGCAAAACCCTTTGCTCATGCTTAAACCAAGCATCACATGCATTCTAGCATAAATCTCAAGCATCACATGCTTTCTCAAAATAAGCATTCATCATTAATTCATTATATCATCACCAATATATTGGCTCACAAGTGATCGATAACAAGAACCATTTCAAAACACAACACGATCGACACAATCGGACATGTAGATTACAAGCGTTGTCCAAAACGCTTCATACACCTTACCGAACACTCAAGGCTCACACACGGGATTAGACCATCAACTGTTTTTACGCTCGTGGTGTAGTTTAACAGTTCAATCACAACCCCTCAACACTTGTTATGGTGTTTAACGGTACAATCACAACCCCTCAACATAACTCATCGGTAGTTGTATAACCTACTAGCGAGAGCCAGGACACAAAACAAGGCTTACACATGGGAGCTACCTCAACCATTGTAATCACCTTAACAAGCTCACACACGGGAGCAATCATCCACCATTGTGACGCTTAACCTAGTCCACCCACGAGAGCCATCCTCCATCGTGGTGACACCAATTCATCAATCGCTAGGGTACTTGGATGGAGTTTACGGTACAATCACAACCCCTCGACATCCAAGGCGACTTTATTGACGGTGCACCCAATCCTATAGCCGACTAACTATATCCGAGTAAAATAACCAAGACCATTTACCATCACTTAACTATATAATCATCAATCATCATTAAGTCACTGTTTTACAAGCATAAACCACAATGCCACTTTCACAAGCATTAGCATACTTAAAACCAATTGCATTTATCATATAAACTAAAGGATCACTTACCATGTGCATCCTTAACAAAATGACATTTAAAACTAGCAACATCATTGCTCAAAACATGCTTTAAAACAGTCATCAAAATACATTTAAATCAAGTGCATTTTAAACCAAAACATAGCACAATCCGAGAGAGACTTTTGATTTACTTACTCTTGAGGTTAGCTAAGTGTTTCAAACTTACACTAAGCTCCCAAAACCACGTTCAAAACGTTTCAAAGCTAGAAAACTCTTTTCCCCTCGCCGACGTGAATGTCACCCTTCCTAAGCCTCCAACAATGCTTCTTTTGCTTCCGGATCAAGATCCCCTGTTTTTAGAGCACCAAAACAGATATCCTAATGCATTAAAATGCATTTCAACACCAGCAACTATACACAAACTCGTTGCTCACCAAAACTACACCAATTTACCCATCCGAAACAACCGAAAAATCGATCGTTTGCTTCCTAAACCAAGCCTAACCAACGTACATCACTTCCAACCATTATTAAACATCAAAACACATCTAAAAACAACATAAACCCTTCCTTATACCTCCAACAAGCATAACACCATCAAACCACCTCAAAAACTCAACTAAAATCATCAAGACACTCAAAGATCTCAAGGATTTCAGGATCTATATTATTAAAACTCTTTTTCAACATAATAATCAACTCAAAACTCAATTAAAATCAATCCAAAACAGAGCTCATCAACAACACCTCGAAAATCAAGATTTAAATTATAATTTTAAAAGATTTTGATCTTAAATCAAAACTATAATCAAAATTCAGCCAAAAACAACATTTAGAAGTCAGAGATCTTGGGAATTTCAATAAAGAGCCTAGATTGAAGGTTGAGAACGATATTTACCTACAATCCTTGCCTTCCTCAATGATTGACAAGTTTTTCCTTCACAAAGCATGAAGAGTTTGAAGAGAGTTCTTGAAAATGAGTTAGAAATCAAATGGAGAGTGTTTGGGAGAAAAAATTCTGGAGAAAGTGTTTAGAAAATGATTTTGCTGAATAATGGAAGTTAGTTACGTGAAACCTTCCCATTATTCTATTTTAACATTTTAATTAAATAAAATCATTTTTATTTTAATCATCTAAAAATCCTTTTAAAACACATGTCAATTTAAGGAAGGTGTAATTGCAACATAGCTCCCTAAAGATTCTAAGATTTTTGACACCTCTTTTGAAATTGCATTTTTCCATAGTTTTGAAACTTTACATTTTGGTCACTACCCAAAATGTACCACTTCCAAAGCTTATTTTGTAAAATTGATTTGACCAACCCCTTGAACACGATTTTAGAGGATTTTAGCAATTTTTTTTCTTCATATTTTTATCTTTTTCTATCCTTGATTTCCCTAAACCACCTAATATGATTCGATCTATTTCTGACCGGTCCGATCCGATGTCTAAAATATATAGGCCCAAAACCAGGGTGTTACAAATTGCGAAGCACCTTTTACATGCAATTAGGTTTTGGTGTCGTTGTTGGGGATTGGCAATAGCAACTTTCAATTTTATTTTTGTTACATTTTTATTTATTTGTTTTTCGAGCCCTAATAAACTTTGGTTTAGCATTGGTGTGTGACCAGGGCGAACCCAAATTATCCGCTCCATGACCTTGATCAAGAATTCGATCGAAGTTGTCAGAGACTCAAGCAACAAATAAGGCAAAAGATACGACCAAAGGTGGCACAACAAGTTGGCAGCAACAATGCCAATGGGCAGCAACATGCCGACAGGCAGCCAGTTTTCGATGGGCAGCATAATGCCCTTGTAGGAGATGGATAAAATATGTGAATTCAATTTGTGCCAGTTCGAAACCAGACTGTCTGAAACTACCTAGAAGAGGATCTAAATGGTCTAAATCCTGGAGTTGTTACACCAGAAATAGAGGCCGCCCACTTTGAAATGAAGCTCATTATGTTTAACATGATCAATATTATTTGGCCATTTGGTGGCTCAGTGACTTAAGATGCCAGACAGCACCTCAATTCACTGACGGATAGGGCAAAACCTGGCTAAACAGTATTCCAGTGGGATCAATTGGATCTTGGAGTGATTTATGTCGTGATTTCTTAACACGTTTTAATCCTACAAATTTAACTGACAAATTGCGTAACAAAATCACTTCTTTTTGACAGGCTGACGACGAATCCATGCACGAGGCTTGGGAGCGATATAGAGAGCTGTTACACAAATGCCCTTTGTACAGATTCCCATTGTGGACGTAGGTAACCATGTTCTATTACGCTGTCAACACGGCAACTAGGATGATGCTTGATGCCTCGGCAAACGACATACTCCTAGACAAAGAACCAGATGAAGCAATGGATATTCTGAACATGATGGCCAAGAACGACTATCAGTTCTTAACGGCCAGACGAGGAGGAATCCGACGCCACCCACAATAAACGAAATAGGGTCCTCATACTCAATTTCATCCCAAATTTCCACCTACACAAAGCTAGTAATGAACATTTAATCGTAGAACAATCACCAGGAGGTCAAGGTAATGGATTTATTTTGTGAAAACTATGGGGTAACCATGTTTTTTCTAAATGTCCACAAAACACAGAATCGAGTTGTTTCATTAGAAATTACAACCGGAACAACAACATGATGTCCAACAACTATAACCGGACCTGGAAGAAACCCCCGAATTTCTCCTGTAGACACCCCAACAACGCACTCAATCCGAACAATCAGAACACTACAGTTGTAGGATTTCAGCAAAACAATGCCCCTCGGCAGACTATGCCACAACAGCACTCTATGCTAACCAGTTCTTTAGAAAACACTCTTAATGCTTTTATGTCTCAAACTAGTGTATATATGGCTAATACTGGTAAGTTCATAAAGAAAACTGAAGCTTTTATGGACATGACCGAGATGCGGGTGCAAAATAATGAGGCAACAATGAAATTCCTTGAGACTCAAGTTGGGAAAATCACACAGATTCTAAACACAAGGTCGAGAGAAGGTTTACCTAGCGACACAAAAGAAGCTAAGAGAACATCATATGAGCAATGCAATGCCATAACCACCTGAAGTTGTATTCAGCTCAAGGAGCCCCAAGTTAAGGAAATAGAGCAGGAAAAGCCAAATGATCCAACTACCACAACATAGCCCAACAACAATGCCGTGACAGCAACCCCTGAAGACTTTTCCCTGATAGAATATGTGGCAGAACCAACGGCAAAGCCCAATGTCGATGTTACTAAAGGCACATGCACAGAAAGCATAAAGCATACTCGACCAACTCCACCATTCCCACAAAGGCTGAAGCAACAAAAGCATGAGTACCAGTTCAAAAAGTTCTTATACATCATGAAGCAAGTACACATCAACCTGCCCTTGGTGGAAGCAATCAAGAAGATCCCAAATTGTAACGCCCCAGTTTTGGGCTTAGAAGTTTTGGGCGTTGACCGGTTTGGTCAAAGTGCTGTTCGAATCTAAAAAGGTGAAATTAGGAAAGCCTAGTTCGGGTTGCATTAAAAATATGGAAAATGTTCTAAAATCATCTTTTAATATATATAAGTGAACTGTGAAATCAATTTTACAAAATGAGTTTTGGAAGGGTGACATTTTGGCTAGTGACCAAAATGTAATTTTTGAAAGTTGCGTGACTATTTTAGAAAGGATTGAAACTTTGAATCTTTAAGGAGCTATTTACCCAAAGGGAGTTTCTCCAGATTTTTCTAAGATATTTTAATGTTTAATTCTGATTTTAAAGCAAAAGAAAAGTGGAGGGAAAGCTATTTTGGTAACTAACTTTCTATTTTCTTAATTTTCCTTTCTCTCATTTTCTCTCAACCCAAACACTTTCTCTCCAGAGATTTCTTTCTGATTTTGTCACCTAAATCTCTCCTTTCAACTCTCTTTTGATTCCTAATCTTCACATCAACAAAACCTCACCATTTGCTACTTGATTCATCAAGGTTTTTTTGGTTCTAAAGAGGAGAAACTCAAGTTTGGAGGTAAGAACGTCCTTCTCCTCTAAACTCTCAGTTCTTTACTGAAATTCCTAAGTTCTCAATCCTTAATTGATGTTTTATAATTGGCTTTTAAGTTGTATAAATGAATCTTGGCTTAAAATGCAAGATTTGGTGATTTATGATGAATTTTCGTTGGATCTGTTAAAGCTGTGATTTGAGATGTGTTTCTGATGATAAATGAATGTTAATTTGATAAGGAATTGAGTTTTGATTAATGCAATCCCGGATAGGTTGAATTTCCTAAGTTTAGCTTGTGATTCTTGGTTGTTTTTGAGGTGATCTTGTAGATCTGATGTTGCTGGTGGTATAAGGATGTTATTAGGTTCTTTTTAGATGTTGAATGATGCTAAAGGATGTTTGGTTTTGATGGTTTATGGCTGGGCTTTGTTGAGAAGTGGTTTGGATGCATTTTCGGTTGTGTTTGGTGGCCGAAAATGGGGTGTGGATGAGAGCAGCGAGTTTAGGTGCTTTCATTGAAGCTATTAATGCATGATGATGCATTAATCCTCTGCTTTGATGTGTTTAAAACAGGGGAGTCATCTTTGGATCCAAGTGGTGGTGATCTGGAAGCTTGATTTGTGCTTCGGCAAGAGGCGAAGTGGAATCGGTGAGTGAAATTGGGCTTTCAGCTTTGAAACCAATGTCTTGGGAGCTTAGTTTAAGTCTAAACAACTTTACTAAGCTCAAGTGTAAGTTTTCGGAAAAACTCTCTAAGTGGTGGCCATGGTTTGGTTGTGATGCAATGTGGTTTATTGCATGATTTAAATTCTGTTTTGAAAGCATGATTTAGCATGGTTATTGCTGATTTTATAAGCCATATGTTGAAGGAAGCTCAAGGTAAGAGTTCCTTGTTTTTGAGCATTGTTAAAATGTGGTTTGATGCTTATAAATGCATGATGTTTATGGCTTGGTTTAATGCTTTAAAACAGTGGATTATTTGATGATAATGATGTATATTGGCAAGTGATGTTTTGAAAAAGGTTAAGGTCACTAAGGTGGTTAAAAGTCCTTGAGTGAGCCTTGTGGTTTCTAAGAACTTCATGGTGGTTAAAAGTCCATGATGATTCTTGTTAAGGTCACTAAGGTGGTTAAAAGTCCTTGAGTGAGCCTTGTTACTTAAGAACATCAAGGTGGTTAAAAGTCCTTGGATGGTTCTTGTTAAGGACACAAAGGTGGTTAAAATTCCTTGTGTGGTCCTTGCCATGGTGTTTAAAAGTCCATGGGTCAAGGTGTTTAAAAGTCCTTGGGGCCAAGGTGTTTAAAAGTCCTTGGGAAGAACACTAAGGTGGTTAAAAGTCCTTATGTGGTTCTTGAGAACTATAAGATCGCAATGGTGTTTAAAAGTCCATGTGTGAGTCTTATGTTGATCTTGTTTTTAAAAGATGAAACTTATCACTTGTGGCCAATATGACATGAATTGATATGGAAGCATGAATTGCTTGTTTAAGAATGCTTGTAAGCATGTATAAATGATGTTTTGAGATATGAATTATAAAGTGTTTTATAAATGCATTATTGAATGGTTTTTAAGAGCATTCCTCACTAAGCTTTTGCTTACGCTCTCTTTCGTTTTTCTTAAACCAATAATGCAGACCATTAAGGGACTTTGAGGGCAGCAAGGAAGGCAAGCAATCAAGTGGGATTAAGCTCAATGTATGGAAAGGTTTTCTTATACACTTTAGCTTTTGGCAATTTGGCAATGGGGGACCATTAAGGATGTTTTTGGGGAATGTTGTGAACTCCCTAAGTATGTTTAATGTTGTTGGATATGTTGGATTTGTAATTGGCCTTTACATGTTGATTTGGAGGTTATATGCTTGAATGGTTGCTTGTGTAGGAAGCATGCCTTAGATTTGGGGTTTTTCATATATGACGATAATATGTTGAATTGTTGATGCATTTATGTCTCTTGTATGTTGGATTTCATGCTGGTAAAGTTTGGTAGCATTTGGAGCATGATTGGATGATTAATTGCATGTTTAGGGAAGCCTTTTGCTGCATTCTGTGCAGGGTGTTTCGGAACAGGGGTTACCGTTTCGGAACGAGTGCCTTAAACCAGCCCAGGCGTCCGAAACGGGGGACACCGTTCCGAAACGGAAAGGCCACTGCCAGCCCGCGTTCCGGTACGCGTTGCGAAACGGCCCCGTGTTTCGAAACAGGCTCACCCTGTTTCGGAACAGCCGACCGTTGAGGGCTGACAATGGCAGTTAAATGTTTTTGGAATGTTGCATTTTGGTCCTGAATCTTGTTTGAGCAATTGTATGAGTTTGGGATGTCCTTTTGAGCTGAAATTTTACAGAGAAGCATGAAACCTGACTAATTTCAAGATGGTAACTTTAATTTGGATGAAGTCTTTGTAATTTACAGAATTTACATTTTGGTCCCTAAAGTTGTAAATTGTTCAATTGGGTCCCTATTTGATCTCTGACGTTTATGATCTTTGAGTATGTTGTTTGTAAGATCATAACTAGGGTTAACGTGCATCTAGACAAGAGTAACAAGAAAAAAAAGGGTCGTTAATCAAGGTTGACTTTCGGGTTGACTTTGGTTTTCCCCGTGTGACTTTCTTAATTCGGGTCAACCGTCTAGGCCATGTTAAGGGGGTTACATTTGGTGGTATCAGAGCTGAGTTCTCGAGTAATTGGGAATGAGTGTGTGCATGATTGAAATATGTATGCCTTGTATGTCTGTTGAGTGAAAGCATGTTTAGGGGCTTGTGTTTTTGATGTAATTGAGTTATATGCTGTGGTGTAGCATGTTGTGGGTACCCATTGCCAAACCAAAGCTATTGAAATGATGTTGATTTTGAATGAAATTGAGTTTGAATACTTGGATTGCTTACCTTGATGGGCCTGACTTGTTTTATTTGCATTGTGTTTGCATGGTAAAAGTATGGCACCACGTAGAGAGTTGAGAAGTAATGTGCGAGCTACGGCTCCGAATGAGAATGAAAATGAGGAAAATGCGGGTAGTGCGGTGTTACCTCCTCCTCCACCTGGTGGTGGTGGTGCTGAGGGAGAAAGAGCTGAAGCTGCAGCTGGAGCTGGAGCTGCTGGTCCTGAGGTTGGTCAGGGGCAAGCTATGCCTGACATGTCTATGTTGGTACAAGCTATTGCGGGTGCTTTTCGAGCGGCAGTAGCTGGAGCTCAAGGAGCTGGGCATCAGGGAGATGCTGGTGTTAGACTACCTTTGGAGCGTTTGCGCAGTCTTGGTGGGACTGAGTTCAGGGGTATGTCTGCTGAGGGTTCTGAAGCTTGGTTAGAGAGTACCAAGAGGATTTTGGGTCAAATGAGTTGCACGGATGTGCAAAAGCTGGGTTGTGTTGTATCCTTGTTGCAGGATGATGCTTATACGTGGTGGACGACCACTATAGTTGGAATGGCTGAAGCTGATGTGTCTTGGACATTCTTTCAGAATGTGTTCAAGAGGAGATATCTTGGTGTGAGATATCTTGATGAAAAGAAGCGTGAGTTCATGTCTCTTACCCAAGGGAGCATGACTGTGGCTGAGTATGAAGTTCAGTTTGTTAGACTCAGTCAGTATGCACCTGAGCTGGTACCTGATGAGCGGGAGAGGTGCGAAAGGTTCCGTTATGGTTTAGTGACGGAGGTGAAGATGTATGTGCTGGCCACTGAGTATGATGATTTTGATGCGTTGGTGGGCCGAGCCAAGGATATTGAGATGAACTTGGGTTTGTCTGCTAAGAGTGCTGGTTCAAGTGCTGGAAAGCGAGCTGCTGAGTATAGTTCCGGTGGTGGACGGAACAAGAGGGGACGTGATCAGAAGTATCAGTCCTCAGCTAAGAGAGGTGGTGGTGCATCTGCTAGGGGAGGCAATGCTAGAGCTGATCCGAGTTCTTGTTGGATTTGTGGTTCGCGTGGTCACATGAAGCGTGACTGTCCTCGTGCTGTGAGGGAGGTGCAAGCTCCTGCTGCGGCAGCTGGTAATGGATGATGGAATTGTGGATCTGCGGATCACTTGAGGCGAGTTTGTCCTATGTTGGCCGGTGGCCAAGTGCGTGCTCTTGTTGTTGCTGCACCGCAGAGAGGTCGTGGGCGCGGCCGTGGTAATTTCCAGCGGAGAGAGGAAGGTGGTCGAGGAGTGGCCCATGTTGTGGCTATTTAGCCAGAGGGTGGAGGTCAAGCTAGGGTGTATGCTCAGCGTGAGGGAAGGAATGATGCAGATGTGATTGCAGGTACCTTTACTTTGCAATCCTTGTCATTACTTTCCTTGATAGATTCTGGATCTACGCATTCATACATTTTGCGTGAGCATGCTGAATTGCTTGGTTTGCCTGTTGAGTCTTTGGATGTTGGTGTTCGTGTCACTAGTTCTTTTGGTGAGACTGTTGTGACTCGAAAGCTTTATAGAAGGTGTCCTTTAGTTGTTCAAGAGCATGTTTTTCATGTTGACCTTATGGAGCTGCCTTTCTATGGTTTTGATGTAATCCTTGGTATGGATTGGCTTGCTGAGCATCGTGCTGTTGTGGATTGTGAGAATAAGCGAGTTTCGCTGAAGCTTGCGGATGATTATGAAGTTGTAGTGGTTGGTGAGAATGTGAAGTTTCTTGCCAATGTGGTGTCTACCTTGGAGGCAAGCAGGATGCTGAGGCAAGGTTGTGAAGCTTATCTAGCTTTTGTGATGAATCCTAGCTCTAAGGAGTTGCGGGTGCAAGATATCAGAGTTGTGAAGGAGTTTCCTGGAGTGTTTCCTGAGGAGTTGCCTGGTTTACCTCCTAATCGCGAGGTGGAGTTTGGAATTGAGCTGTATGAGAATACGAATCCTGTGTCCATTACTCCTTATAGAATGGCACCCAAGGAGCTGAAGGAGCTGAAGACGCAGTTGCAAGAGCTGCTTGATCGTGGGTTCATTCGGCCGAGTGTGTCACCTTGGGGAGCACCGGTCTTGTTTGTGAAGAAGAAGGATGGCACTATGAGAATGTGCATTGATTACCGACAGCTGAATAAGTTGACTATCAAGAATCGGTATCCTTTTCTGAGGATTGATGATCTCTTTGATCAATTTCGGGGAGCAGCTGTGTTCTCTAAGATTGACTTGAGGTCAGGGTATTACCAGTTGAAGGTGAAGGATGTGGATGTGCCTAAGACAGCTTTCAGGACAAGGTATGGGCATTATGAGTTCCTTGTGATGCCGTTTGGTTTGACAAATGCTCCTGCTGCTTTCATGGACATGATGAATCGTGTGTTTCATGAATACATGGACAAGTTTGTTGTGGTATTCATTGATGATATCCTCATGTACTCGCGTACTGAGGAGGAGCATGAAGAGCATTTGAGGATTGTGCTGCAAGCATTGTTGGAGAATCAGCTTTATGCTAAGCTGAGCAAGTGTGAGTTCTGGCTTAAGGAGGTGGTGTTTCTTGGGCAAGTAGTTTCTGCTGAGGGGATTCGTGTTGATCCTCAGAAGATTGAGGCGGTGATGAATTGGAAGATTCCTAAGTCTGTTCATGAGGTTTGTAGTTTCCTTGGTTTGGCGGGATACTACCGGAGGTTTGTGGATGGGTTTTCTAAGATTGCTGCACCTTTGATGAAGTTGTTGCAGAAGGATGTTAAGTATGAGTGGACAGAAGCGAGACAGCAGGCTTTTGAGAAGCTTAAGGCGGCTTTGATGCAAGCTCCTATCTTGGTTCAGCCTGAATCAGGGAAAGAGTTTGTGGTCTACAGTGATGTGTCTTATGTTGGTTTAGGGTGTGTGCTGATGCAAGAGGGTAAGGTGGTTGCTTATGCATCGCGGCAGTTGAAGGTGCATGAGCGCAATTATCCTACGCATGATATTGAGCTGGCTGCAGTGGTTTTTGCTCTGAAGATCTTGAGGCATTATCTGTATGGTGAGAAGTGTACTGTGTACACGGATCACAAGAGTTTGAGGTATTTGATGTCTCAGAAGGAGTTGAATCTTAGGCAGCGGCGTTGGTTGAAGTTGCTCAAGGATTATGATCTGACGATTGAGTACCATCCTGGAAAGGCTAATGTTGTTGCGGATGCCTTGAGTAGGAAGGTAGATGTTGAGCTGAGAGCTATGTTTGCTAGCTTGAGTATTTCGCGTGATGGTGGTCTTATAGCTGAGTTGCAAGTGAAGCCATCTTTGGTTCAGTTGATCAAGGAAAAGCAGTTGCTGGATGATTCCTTGGTGTCTCATGTTCAGGATATCGCGGAGGGTAGGCCCTCGGATTTCTGTTTTAATGATGATGGTGTGCTGTGTTTTGGGAGTCGAATAGTAGTGCCCAATGTTGCTGAGTTGAGGCGTGCTATTCTGACTGAAGGTCATAGTAGTCCTTTTGCTATGCACCCTGGTAGTACTAAGATGTATCGTGATCCTCGTGATGAGTACTATTGGGTGGGTTTGAAAAAGGATGTTGCGGAGTTTGTGAGCAAGTGTTTGGTGTGTCAGCGAGTTAAGGCTGAGCATCAGGTTCCTTCAGGGTTGTTGCAACCGTTGAGAATCCCTGAATGGAAGTGGGAAAGGGTTACCATGGATTTTGTATCTGGTTTACCTTTGTCACCATCAAAGAAGAATTCAGTTTGGGTGATTGTGGATCGCCTGACGAAGTGTGCACATTTCTTGCCTGTGCATACTACGTTCTCTTTGGATAAGCTGGCAGAGCTGTACATTGCTGAGATTGTGCGGCTGCATGGTGTGCCTAAGTCGATTGTGTCGGATAGGGATCCGAGGTTCACATCGCGTTTCTGGCAGTGTTTGCATCAAGCTTTGGGTACAAGGTTGAATTTCAGTACATCCTATCATCCTCAGTCGGATGGTCAATCTGAGCGTGTTATTCAGATTTTGGAGGATATGCTGAGGTGCTGCGTGATTGAGTTTCAGGGCTCTTGGGAGAAGCATTTGCCTTTGGTGGAGTTTGCTTATAACAATAGTTATCAAGCAAGTATTCAAATGGCACCTTATGAGGCTTTGTACGGGAGGAAGTGTAGGACTCCTCTTTGTTGGGCTGAAACGGGTCAGAAGTTGGTTTCGATGCCGGCTTTGTTGAAGGGAACCACCGAGAAGGTGAAGCTCATTTGTGAGCGTCTGAAGGCAGCTTCTGATCGGCATAAGTCTTACGCGGATTTGAAGCGTAAGGAGATCGAGTATGCGGTGGGTGACCATGTGTTCTTGAAGGTATCGCCTTGGAAGAAGGTGATGAGGTTTGGCCGGAAGGGTAAGTTGAGCCCTAGGTACATTGGGCCATACGAGGTGGTTGAGCGTGTGGGTCCTGTTGCGTACAAGTTGAGGCTACCTCAAGAGTTGGAGAAGATTCATGATGTGTTCCATGTTTCTATGCTCCGGAAGTATAGATCTGATCCTTCGCATGTGATGCCTGTGGAGGAAGTGGAATTGAATCCGGATTTGACCTATGATGAGGAACCGGTGAAGGTTCTGGATTCGGATAGCAAGGTTCTTCGTGGCAAGACCATTGAGTTGGTGAAGGTGATGTGGAAGCATCGAGGTGTTGAGGAAGCCACGTGGGAGCGGAAGGAAGACATGCTGAAGCAGTTTCCTTATCTCTTTCATTCAGGTAAATTTCGGGGACGAAATTTCTTAAGGGGGGAGAGTTGTAACGCCCCGGTTTTGGGCTTAGAAGTTTTGGGCGTTGACCGGTTTGGTCAAAGTGTTGTTCGAATCTAAAAAGGTGAAATTAGGAAAGCCTAGTTCGGGTTGCATTAAAAATATGGAAAAATGTTCTAAAATCATCTTTTAATATATATAAGTGAACTGTGAAATCAATTTTACAAAATGAGTTTTGGAAGGGTGACATTTTGGCTAGTGACCAAAATGTAATTTTTGAAAGTTGCGTGACTGTTTTAGAAAGGATTGAAACTTTGAATCTTTAAGGAGCTATTTACCCAAAGGGAGTTTCTCCAGATTTTTCTAAGATATTTTAATGTTTAATTCTGATTTTAAAGCAAAAGAAAAGTGGAGGGAAAGCTATTTTGGTAACTAACTTTCTATTTTCATAATTTTCCTTTCTCTCATTTTCTCTCAACCCAAACACTTTCTCTCCAGAGATTTCTTTCTGATTTTGTCACCTAAATCTCTCCTTTCAACTCTCTTTTGATTCCTAATCTTCACATCAACAAAACCTCACCATTTGCTACTTGATTCATCAAGGTTTTTTTGGTTCTAAAAAGGAGAAACTCAAGTTTGGAGGTAAGAACGTCCTTCTCCTCTAAACTCTCAGTTCTTTACTGAAATTCCTAAGTTCTCAATCCTTAATTGATGTTTTATAATTGGCTTTTAAGTTGTATAAATGAATCTTGGCTTAAAATGCAAGATTTGGTGATTTATGATGAATTTTCGTTGGATCTGTTAAAGCTGTGATTTGAGATGTGTTTTTGATGATTAATGAATGTTAATTTGATAAGGAATTGAGTTTTGATTAATGCAATCCCGGATAGGTTGAATTTCCTAAGTTTAGCTTGTGATTCTTGGTTGTTTTTGAGGTGATCTTGTAGATCTGATGTTGCTGGTGGTATAAGGATGTTATTAGGTTCTTTTTAGATGTTGAATGATGCTAAAGGATGTTTGGTTTTGATGGTTTATGGCTGGGCTTTGTTGAGAAGTGGTTTGGATGCATTTTCGGTTGTGTTTGGTGGCCGAAAATGGGGTGTGGATGAGAGCAGCGAGTTTAGGTGCTTTCATTGAAGCTATTAATGCATGATGATGCATTAATCCTCTGCTTTGATGTGTTTAAAACAGGGGAGTCATCTTTGGATCCAAGTGGTGGTGATCCAGAAGCTTGATTTGTGCTTCGGCAAGAGGCGAAGTGGAATCGGTGAGTGAAATTGGGCTTTCAGCTTTGAAACCAATGTCTTGGGAGCTTAGTTTAAGTCTAAACAACTTTACTAAGCTCAAGTGTAAGTTTTCGGAAAAACTCTCTAAGTGGTGGCCATGGTTTGGTTGTGATGCAATGTGGTTTATTGCATGATTTAAATTCTGTTTTGAAAGCATGATTTAGCATGGTTATTGCTGATTTTATAAGCCATATGTTGAAGGAAGCTCAAGGTAAGAGTTCCTTGTTTTTGAGCATTGTTAAAATGTGGTTTGATGCTTATAAATGCATGATGTTTATGGCTTGGTTTAATGCTTTAAAACAGTGGATTATTTGATGATAATGATGTATATTGGCAAGTGATGTTTTGAAAAAGGTTAAGGTCACTAAGGTGGTTAAAAGTCCTTGAGTGAGCCTTGTGGTTTCTAAGAACTTCATGGTGGTTAAAAGTCCATGATGATTCTTGTTAAGGTCACTAAGGTGGTTAAAAGTCCTTGAGTGAGCCTTGTTACTTAAGAACATCAAGGTGGTTAAAAGTCCTTGGATGGTTCTTGTTAAGGACACAAAGGTGGTTAAAATTCCTTGTGTGGTCCTTGCCATGGTGTTTAAAAGTCCATGAGTCAAGGTGTTTAAAAGTCCTTGGGGCCAAGGTGTTTAAAAGTCCTTGGGAAAAACACTAAGGTGGTTAAAAGTCCTTATGTGGTTCTTGAGAACTATAAGATCGCAATGGTGTTTAAAAGTCCATGTGTGAGTCTTATGTTGATCTTGTTTTTAAAAGATGAAACTTATCACTTGTGGCCAATATGACATGAATTGATATGGAAGCATGAATTGCTTGTTTAAGAATGCTTGTAAGCATGTATAAATGATGTTTTGAGATATGAATTATAAAGTGTTTTATAAATGCATTATTGAATGGTTTTTAAGAGCATTCCTCACTAAGCTTTTGCTTACGCTCTCTTTCGTTTTTCTTAAACCAATAATGCAGACCATTAAGGGACTTTGAGGGCAGCAAGGAAGGCAAGCAATCAAGTGGGATTAAGCTCAATGTATGGAAAGGTTTTCTTATACACTTTAGCTTTTGGCAATTTGGCAATGGGGGACCATTAAGGATGTTTTTGGGGAATGTTGTGAACTCCCTAAGTATGTTTAATGTTGTTGGATATGTTGGATTTGTAATTGGCCTTTACATGTTGATTTGGAGGTTATATGCTTGAATGGTTGCTTGTGTAGGAAGCATGCCTTAGATTTGGGGTTTTTCATATATGACGATAATATGTTGAATTGTTGATGCATTTATGTCTCTTGTATGTTGGATTTCATGCTGGTAAAGTTTGGTAGCATTTGGAGCATGATTGGATGATTAATTGCATGTTTAGGGAAGCCTTTTGCTGCATTCTGTGCAGGGTGTTTCGGAACAGGGGTTACCGTTTCGGAACGGGTGCCTTAAACCAGCCCAGGCGTCCGAAACGGGGGACACCGTTCCGAAACGGAAAGGCCACTGCCAGCCCGCATTCCGGTACGCGTTGCGAAACGGCCCCGTGTTTCGAAACAGGCTCACCCTGTTTCGGAACAGCCGACCGTTGAGGGCTGACAATGGCAGTTAAATGTTTTTGGAATGTTGCATTTTGGTCCTGAATCTTGTTTGAGCAATTGTATGAGTTTGGGATGTCCTTTTGAGCTGAAATTTTACAGAGAAGCATGAAACCTGACTAATTTCAAGATGGTAACTTTAATTTGGATGAAGTCTTTGTAATTTACAGAATTTACATTTTGGTCCCTAAAGTTGTAAATTGTTCAATTGGGTCCCTGTTTGATCTCTAACGTTTATGATCTTTGAGTATGTTGTTTGTAAGATCATAACTAGGGTTAACGTGCATCTAGACAAGAGTAACAAGAAAAAAAGGGTCGTTAATCAAGGTTGACTTTCGGGTTGACTTTGGTTTTCCCCGTGTGACTTTCTTAATTCGGGTCAACCGTCTAGGCCGGGTTAAGGGGGTTACACAAATTATGCCAAATTCCTCAAAGACATTGTCTTAAAACGAAAAAGGATTGGCGAATTTGAAACTGTGATTGTGACAGAAGAATGTGTAACACCCTAATTTTTGGCTTGGAAGTTTAGGGTTTGAACCGGATCGGTCTGATTTTCGGTCCGAATATAAAAGGTGGTTTTAGGGAAAGCCTAGTTCGGGTTGCATTAAAAATATGGAAAAATATCTAAAAATCCTCTTTTAATATATATAAGAGAGTGATGAAATCAATTTTACAAAATAAGATTTGGAAGTGTGACATTTCGAATTAGTGACTAAAATGTAATTTTTGAAAAGTTCAGTGGTGACTGTTTTGTAAGGATTGAAACTTTGAATCTTTAAGGAGCTAATTTACCCAAGATTGATTTCTCCAGATTTTTCTTAGTTTTTAATGATTCATTTAATGTTTAATTAATTAAAGGAAGATGGGAAAAACCAATTTTGAGATTTCATAACTAACTTTCTTGAAAACTTTCTCATCTCATTTTCTCTCAAAATTCTCTCAGCCAAACACATTTCTACAGCAACATTTCTTTTGATTTTCACACTAAATGATGAGGTTTCAATCATCAATTGATTCCTAATCCTTTCTACATCAAATCCTCTTCATTTGCTTATTGAATTTTCAAGGATTTTGGCTCTAATCAAGGAGAAATCTACATTTAGAGGTAAGGATGTTCTTCTCCTCTAAATACTCGGTTCTTTACTGAAATTCCCAAGTTCTCAATCCTTAAATTAAGTTTTATTAAAGGTTTTAATGTTGTGATCTTGATTTTGGCTTAAAACAAAAGATTTGGATTTAATCTTAAAGAAATTCGTGGTGATTGTTTCGGCTCTGTTTTGAGATGGCTTTTTAATGTATTTTGGATGTTTAATGATGTGCAATTGAGGTTTAATCAATGCAATCCCGAATAGGTTGATTTTCCTAAGTTTTTGCTTATGAAAATGGTGGTTTTGGGGGTGATCTTGGTGTTCTGTTATAGCTGGAGGTATAAGGAAGAGTTTAGGCTCTTTTTGGATGTTAATTGACGTTTAAGAATGTTTAGAAGTGATGGATCTTGGCTGGGTAATGTTGTGGAAGAGTTTGGAAGTGATTTCGGTTGTGTTTGGTAGCCGAAATGTTAGATTTGGTGAGAGCATCGAGTTTAGGTGTAATGGCTGAAGATTTTAATGCATGATTATGCATTAATCCTCTGCTTTGATGTGTTTAAAACAGGGGAGACCTCTTCGGATCCTTGTGGTGTTGATCCGGAGGCTTGAACGGTGTTTCGGGAAGCTTGCGAAACGAAATTGGTGAGTGGAGTTGGATTTCCAGCTTTGTATCGAATGTTTGAAGGTTTGGGAGCTTAGTTTAAGTCTAATCAACTAAACTAAGCTCAAGAGTAAGTTTTCGGAAAAACTCTCTTGGATGAGCCATGGATTGGTTTGATGCATTTGTTGATAATTGCATGTTTTAATTTCTGTTTTTGAAAGCATGTTTAGCATGGTTAATGCTGGTTATGTAAGCCATATATTGAAGGATGCTCAAGGTAAGAGATCCTTGGTTTAATATGTTGAAAATGTGGATTTGATGCATAGTGATGCATGTTGTTAAATGGCTTGATTACGTGCTTTAAAACAGTGAATTGTTGATGATCAAAGAAGTATATTGGCAAGTGATGTGTTGGTTTTAAAGTACTTGAATCGGATATAGTTAGCCGACTATAGGATTGGGTGCACCGTGAATAAAGTCGCCTTGGATGTTGAGGGGTTGTAACTGTACCTTAAACTCCATCCAAGTACACTAACGAGATGTTTAAGATTACAATGGTGGTTAAAAGTCTATGTGTGGATCTTGTGTTGTGTGCCCCGTGTTCTCGTTAGTGATGTTATACAACTACCAATGAGTGATGTGGAGGGTTGTGATTGTACCGTTAAACTCCATCACAAGTGTTGAGGGGTTGTGATTGTACCGGTAAACTCCACCTTGTGTGTTTGGTAGTGTGTATGAAGCGTATGGGACAACGCTTGTAATCCGCGTATCCGATTGTGTTTTATGTTGTAAAAGGTTATGGTTTATCACTTGGAAGCCAATATGACATGTTAATGATATTGAAGCATGAGATGCTTGTTGTGAATGCAATGTTGCATGAATGATGTTGATATGTGTTAAAAGGCTTTAAGAAAAGTGTTTTTATAAATGCATTATTGTGTGGTTTCTTTAGAGCATGCCTCACTAAGCATTTGTGCTTACGCTCTCTCTATTGAACCAATAATGCAGATAATTGAGGTGTTTGAGGGCAGCAAGGAGGCTAAGAATCCAAGGGAAAGCTAAGCTCATGTATGGTGACTATTTTTACAACATTATTAGATTTTGATAAATGGCAATGGGAACCAAGGATGTGTTTTTGGGAGATGTTTTGGACTCCCTAGTTGTGGCATGATGCCTTAAATGTTTTGGATATGTAAATGGCCATTTTGGTGCTTGCTTTGATGTTTTGATGGATGATTGCTTTGGATATTAGGAAGCATGCCTTTAGACTTGTGAATATTCCTTTTTGATGCCATGAATATGTTTTGATGTTGCAAACATGTATTATATATGTGTGATGACTTGTTGGCATGATTAGGAAGTCATTAGGATGTGTTTGAGTGTGTAATTGTATGTTAAACCAGCAAAATCTGCATTTTCTGGGCAGTCCGTATCGGAACGGGCACTACTGTTTTGAAACGGGGGCCTGTAATGGCCTTCGTGTATCGAAACGGGTAGAGGCCGTTCCGAAACGCTTTTGCCACTGCCAAGCCCTGTTTCGATACAGGTTTCGAAACGAACCCGTGTTTCGGAACAGTCAACCCCCGTTCCGAAACACTAGACCGTTGGGCACTGATTTGAATGGTTTAAGGTTTGCAAGCTTTACGTTTTAGTCCTGAATTTTGTATCTTCAATTGCTTGAGTTTGAGATGTCCGTTTGAGGTGAAATTTGACAGGGAAGCATGTAATATGATTAATTTGATAATGGTAACTTAAAAATCAGCTGAGCCCTTCATCTTTCCAGAATTTACAATTTGGTCCCTAACATTTGTATGTGGTGCAATTGAGTCCCTTATTACTTTCTGATCGCTGTGTTTTTCAAGTATGTTTTTCTCAAGGGTACGCCTAGGGTTAATGTGCATCTAGACGATTAAAAAGGAAAAAAAGGGTCGTTAATCAAGGTTGACTTTCGGGTTGACTTTGGTTTTCCTCGTGTAATCTCCGTAGTTCGGGTCAACCGTCTAGGTCGGGCTAAGGGGGTTACATTTGGTGGTATCAGAGCTGAGTTATTGAATAAATGGGAATGGTTATGTGGGTGGTGTATGTATGGTTGCATGAAGTGCCTTTTTGAATGAAAGTGCATTGTGTGAATTGTAAAGTATGATACAGTTGTGATGTATGCTGTGGTGAAGCATGTTAGAGGGACCCATTGCCATATCAAAACTAATGAAATGATTTGTTTTGTTTGGAAATGAGCTTGAGTACTTGGATTTCTTGCCTTGCTGAGCCTGATTATGTTTATTGCATTTGTGTTAGTGCATTATTTACTGAATGAGACCTCGTAGAGAGACGAGAATTAATTCGCGAGCTAAGGCTCAGAATGAGAATGAGAATAATGCTGATAATGTTGTGGATATACCTCCTCCTCCTGGTGGTGGATCGCCCGGTGGTGGTGGTGCTAGAGGGGATGGAGCTGGTTTTGTTGCTGGTGCTGGGGTCGCTGGACTTGAAGCTGGACAGGGGCAAGCTTCTCCTGACATGACAGTTTTGATACAGGCTATTGCTGGAGCCTTTCAGGCGGCAGTAGCTGGAGCTCACGGAGCTGGGCATCAGGGTGATGCCAATACGTGGTTACCTTTGGAACGTTTGCGCAGTCTGGGAGGGACTGAGTTTAGAGGTTTGTCTGCTGAGGGTTCCGAATCTTGGTTGGAAAGTACCAAGAGGATTTGGGGACAGATGAACTGCAATGATGTGTAGAAGTTGGGTTGCATGGTATCGTTGTTGCATGATGATGCGTATACCTGGTGGATGACCACTGTCTCCGGAATGGAGGATGCTGATGTGACTTGGACGTTCTTTCTGAACGCATTCAAGCAAAAGTATCTGGGTGTGCGATACCTGGATGAAAAGAAGAGAGAGTTCATGTCTCTTACACAAGGGAGAATGACGGTGGCTGAGTACGAGATCCAGTTTGTCCGTCTCAGTCAGTATGCACCTGAGCTTATCCCTGATGAGCGGGAGAGGTGTGAGCGGTTCCGTTATGGTTTGGTGACGGATGTAAAGACATTTATGCTTGCCGCCGAGTACACTGATTTTTGATGTGCTGGTTAGTAGGGCGAAAGACATTGAGCAGAACCTGGGATTATCTTCTAGAGGTGTTGGTTCTAGCTTGAGCAAGAGAGCTGCTAAGTATAGTTCCGGTGGTGGACGGAACAAGAGAGGACAAGATAGGAGGTATCAGTCTTCTGCTAGGCGTGGTGGTGGAGGGCATGGTGCGCCTGTTCAGGGAGACAGGGTGAGAGTTGATCAGAACACGTGCTGGGCGTGTGGATCACGTGGTCATTTGAGATGTAATTGTCCTCGGGCAGCGAGAGAGGTGCAGGCTCATGTTGCAGTGACTGGAAATTTGTGCTGGAATTGTGGTTCGGCAGACCACATGAGGAGGGAGTGTCCTTTGTTGGTCGGTGGTGGTCAGGGACGTGCTCCTGGAGTTGTTGCACCACAGAGAGGTCGTGGGCGCGGCCGTGGTAACTTCCAGCGCAGAGATGATGGTGGAAGGAATGTGGCACATGTGGTGGATGTAACCCCCTTAACCCGGCCTAGACGGTTGACCCGAATTAAGAAAGTCACACGGGGAAAACCAAAGTCAACCCGAAAGTCAACCTTGATTAACGACCCTTTTTTTTCTTTTTAATCTTATCTAGATGCACATTAATCCTAATGGTGATCACACAAACATCATACTCAAAGATCACAAACATCAGGGATCAAACAGGGACCCAATTGAACAAATTACAACTTTAGGGACCAAATTGTAATTTCTGAAAATTAAAAGGACTTAACCCAAATTAATCTTACCAACTTGAAATTAGTCAGGTTTCATGCTTCTCTGTGAAATTTCAGCTCAAAAGGACTTCCCAAGCTCATGCAATTGAACAAACAAGATTCAGGACCAAAATGCAAACATTTCAAAACATTTAACTGCCATTGTTAGCCCCCAACGGTCGACCGTTCCGAAACAGGTTGACCCTGTTTCGAAACACGGGCCGTTCCGCAACCAGTACCGCAACGGGGGTCTGGCAGAGACCAAACCATTTCGAAACGGTGCATACCGTTTCGGACGCCTGGGTTCAATCAAGGCACCCGTTCCGAAACGGTGCACACTGTTCCGAAACGCCCTGCACAGAAATGATCCAAATGCATTCCAAAACATGCAATTGATCATTCAAACATACTCCAAATGCTACCAAACTTTACCAGCATGCAATTCAACATATATAGGACATACTTGCATCAACAATTCAACAAAACAACATCATATGCAAAAAGCCCCAATTCTATAGGCATGCTTCCTACACAAGCTAGCTATTCAAGCACAAACTTCCACAACAAGCATATAATGATCCAATCTAAAAACCAACATTCAAATCATCATTCAACATACTTAGGGAGTTCCAAACACCTCCCAAAACATACACATTGGTCCCCCATTGCCAAATTACACAAAAGCTAAGAAGTACTTATAAAACCTTCCATACATTGAGCTTTACTTGAACTAGAATGCTTGCCCTCCTTGCTGCCCCTCAAGGTTCTTTAATACTCTGCATTATTGAATTAAGAAAACGAAGAGAGCGTAAGCAAAAGCTTAGTGAGGAATGCTCTTAAAAACCATTCAATAATGCAATTAAAAACATTTACAAATCATGCTTATAATCAACCTTTGCACATGCTCAAAAGCATACTTAAAACAAGCAATCTCATGCTTCAACATAAACATAACATGTTATATTGGCTCAAGTGACAATTTCCATTTCTTAAAACAAGTTCATCAACTTCCCAAGGACTTTTAAACACCTTGGCCCCAAGGACTTTTAAACACCTTGGCCATGGACTTTTAAACACCATGAATGAGGACCACACAAGGACTTTTAACCACCTTTGTGTCCATAGCTTGAATCACCCCAAGGACTTTTAAACACCTTGGCCCCATGGACTTTTAAACACCATGGAAAGGATCACCTAAGGACTTTTAACCACCTTAGTGTCCGCAACAAGAATCATCCAAGGACTTTTAACCACCTTGATGTTCTTAAGTAACAAGGCTCACTCAAGGACTTTTAACCACCTTAGTGACCTTAGCTTTTTCAAAACATCACTTGCCAATATACATCTTTTTCATCATATAATCCTCTGTTTTAAAGCATTAAACCAAGCCATATTCAACATGCATTTCAAAGCATCAAACCACATTATTTCAACGTATAAAATCAAGGAACTCCTACCTAGAGTTACCTTCAACATATGGCTTAAAACATCAGCAAATACCATGCTAAAACATGCTTTCAAAACAGTAAATAAAACATGCAATTCACCATTTTGTATCACAACAAAATCATGGCCACCACTAGGGAGAAAATCCGAAAACTTACACTTGAGCTTAGCAAAGTTGTTTAGACTTAGACTAAGCTCCCAAAACCTTCAAACCTTGGTTTTAAAATCTGAAAACCCAACTTCACTCACCGATTTCCACTTTGCTTCAAGCCAAAGCACCAAATCAAGCTTCCGGATCAACAACTCTTGGATCCAAAGATGCCTCCCATGTTTCAACACATCAAAGCAGAGGATTAATGCATCATCATGCATTAATTGCTTCAATGAAAGCACCTAAACTCGCTGCTCTCATTCAACCTCCATTTTCGGCCACCAAACACAACCGAAAATGCATCCAAACCACTTCTAAACAAAGCCCAGCCATAAACAAGCAAAACCACACTTCCATAAACATCATAACACATCTAAAAACAACCTATTAACATCCTTATACCTCCAGCAACATCAGATCCACAAGATCACCTCAAAAACAACCTTGAAACACAAGCTAAACTTAGGAAACTCAACCTATCCGGGATTGCATCAATCAAAACTCAATTCCTTATCAATTTAGAGTTCATTTAACATCAAAAACACATCTCAAAACACAGATTAATCAGATCTAACGAAAATCATCAAAAATCATCAAAATCTTGCATTATAAGCCAAGATCCATTTCACCACTTTAAAACCTTTAATTAAACATCAATTTAGGATTGAAAACTTAGGAATTTCAGTAAAGAACTGATAGTTTAGAGGAGAAGGACGTTCTTACCTCCAAACTTGAGTTTCTCCTCTTTTTGGAATCAAAATCCTTGTTGAAACAAGTAGCAATTGAAGAGGTTTTGAAGATATGTTGATTAGGAATCAAATGAGAGTTGAAAGGAGGGATTTAGGTGAAGAAATCAGAAGCAATTCTCTGGAAATGGAGTGTTTGGATTGAGAGAAAATGAGAGAAAGAAAATTAGGAAAAGTTGGTTACAAAAATCTAAAATAGCCAAATGGCTTTCCCTCCACTTTTCATATCATTAAAAATCAGATTTTAGACATAAAATATCTTAGAAAAATCTGGAGAAACTCCCTTTGGGTAAATAGCTCCTTAAAAATTCAAAGTTTCAACCCTTTATAAAACAGCCACCAAATTTGCGAAAATTACATTTTGGTCACTAGCCAAAATGTCACCCTTCCAAAACTCATTTTCCAAAATTGATTTCACAGTTCACTTAATTATATTAAAAGATGATTTTAGAACATTTTTCCATATTTTTAATGCAACCCGAACTAGGCTTTCCTAAATTCACCTCTTTAGATTCGAACAGCACTTTGACCGAACGGTCAACGCCCAAGACTTCTAAGCCCAAAACCGGGGCGTTACAACTCTCCCCTCCTTAAGAAATTTCGTCCTCGAAATTTACCTGAAGGAAAGAGATAAGGAAACTGCTTGAGCATGTCTTCCTTTCGCTCCCACGTGGCTTCCTCAACACCTCGATGTTTCCACAGCACCTTCACCAACTCAATGGTCTTGCCACGAAGAACCTTGCTATCCGAATCCAGAACCTTCACCGGTTCCTCATCATAGGTCAAATCCGGATTCAATTCCACTTCCTCCACAGGCATCACATGCGAAGGATCAGATCTATACTTCCGGAGCATAGAAACATGGAACACATCATGAATCTTCTCCAGCTCCTGAGGTAACCTCAACCGATACGCAACAGGACCCACTCGCTCAACAACCTCATACGGTCCAATGTATCTAGGGCTCAACTTACCCTTCCGACCAAACCTCATCACCTTCTTCCAAGGCGAAACCTTCAAGAACACACGGTCACCCACCGCATACTCTATCTCCTTACGCTTCAAATCCGCGTAAGACTTCTGCCGGTCAGAAGCAGCCTTCAACCGCTCACAAATGAGCTTCACCTTCTCGGTGGTCCCTTTCAACAAAGCCGGCATCAAAACCAACTTTTGACCAGTTTCAGCCCAACAAAGAGGAATCCTACACTTCCTCCCATACAGAGCCTCATAGGGTGCCATCTGTATACTCGCCTGGTAACTATTGTTATAAGCGAACTCAACCAAAGGCAGATGCTTCTCCCAAGAACCTTGGAACTCTATCACGCAGCATCTCAACATATCCTCCAAAATCTGAATAACTCGCTCAGACTGACCATCCGACTGAGGATGATAGGATGTACTGAAATGCAACCTTGTACCCAGAGCTTGATGCAAACACTGCCAAAAACGCGATGTGAACCTCGAATCCCTATCCGACACGATCGACTTAGGCACACAATGCAGCCTCACAACCTCAGCAATGTACAGCTCTGCCAGCTTATCCAAAGAGAACGTAGTATGCACAGGCAAGAAATGTGCACACTTCGTCAGGCGATCCACAATCACCCAAACAGAGTTCTTCTTTGATGGAGACAAAGGTAAACCAGATACAAAATCCATGGTAACCCTCTCCCATTTCCATTCAGGGATTTTCAACGGTTGCAACAACCCAGAAGGAACCTGATGTTCAGCCTTAACTCGCTGACACACCAAACACTTGCTCACAAACTCCGCAACATCCTTCTTCAAACCCACCCAATAGTACTCATCACGAAGATCACGATACATCTTAGTACTACCAGGGTGCATAGCAAAAGGACTACTATGACCTTCAGTCAGAATAGCACGCCTCAACTCAGCATCATCAGGCACTACTATTCGACTCACAAAACACAACACTCCATCATCATTAAAACAGAAATCCGAAGGTCTACCCTCCGCGATATCCTGAACATGAGACACCAAGGAATCATCCAGCAACTGCTTATCCTTAATCAACTGAACCAACGATGGTTTCACTTGCAACTCAGCAACAAGACCACCATCTCGCGATATGCTCAAGCTAGCAAACATAGCTCTCAGCTCAACAGCTACCTTCCTACTCAAGGCATCCGCAACAACATTAGCCTTTCCAGGATGGTACTCAATCGTCAGATCATAATCCTTGAGCAACTCCAACCAACGCCGCTGCCTAAGATTCAACTCCTTCTGCGACATCAGATACCTCAAACTCTTGTGATCCGTGTACACCGTACACTTCTCACCATACAGATAATGCCTCCAGATCTTCAGAGCAAAAACCACTGCTGCCAGCTCAATATCATGCGTAGGATAATTGCGCTCATGCACCTTCAACTGCCGCAATGCATAAGCCACCACCTTACCCTCTTGCATCAGCACACACCCCAAACCAACATAGGATGCATCACTGTAGACCACAAACTCTTTCCCTGATTTAGGCTGAACCAAGATAGGAGCTTGCGTCAAAGCCGCCTTCAGCTTCTCAAAAGCCTGCTGTCTCGCTTCTGTCCACTCATACTTAACATCTTTCTGCAACAACTTCGTCAAAGGAGCAGCAATCTTGGAAAAACCATCCACAAACCTTCGGTAGTATCCCGCCAAACCAAGGAAACTACGGACCTCATGAACAGACTTAGGAACTTTCCAGTTCATCACCGCTTCAATCTTCTGAGGATCAACCCGAATCCCCTCAGCTGAGACCACATGCCCAAGAAACACCACCTCCCTAAGCCAGAACTCACACTTGCTCAGCTTAGCATAAAGCTGATTCTCCAACAAAGCTTGCAAAACAATCCTCAAATGCTCTTCGTGCTCCTCCTCAGTACGCGAGTACACGAGGATATCATCAATGAACACCACAACGAACTTGTCCAGGTATTCATGAAACACACGATTCATCATGTCCATGAAAGCAGCAGGAGCATTTGTCAAACCAAACGGCATCACAAGGAACTCATAATGCCCATACCTTGTCCTGAAAGTTGTCTTAGGCACATCCACATCCTTCACCTTCAACTGGTAATACCCTGACCTCAAGTCAATCTTAGAGAACACAGCAGCTCCCCGAAATTGATCAAAGAGATCATCAATCCTCGGCAAAGGATACCGATTCTTGATAGTCAACTTGTTCAGCTGACGGTAATCAATGCACATCCTCATAGTGCCATCTTTCTTCTTCACAAACAAGACCAGTGCTCCCCAAGGTGACACACTCGGCTGGATGAAACCACGATCAAGAAGCTCTTGCAACTGCGTCTTCAGCTCCTTCAGCTCCTTAGGTGCAATTCTATAGGGAGTAATGGACACAGGAGTTGTATTCTCATACAGCTCAATTCCAAACTCCACCTCACGATTAGGAGGTAAGCCAGGCAACTCCTTAGGAAAAACACCAGGAAACTCCTTCACAACCCTGATATCTTGCACCCTCAACTCCTTAGAGCTAGGATTCATCACAAAAGCTAGATAAGCTTCACAACCCTGCCTCAGCATCCTACTCGCCTCCAAGGTAGAAACAACATTGGCAAGAAACTTCACATTCTCACCAACAACAACCACTTCATAATCATCCGCAAGCTTAAGCGAAACCCGCTTATTTTCACAATCCACAACAGCACGATGCTCAGCAAGCCAATCCATACCAAGGATTACATCAAAACCATAAAAGGGCAGCTCCATAAGATCAACATGAAAGACATGTTCTTGAACAACCAAGGGACACCTTCTATAAAGCTTTCGAGTCACAACAGTTTCACCAAAAGAACTAGTGACACGAACACCAACATCCAAAGACTCAACAGGCAAACCAAGCAATTCAGCATGCTCACGCAAAATGTATGAATGCGTAGATCCAGAAACAATCAAAGAAAGCAATGACAAGGATTGCAAAGTAAAGGTACCTGTAATCACATCTGCATCATTCCTTCCCTCGCGCTGAGCATACACCCTAGCTTGGCCTCCACCCTCAGGCTGAATAGCCACCACATGGGCTACTCCACGACCACCTTCCTCACGCCTCTGGAAATTACCACGGTCGCGCCCACGACCTCTCTGCGGTGCAGCAACAACAGGAGCACGCTCTTGGCCACCAGCCAACCTCGGACAATCTCGCCTCAAGTGGTCTGCAGAACCACAATTCCAGCATCCAAAACCAGCTGCCGCAACAGGAGCTTGCACCTCTCTCACAGCACGAGGACAGTCACGCTTCAAGTGACCACGTGAACCACAGATCCAACAAGCACTAGGGTCAGCTCTAGCATTGCCACCCCTAGCAGGTGCACCTCCACCTCTCTTAGCTGAGGACTGATACCTCTGATCGCGTCCCCTCTTGTTCCGTCCACCTCCGGAACTATACTCAGCAGCCCTCTTACCAGAACTTGCTCCATCACTCTTCGCAGACAAACTCAAATTCATCTTAATGTCCTTTGCTCGGCCCACTAACACATCAAAATCATCATACTCAGTGGCCAGCACATACATCTTTACCTCCGTTATGAGACCATAACGAAACCTTTCGCACCTCTCACGCTCATCAGGAATCAGCTCCGGTGCATACTGACTGAGTCGCACAAACTGCACCTCATACTCAGCCACACTCATGCTCCCTTGGGTAAGAGTCATGAATTCACGCTTTTTCTCATCCAGATATCTCACTCCCAGATATCTCCTCTTGAACGCATTCTGAAAGAATGTCCAAGTGATGTCAGCTTCAGCCATTCCAGAGATTGTGGTCGTCCACCACGTATAAGCATCTTCCTGCAGCAAGGACACAACACATCCCAACTTTTGCACATCAGTGCAGCTCATCTGTCCCAAAATACGCTTGGTACTCTCTAGCCAAGCCTCCGAACTCTCAGCAGACATACCCCTAAACTCAGTCCCACCAAGACTGCGCAGACGCTCTAAGGGTAGTCTAACACCAGCATCTCCCTGATGCCCAGCTCCTTGAGCTCCAGCTACTGCTGCTCGAAAAGCACCCGCAATAGCTTGTACCAGCATCGTCATATCAGGCATAGCTTGCCCCTGACCAACCTCAGGTCCTGCAGCTCTAGCACCAGCTGCTGCAGCTTCAGCTCTCCCTCCCTCAGCACCACCACCACCAGGTGGAGGAGGAGGTAACACAGCACTACCCGCATTCTCTTCATTCTCATTCCCATCTGGGGTCGTAGCTCTCACGCTACTCCTTAACTCTCTACGTGGTGCCATACTTTTACCATGCATAACAATACAAATAAAACATAGTCAGGCCCAGCAAGGTAAGCAATCCAAGTTTTCAAGCTCAATTTCTTTCAAAATCAACATCATTTCTTTAGCTTTTGTTTGGAAATGGGTACCCTCATCATGCAACATCACAGCATACATCTCAAATGCATCAACATCTCAAGCCACTGAACATGCTTTCATACCACAAGCATACAAGTCAAACATACTTCAATCATGCATACAAACATTCCCAATTACTCGAGAACTCAGCTCTGATACCACCAAATGTAACCCCCTTAACCCGGCCTAGACGGTTCACCTGAATTAAGAAAGTCACACGGGGAAAACCAAAGTCAACCCGAAAGTCAACCTTGATTAACGACCCTTTTTTTAATCTTATCTAGATGCACATTAATCTTAATGGTGATCACACAAACATCATACTCAAAGATCACAAACATCAGGGATCAAACAGGGACCCAATTGAACAAATTACAACTTTAGGGACCAAATTGTAATTTCTAAAAATTAAAAGGACTTAACCCAAATTAATCTTACCAACTTGAAATTAGTCAGGTTTCATGCTTCTCTGTGAAATTTCAGCTTAAAAGGACTTCCCAAGCTCATGCAATTGAACAAACAAGATTCAGGACCAAAATGCAAACATTTCAAAACATTTAACTGCCATTGTCAGCCCCCAACGGTCGACCGTTCCGAAACAGGTTGACCCTGTTTCGAAACACGGGCCGTTCCGCAACCAGTACCGCAACGGGGGTCTGGCAGAGACCAAACCGTTTCGAAACGGTGCATACCGTTTCGGACGCCTGGGTTCAATCAAGGCACCCGTTCCGAAACGGTGCACACTGTTTCGAAACGCCCTACACAGAAATGCTCCAAATGCATTCCAAAACATGCAATTGATCATTCAAACATACTCCAAATGCTACCAAACTTTACCGGCATGCAATTCAACATATATAGGACATACTTGCATCAACAATTCAACAAAACAACATCATATGCAAAAAGCCCCAATTCTATAGGCATGCTTCCTACACAAGCTAGCTATTCAAGCACAAACTTCCACAACAAGCATATAATGATCCAATCTAAAAACCAACATTCAAATCATCATTCAACATACTTAGGGAGTTCCAAACACCTCCCAAAACATACACATTGGTCCCCCATTGCCAAATTACACAAAAGCTAAGAAGTACTTATAAAACCTTCCATACATTGAGCTTTACTTGAACTAGAATGCTTGCCCTCCTTGCTGCCCCTCAAGGTTCTTTAATACTCTGCATTATTGAATTAAGAAAACGAAGAGAGCGTAAGCAAAAGCTTAGTGAGGAATACTCTTAAAAACCATTCAATAATGCAATTAAAAACATTTACAAATCATGCTTATAATCAACCTTTGCACATGCTCAAAAGCATACTTAAAACAAGCAATCTCATGCTTCAACATAAACATAACATGTTATATTGGCTCAAGTGACAATTTCCATTTCTTAAAACAAGTTCATCAACTTCCCAAGGACTTTTAAACACCTTGGCCCCAAGGACTTTTAAACACCTTGGCCATGGACTTTTAAACACCATGAATGAGGACCACACAAGGACTTTTAACCACCTTTGTGTCCATAGCTTGAATCACCCCAAGGACTTTTAAACACCTTGGCCCCATGGACTTTTAAACACCATGGAAAGGATCACCTAAGGACTTTTAACCACCTTAGTGTCCACAACAAGAATCATCCAAGGACTTTTAACCACCTTGATGTTCTTAAGTAACAAGGCTCACTCAAGGACTTTTAACCACCTTAGTGACCTTAGCTTTTTCAAAACATCACTTGCCAATATACATCTTTTTCATCATATAATCCTCTGTTTTAAAGCATTAAACCAAGCCATATTCAACATGCATTTCAAAGCATCAAACCACATTATTTCAACGTATAAAATCAAGGAACTCCTACCTAGAGTTACCTTCAACATATGGCTTAAAACATCAGCAAATACCATGCTAAAACATGCTTTCAAAACAGTAAATAAAACATGCAATTCACCATTTTGTATCACAACAAAATCATGGCCACCACTAGGGAGAAAATCCAAAAACTTACACTTGAGCTTAGCAAAGTTGTTTAGACTTAGACTAAGCTCCCAAAACCTTCAAATCTTGGTTTTAAAATCTGAAAACCCAACTTCACTCACCGATTTCCATTTTGCTTCAAGCCAAAGCACCAAATCAAGCTTCCGGATCAACAACTCTTGGATCCAAAGATGCCTCCCCTGTTTCAACACATCAAAGCAGAGGATTAATGCATCATCATGCATTAATTGCTTCAATGAAAGCACCTAAACTCGCTGCTCTCATTCAACCTCCATTTTCGGCCACAAAACACAACCGAAAATGCATCCAAACCACTTCTAAACAAAGCCCAGCCATAAACCAGCAAAACCACACTTCCATAAACATCATAACACATCTAAAAACAACCTATTAACATCCTTATACCTCCAGCAACATCAGATCCACAAGATCACCTCAAAAACAACCTTGAAACACAAGCTAAACTTAGGAAACTCAACCTATCCGGGATTGCATCAATCAAAACTCAATTCCTTATCAATTTAGAGTTCATTTAACATCAAAAGCACATCTCAAAACACAGATTAATCAGATCTAACGAAAATCATCAAAAATCATCAAAATCTTGCATTATAAGCCAAGATCCATTTCACCACTTTAAAACCTTTAATTAAACATCAATTTAGGATTGAAAACTTAGGAATTTCAGTAAAGAACTGATAGTTTAGAGGAGAAGGACGTTCTTACCTCCAAACTTGAGTTTCTCCTCTTTTTGGAATCAAAATCCTTGTTGAAACAAGTAGCAATTGAAGAGGTTTTGAAGATATGTTGATTAGGAATCAAATGAGAGTTGAAAGGAGGGATTTAGGTGAAGAAATCAGAAGCAATTCTCTGGAAATGGAGTGTTTGGATTGAGAGAAAATGGGAGAAAGAAAATTAGGAAAAGTTGGTTACAAAAATCTAAAATAGCCAAATGGCTTTCCCTCCACTTTTCATATCATTAAAAATCAGATTTTAGACTTAAAATATCTTAGAAAAATCTGGAGAAACTCCCTTTGGGTAAATAGCTCCTTAAAGATTCAAAGTTTCAACCCTTTATAAAACAACCACCAAACTTGCGAAAATTACATTTTGGTCACTAGCCAAAATGTCACCCTTCCAAAACTCATTTTCCAAAATTGATTTCACAGTTCACTTAATTATATTAAAAGATGATTTTAGAACATTTTTCCATATTTTTAATGCAACCCGAACTAGGCTTTCCTAAATTCACCTCTTTAGATTCGAACAGCACTTTGACCGAACGGTCAACGCCCAAGACTTCTAAGCCCAAAACCGGGGCGTTACAGTGGATGTCCAACCTGAGGGTGGTGGTGAGGCTCGAGTGTATGCACAGCGAGAGGGGAGGAATGACACGGATGTGATCGCAGGTACCTTCACTTTGCAATCCTTGTCATTACTTTCCTTGATTGATTCTGGATCTACACACTCATACATATTGCATGAACATGCTCAATTGCTTGGTTTTCCTGTTGACTCTTTGGATGTTGGTATGCGTGTAACTAGTTCCTTTGGTGAGACCGTTGTGACACGGAAGTTGTATAGAAGATGTCCTCTGGTTGTGCAAAATCATGTTTTTCATGTTGATCTCATGGAATTGCCTTTCTATGGTTTTGATGTAATCCTTGGTATGGATTGGCTTGTTGAACATCGAGCTGTGGTGGATTTTGAGAACAAGCGAGTTTCGTTGAAGCTTGCGGATGATTATGAGGTAGTGGTGGTTGGTGAGAATGTGAAGTTTCTTGCCAATGTGGTGTCTTCCTTGGAGGCAAGCCGAATGCTGAGGCAAGGTTGTGAAGCCTACCTAGCCTTTGTGATGAATCCTAGCTCTAAGGAGTGGCGAGTTCAAGATATCAGGACTGTGCGTGAGTTTTCTGGTGTGATTCCGGAGGAGTTGCCTGGGTTGCCTCCTAATCGCGAAGTGGAGTTTGGAATTGAGCTGTACGAAAACACAACTCCAGTGTCCATTACACCTTATCGAATGGCACCTAAGGAGCTGAAAGAGATGAAGACACAACTTCAGGAGTTGCTTGATCATGGTTTCATTCGGCCGAGTGTGTCACCTTGGGGAGCACCGGTCTTGTTTGTGAAGAAAAAGGGTGGCACTATGAGAATGTGCATTGATTACCGTCAGCTTAACAAGTTGACTATCAAGAATCAGTATCCATTGCCGAGGATTGATGATCTTTTTGATCAATTTCGGGGAGCGGTTGTGTTCTCTAAGATTGACTTAAGGTCAGGTTATTACTAGTTGAAGGTGAAGGATGTGGATGTGCCAAAGACAGCCTTCAAGACGAGGTATGGGCATTATGAGTTCCTTGTGATGCCATTTGGTTTGACAAATGCTCATGTAGCTTTTATGGACATGATGAATAGAGTGTTCCATGAATACTTGGACAAGTTTGTGGTGGTGTTCATTGATGATATCCTCGTGTACTCTCGTACTGCGGGAAGAGCATGAGGGACATTTGAGGATTGTGTTGTAGGCTTTGTTGGAAAATCAGCTTTATGCTAAGTTAAGCAAGTGTGAGTTCTGGCTCAGGGAGGTTGTGTTTCTTGGTCATGTGGTTTCTGCTGAGGGGATTCGTGTTGATCCTCAGAAGATTGAGGCAGTGATGAATTGGAAGCCTCCTAAGTTTGTTCATTAAGTCTGTAGTTTCCTTGGTTTGGCGGGATACTATCGGAGGTTCGTGGATGGATTTTCGAAGATTGCTGCACCTTTGACGAAGTTGTTGCAGAAGGATGTTAAGTATGAGTGGACGAAAGCGAGACAGCAGGCTTTTGAGAAGCTGAAGGCAGCTTTAACGCAAGCTCCTATCTTGGTTCAACCTGAATCAGGGAAAGAGTTTGTGGTGTATAGTGACGCATCCTACGTTGGTTTGGGGTGTGTGTTGATGCAAGAGGGTAAGGTGGTAGCTTATGCATTGCGACAGTTGAAGGTGCATGAGCGCAATTATCCTACGCATGACATTGAGTTAGCTGCGGTGGTTTTTGCTTTGAAAATTTGGAGACATTACCTGTATGGTGAGAAGTGTACGGTATACACAGATCACAAGAATTTGAAGTATCTGATGCCTCAGAAGGAGTTGAATCTTAGGCAACGACGTTGGGTGGAGTTGCTTAAAGATTACGATCTGACAATCGAGTATCATCCGGGAAAAGCTAATGTTGTAGCAGATGCCTTGAGTAGGAAGGTAGCAGTGGAGTTGAGGGCTATGTTTGCCAGCTTGAGCATTTCTTGAGATGGCGGTCTTGTCGCTGAATTGCAAGTGAAACCATCCTTGGTTCAGTTGATAAAAGATAAGTAGTTGTTGGATGATTCCTTGGTGCCACATGTTCAGGATATTGCCGAGGATAGGCCATTGGATTTTTGCTTTAATGATGATGGAGTTTTATGGTTTGGGAGTCGGATAGTAGTGCATAACGATGATGAGTTGAGGCGTGCTATTCTGACTGAAGCTCATAGTAGTCCTTTTGCTATGCACCCTGGTAGTACTAAGATGTATCGTGATCTTAGGGATGAGTACTATTGGGTGGGTTTGAAGAAAGATGTGGCTGAGTATGTGAGCAAGTGCATGGTTTGCCAAGGAGTTAAGGCTGAGCATCAGTTTCCTTCTGGGTTGTTGCAACCGTTGAGGATTCCTGAGTGGAAGTGGGAAAGGATTACCATGGACTTTGTGTCTGGTTTGCCTTTGTCGCCATCGAAGAAGAACTCGGTGTGGGTGATTGTGGATCGCCTTACAAAGTGTGCGCATTTCTTACCTGTGCATACTACGTACACTTTGGACAAGCTTGCAGAGCTGTACATTGCTCAGATTGTTCGGCTGCATGGTGTGCCAAAGTCAATTGTGTCGGATAGAGATCCGAGGTTTACATCGCGTTTCTGGGAATGTTTGCATCAGGCTTTGGGTACACGGCTAAATTTCAGTACTTCTTATCATCCACAGTCTGAGCGTGTTATCCAAGTGCAGGAGGATATGTTGAGGTGCTGTGTGATTGAGTTTCAAGGCTCTGGGAGAAGCATTTGCCTTCGGTGGAGTTTGCTTATAACAATAGCTATCAGGCAAGTATTCAAATGGCACCTTATGAAGCCTTGTACGGGAGGAAATGCAGAACTCCTCTTTGTTGGGCTGAAACAGGTCAGAAGATGGTTTCAATGCCAGCTTTGTTGAAAGGGACCACCGAGAAGGTGAAGCTCATTTGTGAGCACTTGAAGACAGCTTCTGATCGACAGAAGTCTTACGCGGATTTGAAGCGTAAGGAGGTTGAGTATGCGGTAGGTGACCGTGTGTTTTTGAAAGTTTTGCCTTGGAAAAAGGTGATGAGGTTTGGCCAAAAGGGCAAGTTGAGCCCTAGGTACATTGGACCATACGAAGTGATTGAGCGTGTGGGTCCTGTTGCGTACAAGTTGAGATTGTCGCAAGAGTTGGAAAAGATTCATGATGTGTTTCATGTCTCTATGCTTCGGAGGTATAGATCAGATCCTTCGCATGTTATGCCTGTGGAGGAAGTGGAATTGAATCCAGACTTGACCTATGATGAGGAACCGGTGGAGATTCTGGATTCAGACAGTAAAGTTCTTCGAGGCAAGACCATTGATTTGGTAAAGGTGTTGTGGAAGCATCGTGGTGTTGAGGAAGCCACGTGGGAACTGAAGGATGACATGAAGAAGAAGTTTACGTACCTCTTTCCTCCAGGTAAATTTCGAGGACGAAATTTCTTAAGGGGGAGAGTTGTAACACCCCAATTTTGGGCTTGGAAGTTTAGGGTTTGAACCGGACCGGTCTGATTTTCGGTTCGAATATAAAAGGTGGTTTTAGGGAAAGCCTAGTTCGGGTTGCAATAAAAATATGGAAAAATATCTAAAAATCCTCTTTTAATATATATAAGAGAGTGGTGAAATCAATTTTACAAAATAAGGTTTGGAAGTGTGACATTTCGAATTAGTGACTAAAATGTAATTTTTGAAAAGTTCAGTGGTGACTGTTTTGTAAGGATTGAAACTTTGAATCTTTAAGGAGCTAATTTACCCAAGATTGATTTCTCCAGATTTTTCTTAGTTTTTAATGATTCATTTAATGTTTAATTAATTAAAGGAAGATGGGAAAAACCAATTTTGAGATTTCATAACTAACTTTCTTGAAAACTTCCTCATCTCATTTTCTCTCAAAATTCTCTCAGCCAAACACATTTCTACAGCAACATTTCTTTTGATTTTCACACTAAATGATGAGGTTTCAATCATCAATTGATTCCTAATCCTTTCTACATCAAATTCTCTTCAGTTGCTTATTGAATTTTCAAGGATTTTGGCTCTAATCAAGGAGAAATCTACATTTAGAGGTAAGGATGTTCTTCTCCTCTAAATACTCAGTTCTTTACTGAAATTCCCAAGTTCTCAATCCTTAAATTAAGTTTTATTAAAGGTTTTAATGTTGTGATCTTGATTTTGGCTTAAAACACAAGATTTGGATTTAATCTTAAAGAAATTCGTGATGATTGTTTGGGCTCTGTTTTGAGATGGCTTTTTAATGTATTTTGGCAAGTGATGTGTTGGTTTTAAAGTACTTGAATCGGATATAGTTAGCCGGCTATAGGATTGGGTGCACCATGAATAAAGTCGTTTTGGAAGTTGAGGGGTTGTAATTGTTCCGTAAACTCCATCCAAGTACACTAACGAGATGTTTAAGATCACAATGGTGGTTAAAAGTCCATGTGTGGATCTTGTGTTGTGTGTCCCGTGTTCTCGTTAGTGATGTTATACAACTACCAATGAGTGATGTGGAGGGGTTGTGATTGTACCGTTAAACTCCATCACGGGTGTTGAGGAGTTGTGATTGTACCGGTAAACTCCACCTTGTGTGTTTGGTAGTGTGTATGAAGCGTATGAGACAACGCTTGTAATCCGCGTATCCGATTGTGTTTTATGTTGTAAAAGGTTATGGTTTATCACTTGGAAGCCAATATGACATGTTAATGATATTGAAGCATGAGATGCTTGTTTTGAATGCAATGTTGCATGAATGATGTTGATATGTGTTAAAAGGCTTTAAGAAAAGTGTTTTTATAAATGCATTATTGTGTGGTTTCTTTAGAGCATGCCTCACTAAGCATTTGTGCTTACGCTCTCTCTATTGAACCAATAATGCAGATAATTGAGGTGTTTGAGGGCAGCAAGGAGGCTAAGAATCCAAGGGAAAGCTAAGCTCATGTATGGTGACTATTTTTACAACATTATTAGATTTTGATAAAGGGCAATGGGAACCTAGGATGTGTTTTTGTGAGATGTTTTGGACTCCCTAGTTGTGGCATGATGCCTTAAATGTTTTGGATATGTAAATGGCCATTTTGGTGCTTGCTTTGATGTTTTGATGGATGATTGCTTTGGATATTAGGAAGCATGCCTTTAGACTTGTGAATATTCCTATTTGATGCCATGAATATGTTTTGATGTTGCAAACATGTATTATATATGTGTGATGACTTGTTGGTATGATTAGGAAGTCATTAGGATGTGTTTGAGTATGTAATTGTATGTTAAACCAGCAAAATCTGCATTTTCTGGGCAGTCCGTATCGGAACGGGCACTACTGTTTTGAAACGGGGGCTTGTAATGGCCTTCGTGTATCGAAACGGGTAGAGGTCATTCCGAAACGCTTTTTCCACTGCCAAGCCCTGTTTCAATACAGGTTTCGAAACGAACCCGTGTTTCGGAACGGTCAACCCCCGTTCCGAAACACTAGACCGTTGGGCACTCATTTGAATGGTTTAAGGTTTGCAAGCTTTACGTTTTAGTCCTGAATTTTGTATCTTCAATTGCTTGAGTTTGAGATGTCCGTTTGAGGTGAAATTTGACAGGGAAGCATGTAATATGATTCATTTGATAATGGTAACTTAAAAATCAGCTAAGCCCTTCATCTTTCCAGAATTTACAATTTGGTCCCTAACTTTTGTATGCTGTGCAATTGAGTCCCTTATTGCTTTCCGATCGCTGTGTTTTTCAAGTATGTTTTTCTCAAGGGTACGCCTAGGGTTAATGTGCATCTAGACAAGATTAAAAAGAAAAAAAAGGGTCGTTAATCAAGGTTGACTTTCGGGTTGACTTTGGTTTTCCCCATGTAATCTCCGTAGTTCGGGTCAACCGTCTAGGCCGGGCTAAGGGGGTTACAGAATGCATGGCAATGCTACAAAATCAGACACCACCCAAGCTTAAGGATCTAGGAAGTTTTCTCATACCATGTGAAATCGGAGATACCTACGATGGAAGAGCATTATGTGACCTAAGAGCAAGCATAAACATAATGCCCAAGTGAGTCTTGCAGAAATTGAAGAATGGAACGCTCGGACCTACCTCCTTGATGCTACAACTTGCGGTTGGATCTCATGTGCAACCCGAATGGAAAATTGAGGATATATTGGTAAAAGTTAATAAATTTAGTTTCACTGCCGATTTTCTCATCCTAGATTGTGATGCAGATGAAACAGCTCCAATCATCCTTTGAAGGCCATCCCTCGCCGCCAGGAGAACTCTAATTGATGTTGAAAAAGGAGAGCTAACAATGAGAATAAGTGACCAACACGTTAAACTCAATGTACTCAACACAAGGAAACATCCTGACGACCCCAAAAAATTTCAAGTAATCCAGGCTCAAACTAAGACATACATCAACTTAGAACCGCACTGCCCTGGCAGAAAGGTTGTACACTGCCGTAGAAGCAACATGGGCCACTGCCTCGGCAGTCTGACAAGAGAACTTGAACACAAGCGGGAACCAAACTTGGGACTACATGCCATGAGGGATGAGGAAGTAGTAACTTTAGGAGGCGCAAGCACATGCACTCCTTTAGTATCTTAACCTTTTCTCTCTATCTTTTTATTATTAGTTTTAGTTTTAATTTCAGTTTTTTTATTTTCCAAATTTTTATATTTTTATTTTAGGAATAAAGTTTTAATTTAATTTTGTTTTGTTTTTTAGGATGGAGATCAAGAAAGAAAGAAGAGAAGACCTAACGACTAAGTGAGGAAAAAAACGAAACGGCATGATCTGCCAATGGGTTGTAATAGCCGCAACGGCTACATTTGTAACGATCAGAAGACCGTAACGGACATAAAATGGCTAGAGATGTCGGTCCGCATTGAATGCCGCACGACATGGCTTGCCAAAACTCTATATAAGGACTACTCTACTCTAAATTGTTCATCACACAATATCCTCTTCTACTCTCTTGCATTCTCCAAAGTTTGATATTCTCTTTTGCTCTCTCACAACTCACACAACTATTTTCTAGATGGCCCTCAAACTAAAGAAAGGAGAAAGCTCATGCACAGCCGAGACATCCATGTACAAACGCTTCACACCAACAGAGGTAGAAAGGTGTTTCAATAAACACTTCATCGCCTGCCAGGTATGCGAGGAGAAAGGGTTTCAATGCTCTGATGAGCCATACTTTGGCCTCGACCACTACCTCTTCAACAAAATAGATCACCAAAAGTGGCAAATATTTTGCCTCCAACCCGAACGTGCCAACATAACGGTGGTATGAGAATTCTACGTGCACAACCCAAGCCTGACCACACTTTTTGTTCATGACCGGGGGCAAGGAGATCAAGGTGGATGCCAATGCCATAAACCTATTTTATGGCTTCCACATAGAAAGGGGTGAGCATGCAGAGTTCGTTGAGTCCTTGACAAAGGAAGACTACGAACATATCAAAGAGGAACATATCAAAGTTGCGGCCAGAGGCAAAGGTATGGAGCACAATCGTCAAACGCCGCCTTATGCCCACCTAGCATAATAGCGCCATCGAGTGGCCCAGGCTTGCACTCATCCACTCCATTTTGAATAATCGTATTATTAATGTGGGTGACATTATCTACGAGGAAATCCACCAGTGCAGCTAAAACGACCCCAACCCTCTCTACTTCCCATCACTCATCACTGGCTTATGCACCGAACAGGAGGTGCCAACCGAGGATGCCAACGAGTACACACCTCCAAGGAAGGGATGGGACCGAAAAGCCTACTACCAGCACATGCAGATCACAAAGGTAGAACTGTGGCAATATACACCAATGTAGGGCACTGTTGCGGTAGCATCCATGGAAAATATTCTGGAAACGCCACAGTCCACTGCCCCGGCAGCCACCCTCCAGCAAACTGGCGAGAAATTGGAGAACATGGATAGACGACATCGCCTATTTATGGCCTTTGCAAGGGACTTCACCACCTTCATTGTCCAAGTAATGCAAGAGAAATTCCCTGATCACACCGTCCAGTTCCCTCCATTCCCTACCGCCGTCTCTACCGCAGCTGCCCAAGCACCACATGACGTAGCCGCCCAAACGTCGCATACCAAAGCCACACCTGTCACGGCTACTGCCCAGGCCTCACCAAAGCACTATGTCGAGGAAGGACTAGACACTCCTCAAGGTTCACCAGTCGGGACAGAAGGCTTCTCCCTTTGGACCAAAACTGCCCAATCTATCCGCCTGAAGTTCGAAACTACCATACGCATGGCATCCGCCTTGGAGGCTACAGAGGAGCTCCACATCGACACGAATAAAGAGGAGGAAATCAATGCCCCGGCCAAGCCAACCCCCCAACGCGTATCCAACCGCCATGGGAAACGAAGAAAGTCAAGCTATGACATGCAAAGGGAGAAAATTGATCCTTTCAAACGATGATGAAGACTCATCCGAGTCCATTTGAATTTTTTCTCTCTTGCCTTTATTTTAATGCCCTTAATGTTGCGCTTAATGTTTTCTATTATTTGCATATGTTTTTAATTCATTGAGGGCAATACTTGATTTAAGTTTGGGGTGTAGGTTATGCTGCCGAGAGGCAATATACTGTCGCGACATATTAATATAATTGTTATTCAGTTCTGTATCTTACTTGTCAAATTTTTTTTACTGCACATATTGCCTTAGCCGAATGAAGCTTATGCCTCGACAATGCTCTTTATCAATATCCTTAGTTTAATTTAATTGAATTTTCTATCTTAGCCATAGATATCTCTCTTCTTACCATAGCTTTGAATTGTTTAGAGACTTTAATTTTAGGATGCTTAAGGAACATAACTTAGAATCATACTATGAGATTAGAACTTTAAAACACCTTTGTGACTTGTATGATTTAAGGAGTTCTAGTACACTTAGGACATAGACTTGCTTAGAAAGAAAATTTTGGGTAAAAAGTTAGAGGTGCGTAACACTGGATCTAGCTTAAAAGAATGCCCTAGAGATGCCCGAAACCGGCTCTAGGCTAATCACTAGAGGTGCCCGAAATTGGCTCTGGTAGGTTACATTGCTTGAAAAAAAGAAAATACCCAAGTTAAGTAGTTTAATACTTAAGTGCTTACTTAGAACTCGAATAATCATCCTGTTCACAATGCAGGCACGCACTCACAAATCTTATAGTTTGATTCCAGGGAATTCCTAAGGCATCCAAAGACTTAAGGTTCGAGCATTTTTTGCCATGGTTTGGAGAGAAGAAGGAAAAGTTAGACCAAGGAGGATTTCATGAGGATTAAGGTTTTGGCAATTGATTGTTTGCATTGATTGGGGACAAGCAATAGTTCGAGTTTGAGGGTGTGGTAAGTGCCCAAAAGTCCTATATTTTTACCCCTTTTACATGGCAATTATGACTTAACCTACACCCATTTCAGTGGCATTATGGCCTTATATGCAATATTTACATTACCTTACCGTTGATCCTGATATTTGATTTATTTGATGAAAAGATACTGTTATAATGCATGTTTGGTATTTGCGCAGATTTACCCACTACCGGGGCAGGTGATGCCGAGTGGGCAATGAAGAAAAGGAAATATTGTGCAGAGCAAGCTCGAGACTGATCCAGATCAAGCCAAGCCAGAGATGATAGCTTCTACTGACGGGAGGTGAATTATGAAGAGTAAGCCCTACAGAGTAGATCCATTGACAGGCCTATGCCGAGGCAGCAGATATCCGCTACCGAGGTAGTGCACATACCAACCTGTCGGAGGACAAAGCATGCAAAGTGATAGTCGATTTGAAGAGCATGAAATGCTGATTTTTCTACATACTTTGCATGACAATCGGAGCATTGGAAGATGACGAAAGCATGGAAGGAAGGCTGGAGATGGAATTTGGCAAAAGTGGATAAAGGGAATAAAATTAAAGAGATTCACCTCTTTAATGAAGACAAGTCCAAGTCCAACTTAACTTCCCATCCAAGAAAGACTTTTCCCTACTCCTCTTCCTATTTAAGAAAGGCTTGACGCACACATCAAGGGCACCGAGGAGTCGAGAGCTTGAGATTAGGGTTTAGTTGTGAGAAAACAATTGTATTTTGTTTAAGTTTTTAATGCAATTTACTTCAAGGTTTGCTTATTCTTGGCATTGAATTCATTCTTGCAATCTCATCGATAGAGAGTATTGTGAGGTTATCTATTTGTCTAGGATCAAGAGAGTTAGACTCACGGAACAAATAAGCATGGTTTTTATCCCAAACAGTGGAAGCTAACTCGGCTTAGAGATAAGTTAGAGTTTCAAGGGCTAAAAGAAGCATGAGATTGGTTGGTGTTTATCTTTGGTTTACACCGATAGGTATTATCAAGGCCCATTCATCAACATGGTTTCAACCTTAGAGATAAGGAGGAGATATCAAAGGACGTTTTGCCAAACCTTCACATCACTGCCGACCAGCAAGAGATTACCGAGTCGGTACATATTATTACCGCGGCAGGAACGAAAGACACTACCGAGGCAGTTTGGTGATCATTGCATTTAAAGACCAAGACAAGTCAATTGGATTCCAGACTACGACACAATTTATTCCAGACCATTCTCTCATCTTGATTTCTCAAGCTTTACTTATTTGCTTTAGTTTATGTTCTTTAATTTAGTTAAAATCCAAAACCCCTTTTACTTTTACTTTTTCAGTACAAGATAATCAAAGGAGGGCATCCCAATCCATGAGGAGACGATACTCTGATACTTATCACTTTATTACTTGAGACGTGTACACTTGCACTATTTTAGGAGCACCTTTTACACGCAACAGTGGGTAACATAATTTGTGATGAGATGTACCAGTGCAGCCTAAAAGAGAGAGGCGTCCTCTACTTCTCGATGCTCATTACCGGCCTCTGCAAACAAAAAAAGGTCCCAATCGATCCGGCCGATGAATATACGCCAAAGAGGTAGGGTTGGACAAGGGAACCTACAACAAAATCATGTAGATAACCGAAGCCGAGCCGTTCTCTACACTGGCACAAGGCACTGCCACGGAGGCATCCTCGAGCGTCATCCCAAAAACGCTTGCACCCTCTACCTCAATAGTGACCCCGTAGCATATTGCCCAGAAGTTGGAAGAGATAAACCAAAAGCAGCGACGGTTCATGCAATTCACGAGGGACTTCACCCATTAAATCACCCTGGAGCTCAAAGAGAAGTTCCTGGAAAGCAATGTGTCGTTCCTACCATTACCTGTCGACCTCACCGCCGAGGTAGCCCCAGATTCCCCTACAGTAGCAATGCCCACCTTCTCCGCCTCGGCAACGCATGCCTTCTATGCCTCATCATTCCCTGATCCTCCAACTACGGCAGCCACACATAGAAAGGGTAAAGCTCCGATTGATGAGTCAATCCGCACCGAGTCCTTGTCCGATTGGTCAGACACCGTCCACACCATCCTCAAGACATTCCAAGCCGCCTCTGTAACCCCCTCGACCCGGCCTAGCCGATAGACCGAACCGAACAGGTCACACGGGGAATATTAAAGTAAACCGAGTAGGTTTACCTCAATAAACAACCCTATTTTTTTCTTTTATCTTATCTAGATGAAAATTAGGTTCCTATGTATAAAACATTGCAGCGAATCAATCGCAACTCAAACATACATCAATTTCATCAAATTACAGCTTTTAGTGACCATTTTGTAATTTTTCTAACTCATAGGAACTTAAGCCATTTTTGTGTTACCATCCTTTAATTAGTCTCATTACATGCATCTCAGTCAAATCTCAGCTCAAATTAATCATCCATGCTCATTTAATTGCATCCACAACATTCAGGAACTAAAATGCAAAGAATCAAAACTTCAGAACATTCCATCAACTAACGTAACTGCCACTCGTTTCGAAACACGGGCTCGTATCGAAACGCCCTTGAGGTGTTTTGAAACCATAATTTCTAGTAGCAAATCGTACCAGAACATACCTTATCTGTTTCGAAACCCGAAAGCCATTTCAGGCACAACGTTTTGATACAGGCTCGAGTGTTTAGAAACACATGGGCCTGTAATAACGGATTTTACTGGTTTTTTGCTCTAAAACCATCTTAAACCAACCCAACATTTTCCTACATGCATATATCATACTCAAACATTAATCCACAAACATTCATAGCATATTTAGCATCATATCATGGCAATTTGCAACAATAGGACACTAAAGGCATGCAAGCTAGGAAATAAGCCATCCAAAAGTCAAAACTCAAACCAAAGCTTAAACTAACATATAGAGGTCTTTTACAAGTATAAAATCATAAAGCAAACAAGCTCAAAGGGTGTTCATACACATCACCCAAGCAAAACATGAAATCCCTCATTTCCCTTATTACTCTAGTTCATAACCAAAACATACTTTCCAAGTGAAGTCTCATAGGATTCCTTTGCAAGTTGCTGCCTCCAAACACTTAGTTATCTGCATTGATGGACAAAAGAGAGCGTAAGCACACAAGCATAGTGCGGAGTGCTGAAAACCCAAAAGCACCATCAATGCTCAAAACCATTTTACACTTTTTGAAAACCATCATGCTTTCTTGAAATCCATGCACTTCATTAACAAAAACCAGCATGTTTGTAACCCCCTTAACCCGGCCTAGACGGTTGACCCGAATTAAGAAAGTCACACGGGGAAAACCAAAGTCAACCCGAAAGTCAACCTTGATTAACGACCCTTTTTTTTCTTTTTAATATTGTCTAGATGCACATTAGCCCTAATTGTGATCACACAAACATCATACTCAAAGATCACAAACATCAGAGATCAAACAGGGACCCAATTGAACAAATTACAACTTTAGGGACCAAATTGTAAATTCTGATAAGTATGAGGACTTAACCCAAATTAAAGTTACCAGCTTGTAATTAGTCAGGTTTCATGCTTCACTGTGAAATTTCAGCTCAAAAGGACATCCCAAGCTCATACAATTGCACAAACAAGATTCAGGACCAAAATGCAAACATTACAAAACATTTAACTGCCAATGTCAGCCCCCAACGGTCACCCGTTCCGAAACAGGCACAGCCTGTTTCGAAACGCGGGGCCGTTCCGCAACGCGTACCGCAACACGGGCTGGCAGTAGCCAAACCGTTTCGGAACGGTCTCTCCCGTTTCGGACGCCTGGGCTTGTTTAAGGCACCTGTTCCGAAACGGGTGGCACTGTTCCGAAACACCCTGCACAGATTGCCCAAAAATGCATTCTTAAACATGCAATTAAACATCCAATCATGCTCCAATTGCCACCAAACTTTACCAGCATGCAATTCAACATATATAAGACATACTTGCATCAACAATTCATCAAAACAACCTCATATGCAAAAAGCCCCAAATCTATAGGCATGCTTCCTACACAAGCAAACCATACAAGCATAAACTTCCAATTCAAGCATATAAAGGTCAAACACAAAATCCAGCATTCTCAACATCATTCAACATACTTAGGGAGTTCAAAACCTCTCCCAAAACATACACATAGGTCCCCCATTGCCAAATTACCAAAAGCTAAATGAACTTAGGAAAACCTTCCATACTTTGAGCTTTACCACCACTTGATTGCTTGCCTTCCTTGCTGCCCTCAAAGTACTTTAATGTTCTGCATTATTGAATTAAGAAAACGAAAGAGAGCGTAAGCAAATGCTTAGTGAGGAATGCTCAATAAAACCATTCAATAATGCATTTATAAAACACTTTATAAATCATGCTTCAAATCAACATTTGCACATGCTCAAAAGCATACTTTAAACAAGCATCTCATGCTTCATGTCATAACATGTCATATTGGCCACAAGTGATAAGTTCCATTTCTTTAAAAACAAGTTCATCAACTTTCACCCCAAGGACTTTTAAACACCTTGGCCCCAAGGACTTTTAAACACCTTGGCCCATGGACTTTTAACCACCATGGAAAGGACCACACAAGGACTTTTAACCACCTTTGTGTCCGTATCAAGTTTCACCCCAAGGACTTTTAAACACCTTGGCCCCAAGGACTTTTAAACACCTTGGCCCCATGGACTTTTAAACACCATGGCCCTATGGACTTTTAAACACCATGGAAAGGATCACACAAGGACTTTTAACCACCTTTGTGTCCGTAGCAAGAATCATCCAAGGACTTTTAACCACCTTGATGTTCTTAAGTAAACAAGGCTCACTCAAGGACTTTTAACCACCTTAGTGACCTTAACCTTTTCAAAACCTCACTTGCCAATATACATCATTTTCATCATTTAATCCACTGTTTTAAAGCATTAAACCAAGCCATATTCATCATGCATTTAAAAGCATCAAACCACATTTTATCAACGTACAAAAACAAGGAACTCTTACCTTGAGCTTCCTTCAACATATGGCTTACAACAACAGCAAATACCATGCTAAATCATGCTTTCAAAATAGTATTTAAATCATGCAATAAATCACATTGCATTACAACAAAATCATGGCCACCACTAGAGAGTACTTTCCGAAAACTTACACTTGAGCTTAGCAAAGTTGTTTAGACTTAAACTAAGCTCCCAAGACATTGGTTTCAAAGCCGAAAACCATTTTCACTCACCGATTCCACTTCGCCTCTTGCCGAAGCACCAAATCAAGCTTCCGGATCAACAACTCTTGGATCCAAAGATGCCTCCCCTGTTTTAACACATCAAAGCAGAGGATTAATGCATCATCATGCATTAATTGCTTCAATGAAAGCACCTAAACTCGCTGCTCTCATCCACACTCCATTTTCGGCTACCAAACACAACCGAAAATGCATCCAAACCACTTCTCAACAAAGCCCAGCCGTAAACCATCAAAACCTAACATCCTTTAACATCATTTAACATCTAAAAAGAGCCTAATAACATCCTTATACCTCCAGCAACACCAGATCCACAAGATCACCTCAAAAACAACCAAGAAACACAAGCTAAACTTAGGAAACTCAACCTATCCGGGATTGCATTAATCAAAACTCAATTCCTTATCAATTTAGAGTTCAAATATCATCAAAAACACATCTCAAATCACAGATTTAACAGATCAAACGAAAATCACCAAAAATCACCAAATCTTGCATTATAAGCCAAGATCCAATTCACATCTTAAAAGCCTTTAATAAAACATCAATTAAGGATTGAAAACTTAGGAATTTCAGTAAAGAACTGATAGTTTAGAGGAGAAGGACGTTCTTACCTCCAAACTTGAGTTTCTCCTCTTTTTGGAATCAAAAACCTTGATGAATCAAGTAGCAAATGATGAGGTTTTGTAGATATGTTGATTAGGAATCAAAAGAGAGTTGAAAGGAGAGATTTAGGAGAGAAAATCAGAAGCAATTCTCTGGAAAGAAGGTGTTTGGGTTGAGAGAAAATGAGAGAAAGAAAATTGGAAAGTTAGTTAACAAAATAGCCAAAATGGCTTTCCCTCCTCTTTTGACATATTTTAAAATCAGAATAAATCTCAAAATATCTTAGAAAAATCTGGAGAAACTACTTTTGGATTAATAGCTCCTTAAAGATTCAAAGTTTCAACCCTTTATAAAACAGTCACCAAACTTTCAAAAATTACATTTTGGTCACTAGCCAAAATGTCACCCTTCCAAAACTCATTTTCCAAAATTGATTTCACAGTTCACTTAATTATATTAAAAGATGATTTTAGAACATTTTTTCCATATTTTTAATGCAACCCGAACTAGGCTTTCCTAATTTCACCTCTTTAGATTCGAACAGCACTTTGACCAAACCGGTCAACGCCCAAAACTACTAAGCCCAAAACCGGGGCGTTACAACTCTCCCCCCCTTAAGAAATTTCGTCCTCGAAATTTACCTGAAGGAAAGAGATAAGGAAACTGCTTCAGCATGTCTTCCTTCCGCTCCCACGTGGCTTCCTCAACACCTCGATGCTTCCACAGCACCTTCACCAACTCAATGGTCTTGCCACGAAGAACCTTGCTATCCGAATCCAGAACCTTCATCGGTTCCTCATCATAGGTCAAATCCGGATTCAATTCCACTTCCTCCACAGGCATCACATGCGAAGGATCAGATCTATACTTCCGGAGCATAGAAACATGGAACACATCATGAATCTTCTCCAACTCCTGAGGTAACCTCAACCGATACGCAACAGGACCCACACGCTCAACCACCTCATATGGTCCAATGTACCTAGGGCTCAACTTACCCTTCCGGCCAAACCTCATCACCTTCTTCCAAGGCGAAACCTTCAAGAACACACGGTCACCCACCGCATACTCTATCTCCTTACGCTTCAAATCCGCGTAAGACTTTTTCCGATCAGAGGCAGCCTTCAACCGCTCACAGATAAGCTTCACCTTCTCAGTGGTCCCTTTCAACAAAGCCGGCATCGAAACCAACTTTTGACCAGTTTCAGCCCAACAAAGAGGAGTCCTACACTTCCTCCCGTACAAAGCCTCATAAGGTGCCATCTGTATATTCGCCTGATAACTATTGTTATAAGCGAACTCAACCAAAGGCAGATGCTTCTCCCAAGAACCTTGGAACTCAATCACACAGCACCTCAACATATCCTCCAAAATCTGGATAACTCTCTCCGACTGACCATCCGACTGAGGATGATAGGATGTACTGAAATGCAACCTTGTACCCAGAGCTTGATGCAAACACTGCCAAAAACGCGATGTGAACCTCGGATCCCTATCTGACACAATCGACTTAGGCACACCATGCAGCCTCACAATCTCAGCAATGTACAGCTCTGCCAGCTTATCCAAAGAGAACGTAGTATGCACAGGCAAGAAATGCGCACACTTCGTCAGGCGATCCACAATCACCCAAACAAAATTCTTCTTCGATGGAGACAAAGGTAAACTAGATACAAAATCCATGGTAACCCTTTCCCACTTCCATTCAGGGATTTTCAACGGTTGCAACAACCCAGAAGGAACCTGATGTTCAGCCTTAACTCGCTGACACACCAAACACTTGCTCACAAACTCTGCAACATCCTTCTTCAAACCCACCCAATAGTACTCATCACGAAGATCATGATACATCTTAGTACTACCAGGATGCATAGCAAAAGGACTACTATGACCTTCAATCAGAATAGCACGCCTCAACTCAGCATCATTGGGCACTACTATTCGACTCCCAAAACACAACACCCCATCATCATTAAAACAGAAATCTGAAGGTCTACCCTCCGCGATATCTTGAACATGAGACACAAAGGAATCATCCAGCAACTACTTATCCTTGATCAACTGAACCAACGATGGTTTCACCTGCAACTCAGCAACAAGACCACCATCTCGCGATATGCTCAAGCTAGCAAACATAGCCCTCAGCTCAACAGCTACCTTCCTACTCAAGGCATCCGCAACAACATTAGCTTTTCCAGGATGATACTCAATCGTCAGATCATAATCCTTGAGCAACTCCAACCAACGCCGCTGCCTAAGATTCAACTCCTTCTGTGACATCAGATACCTCAAACTCTTGTGATCCGTGTACACCGTACACTTCTCACCATACAGATAATGCCTCCAGATCTTCAGAGCAAAAACCACTGCAGCCAGCTCAATATCATCCGTAGGGTAATTGCGCTCATGCACTTTCAACTGCCGCAATGCATAAGCCACCACCTTACCCTCTTGCATCAGCACACACCCCAAACCAACATAGGATGCATCACTATAGACCACAAACTCTTTCCCTGATTCAGGCTGAACCAAGATAGGAGCTTGCGTCAAAGCCACCTTCAGCTTCTCAAAAGCCTGCTGTCTCGCTTCCGTCCACTCATACTTAACATCTTTTTGCAACAGCTTTGTCAAAGAAGCAGCAATCTTGGAAAAACCATCCACAAACCTTCGGTAGTATCCCGCCAAACCAAGGAAACTACGGACCTCGTGAACAGACTTAGGAACTTTCCAGTTCATCACCGCCTCGATCTTCTGAGGATCAACACGAATCCCCTCAGCTGAGACCACATGCCCAAGAAACACCACCTCCTTAAGCCAGAACTCACACTTGCTCAGCTTAGCATAAAGATGATTCTCCAACAAAGCTTGCAGCACAATCCTCAAATGCTCTTCATGCTCCTCCTCAGTACGCGAGTACACGAGGATATCATCAATGAACACCACAATGAACTTGTCCAGGTATTCATGAAACACACGGTTCATCATGTCCATGAAAGCAGCAGGAGCATTTGTCAAACCAAACGGCATCACAAGGAACTCATAATGCCCATACCTTGTCCTGAAAGCTGTCTTAGGCACATCCACATCCTTCACCTTCAACTGGTAATACCCTGACCTCAAGTCAATCTTAGAGAACACAACAGCTCCCCGAAATTGATCAAAGAGATCATCAATCCTCGGCAAAGGATACCGATTCTTGATAGTCAACTTTTTCAGCTGACGGTAATCAATGCACATCCTCATAGTGCCATCTTTCTTCTTCACAAACAAGACCGGTGCTCCCCAAGGTGACACACTCGGCCGGATGAAACCACGATCAAGTAGCTCTTGCAACTGCGTCTTCAGCTCCTTCAGCTCCTTAGGTGCCATTCTATAGGGAGTAATGGACACAGGAGTTGTATTCTCATACAGCTCAATTCCAAACTCCACCTCGCGATTAGGAGGTAAACCAGGCAACTCCTCAGGAAAAACACCAGGAAACTCCTTCACAACTCTGATATCTTGCACCCTCAACTCCTTAGAACTAGGATTCATCACAAAAGCTAGATAAGCCTCGCAACCTTGCCTCAGCATCCTGCTCGCCTCCAAGGTAGAAACAACATTGGCAAGAAACTTCACATTCTCACCAACCACAACTACTTCATAATCATTCGCCAGCTTAAGCGAAACTCGCTTATTTTCACAATCCACAACAGCACGATGCTCGGCAAGCCAATCCATACCAAGGATTACATCAAAACCATAAAAGGGCAACTCCATAAGATCAACATGAAAAACATGTTCTTGAACAACCAAGGGACACCTTCTATAAAGCTTTCGAGTCACAACAGTTTCACCAAAAGAACTAGTGACACGAACACCCACATCCAAAGACTCAACAGGCAAACCAAGCAATTCAGCATGCTCACGCAAAATGTATGAATGCGTAGATCCAGAATCAATCAAAGAAAGTAATGACAAGGATTGCAAAGTAAAGGTACCTGCAATCACATCTGCATCATTCCTCCCTTCACGCTGAGCATACACCCTCGCTTGGCCTCCACCTTCAGGCTGAATAGCCACAACATGGGCTACTCCAGGACCACCTTCCTCACGCCTCTGGAAATTACCACGGCCGCGCCCACGACCTCTCTGTGGTGCAGCAACAACAAGAGCACGCATCTGATCACAAGCCAACCTAGGACAATCTCGCCTCAAGTGGTCTGCAGAACCACAATTCCATCATCCATTACCAGCTGCCGCAACAGGAGCTTGCACCTCTCTCACAGCACGAGGACAGTCACGCTTCATGTGACCACGTGAACCACAGATCCAACAAGCACTAGGGTCAGCTCTAGCATTGCCCCCTCTAGCAGGTGCACCACCACCTCTCTTAGCTGCGGACTGATACCTCTGATCTCGTCCCCTCTTGTTCCGTCCACCTCCGGAACTATACTCAGCAGCTCTCTTGCCAGAACTTGCTCCAGCACCTTTCGCAGATAAACCCAAGTTCATCTCTATGTCCTTGGCTCGGCCCACCAACACATCAAAATCATCATACTCGGTGGCCAGCACATACATCTTCACCTCCGTTACAAGACCATAACGGAACCTCTCGCACCTTGCCCGCTCATCAGGTATCAGCTCAGGTGCATACTGACTGAGTCGCACAAACTGCACCTCATACTCAGCCACTGGCATACTCCCCTGGGTAAGAGACATGAATTCACGCTTCTTCTCATCAAGATATCTCACACCAAGATATCTCCGCTTGAACACATTCTGAAAGAATGTCCAAGTGATGTCAGCTTCAGCCATCCCAGCTGTGGTGGTTGTCCACCACGTATACGCATCGTCCTGCAGCAAGGACACAACACAACCCAGCTTTTGCACATCCGTGCAGCTCATCTGTCCCAAGATTCGCTTGGTACTCTCTAGCCAAGCTTCCGAACTCTCAGCAGACATACCCCTGAACTCAGTCCCACCAAGACTGCGCAGACGCTCCAAAGGTAGTCTAACTCCAGCATCTCCCTGATGCCCAGCTCCTTGAGCTCCAGCTACTGCTGCTCGAAAAGCACCCGCAATAGCTTGTACTAACATCGTCATATCAGGCATAGCTTGCCCCTGACCAACCTCTGGTCCAGCAGCTCCGGCACCAGCTGCTGCAGCTCCAGCTCTTTCCCTCTCCGCACCACCACCACCAGGTGGAGGAGGAGGTAACACAGCACTACCCGCATTCTCTTCGTTCTCATTCCCATCCGGGGTCGTAGCTCTCACGCTACTTCTTAACTCTCTACGTGGTGCCATACTTTTACCATGCAATAACAATACAAATAAAACAAAGTCAGGCCCAGCAAGGTAAGCAATCCAAGTATTCAAGCTCAATTTCTTTCAAAATCAACATCATTTCATTAGCTTTGATTTGGCAATGGGTACCCACAACATGCTACATCACAGCATACATCTCAATTGCATCCAAATCACAAGCCACTTAAACATGCTTTCAATCAACAAGCACACAAGGCATAAATACCTCAATCATGCACACATTCATTCCCAATTACTCGAGAACTCAGCTCTGATACCACCAAATGTAACCCCCTTAACCCGGCCTAGACGGTTGACCCGAATTAAGAAAGTCGCAAGGGGAAAACCAAAGTCAACCCGAAAGTCAACCTTGATTAACGACCCTTTTTTTTCTTTTTAATCTTGTCTAGATGCACATTAGCCCTAATTGTGATCACACAAACATCATACTCAAAGATCACAAACATCAGAGATCAAACAGGGACCCAATTGAACAAATTACAACTTTAGGGACCAAATTGTAAATTCTGATAAGTATGAGGACTTAACCCAAATTAAAGTTACCAGCTTGTAATTAGTCATGTTTCATGCTTCACTGTGAAATTTCAGCTCAAAAGGACATCCCAAGCTCATACAATTGCACAAACAAGATTCAGGACCAAAATGCAAACATTACAAAACATTTAACTGCCAATGTCAGCCCCCAACGGTCACCCGTTCCGAAACAGGCACAGTGTAACCCCCTTAACCCGGCCCAGACGGTTGACCCGGATTAAGAAAGTCACACGGGGAAAACCAAAGTCAACCCGAAAGTCAACCTTGATTAACGACCTTTTTTTTTTCTTTTTAATCTTGTCTAGATGCACGTTAGCCCTAATTGTGATCACACAAACATCATACTCAAAGATCACAAACATCAGAGATCAAACAGGGACCCAATTGAACAAATTACAACTTTAGGGACCAAATTGTAAATTCTGATAAGTATGAGGACTTAACCAGATTTTAAGTTACCAACTTAAAATTAATCATGTTTCATGCTTCTCAGCCAAATTTCAGCTCAATCGGATATCCCAAGCTCATACAATTGCACAAACAAGATTCAAGACCAAAATGCAAACATTCTGAAACATTTAACCGCCAATGTCAGCCCCCAACGGTCACCCGTTCCGAAACAGGCAGAGCCCGTTTCGAAACACGGGGCCGTTCCGCAACGCGTACCGCAACGGGGGTCTGGCAGTAGCCATTCCGTTTCGGAACGGTGTCACCCGTTTCGGACGCCTGGGTTGGTTCAGGGCACCCGTTCCGAAACGGTGTCAACTGTTCCGAAACACCCTGCTCAGATTACAGCATAAAGCATACTTAAACATGCAATTGATCAACCAAACATGCTCCAAAAGCCACCAAAGTTTACCAACATGCAATTCAACATATATGAGACATTCTTGCATCAACAATTCAACAAAATATCCACATATATGAAAAGCCCCTAATCTATAGGCATGCTTCCTACACAAGCAACCATTCAAGCATAAACTTCCAAATCAATCTAATATAAGCCAAAAACATGTTCCAACAACATCAACAACATAAAACCATACTTGTCCGACATAAACGAATACATAAACATCAACCCAAGAGGTTCTACCCCCATTGCCTTTATTAACTATAGCTATTCACCGAGACATACATCTCAAATTGAGTCCTCCTTGAATCCCTTGCTTCTCGCTTTCCAAACTTCAAGAATCTGCATTGATGGACAAAAAGGAGCGTAAGCACATAATGCTTAGTGAGGAATGCTCAAAACCAAAACACCATCAATGCAGCGGGTCATAAAAACACATTTAAAACAAACCCGATTTGTTAACCAAGCAAAGCTTGAAAACCCTTTTTCAACATCATGCTTAAAACCATGCATTGCACATACATGAAAACCAACCCTTAGCTTAGCAAGCTAAGAAAACCTTTTCAAAGCACAACTTGCAAAGTCATCCATTTAACCATTCCATGCATAAACACCATATGCAAAGTTAAACTCAAAACCTTGGAAAACACTTCCATTTCACAACATACCTTTCATATACTTGAACATCATTTCAAGCAAGAAACCTTTTAAAACCATTTACTCAATCAATACATCACATGCATTAAACAAAGGCAACTTATGAACCACAACATCATCATCACATGCCTTTTAATACAAGTCTTAACAAGACTCCAATGCATTTAAGAGATTCCATGCACACATGCATCATTTACCAAATGATAATCAACACTTGTTCAACTTAACAAGTAAACATGCATTCACAAGCATTAACCACATTTCATGCAACCATGCATCTTTTCAAGCATTTAACACTTTTCATGCAACCATGCATCTTTTCAAGCATCTCATGCTACTTTATAATCAAGAACATTACATTGGCTTCCAAGTGATCATCCACATCCACTTTTCAACTCAACACCCGATCGGATACGCGGATCACAAGCGTTGTCCCCCACGCTCCATACACACTACCAATCCAAGGTCTCCAAATGGACTTTTAAACACCATTTGACCTCAACATCCTAAGGTTCCCATGTATGGACTTTTAAACACCATACAACCTTAGCTTTTCCCGAGGTTCCCATGTATGGACTTTTAAACACCATACAACCTCAACTTTTCCCGAGGTTCCCATGTATGGACTTTCAAACACCATACAACCTTGACATGCACAAGGTTCCCATGTATGGACTTTCAAACACCATACAACCTTTGCATCACCGATTGGTAGTTGTATAACTTCACTAACGAGATTCGGGACACCCTACACAAGATCCACACATGGACTTACACCTCCATTGTGATCTTAACAAGCACAAGGTTCCCATATATGGACTTTTAAACACCAAATAACATTTGCTTAACCAAGGTCCTCGAATGGGCATTCCACCTCCATTATGACCTTAACCATCTCGTTAGGATACTTGAAGGGAGTTTACCGGTTCACACTTAACCACTCCACCTCTAAGGCGACTTAATTCACGGTGCACCCAATCCTATAGCCGGCTAACTATATCCGATCAAAGAAACCAAGAACCACTTACATCACTTGCCAATATAACCAACTCACCATCATTAGTCCAATGATTCACATGCATAACCACAATGCAAAAACCATCATTTATCATCATTAATCCATTGTTTTAAAGCATTACACAAAGCCATTAAACATCATGCAACACCATGCATCAAAACCACAATTTCCATGTACAAAACCAAGGATCTCTTACCTTGAGCATCCTTCACATATGGTTTTCAAAACCAGCATTAAACCATGCTTACAATATGCTTTCAAAACAGAATTTAAATCATGCAAAACACATGCATATCAATCATCAACCACAATAGCCTTAAAAGCCAATTCACAACACAATTCAAGAGCGAAAACCATTTACTTACTCTTGAGCTTAGCAAAGTTGTTTAGACTTAAACTAATCTCCCAAAACCTTCAAACCTTGGTTTAGAAGCTGAAAACCCAACTTCACTCACCGATACACAAAACAAGACTAGCCAACAAGCCTTCCAAGCATCCGAAACCTTCCGCAACACCTCTAAAGCTCACGGATCAAACTCCCCTGTTTCAAGCACACAAAAACAGAGCATTAATGCATCTTTATGCATTAAAAACACCAGCAACACAACACAACTCGCTGCTCATCACAAATCCAACATTTCGGCTACCAAACACAACCGAAATCACCTCCAAACACTTCCAAAACTTAACCCAGCCAAGATCCATCACTCCTAACCATTTTTAAACATCAATTAACATCCAAAATGATCACAAACACATCCTTATACCTCCAGGTATAACAGATCACCAAAAACACTCCAAAAACAACCAAAAACTCAAGCCAAACTTAGGAAATTCAACCTATCCGGGATTGCGTTAATTAAACCTCAACTTCTAATGAATTTAGCATTCATTTAACATCAATTTGACACCTCAAAACACTGCCCAAACAGATCACACGAAAATTTCACCAAAATCACCAAATCTTGCATTTTGAGCTAAAATCAAGATTTCAATTGAAAAGCCTTTAACAAATCACAAATCAAGGATTGAGAACTTAGGAATTTCAGTAAAGAACTGATAGTTTAGAGGAGAAGGACGTTCTTACCTCCAAACTTGAATTTCTCCATTTTAGAACCAAGAAGCTTGATGAAACAACTTGCAAATGGTGAGGTTTTGTTGTAGAGATGATTAGGAATCCAAAGAGAATTGAAAAGGAAGATTTGAGTGACAAAATCAGAGGAGAAAATCTGGAGAAATGTGTTTGGGTTGAGAGAAAATGAGAGAAAAGGAAAATTAGGAGAAAAATGGAAAGTTAGTTATAAAATAGTCAAAATGACTTTCCCTCCTCTTTCTTTATGTTTAAAATCAAAATAAAGCCTTAAAATATCTTAGAAAAAACTGGAGAAATTCCTTTTGGAATAATAGCTCCTTAAAGATTCAAAGTTTCAATCCTTTATAAAACAGTCACGCAACTTTCAAAAATTACATTTTGGTCACTAGTCAAAATGTCAACCTTCCGAACCTCATTTTCCAAAATTGATTTCACAGTTCATTTTTATATATTAAAAGATGATTTTAGAACATTTTTCCATATTTTTAATGCAACCCGGACTAGGCTTTCCTAAATTCACCTTACATATTCGATCAGCACTTTGACCGAACCGGTCAACGCCCCAAACTTCTGAGCCCAAAACCGGGGCGTTACAACTCTCCCCCCCTTAGGAAATTTCGTCCTTGAAATTTCAACTGGCAAAAAGGGAACCACAACCTTCTCAAACCAACACACAAGGCAACACAACAGCCTCAACCATCACTGAACACATTCCACACAAAACTCCACCAACCTCAGCACCTCCACAAACTGTTCGCAAAATTCAGAACACACAAAGATAGCCACAACTTAACCTTTCACATACCCGGACTGCACACAGCCCCAACATCAACCTGCAGAACTTCAACTTTTACAGCACACAACACTGCAACACACAACTCCCAAGACTTGTTTACACAGAGACATCAACCAAACCAAATCAGCCACTATGCAAACTTCCCTGCTTCTAAAACTCTTGCAAACTTCCAAACCTCTTCCAAAGATTTTCCCAACAAGCAAAAATTCTTAAGCATCAACTGCTTACTCAAACTCCTCAACGAATGCTAACAATCCTTTACATCTGCCACCATCACTACCATAACAACTCACAAGGACTACTCACCCAGATTCCAAAATTTACATCGCAACCCCAACTTGACTCCGCCAGCCGTTTCACACACCACCAGCTGACTTCAAAAGAAGTTCACAGACTCACAACCAACCAACCACTTCTCACAAGAATCCTTTCAAACAACAATGGCCTTCGACCTTTCATTGTCTATCCACCACAAACTTTGACCACAACACTTACCTTACTAGCACATCGCCCAACCTGACTTACAGACCAACTCCTCAACTCCTCAAAGGTTGCTAAGAACCAACACTTACAAACACAACCTTTCCACAACAACTTAAATGCTAAGCTGCTTCAGCACTTGGAAACACAACCACTAAACTGCAACCTCACTTAGCACCAAGGAACTACCCCTTCCACTTAGCTACTCAAACCACTTGACCGATTCTAACCTCAACCGGTACTCCTCACCACCAAACCACTAAACCCTTTAAGCAACAAACTTTATCCTTCTACCAACAGACTATACCACTCTCACTATCTCCAGCACTAGCTTAATATTCTCCACTACTTCTAACTTCCACTCAGCACCAACACAACCTCCAAAAACCCATCATCCAACCTAACCCAACCACCATACTAACAGATTCGATTAGTTATTAGCGAGTGTGAACATTGTATGCATGATCACCTACATGCCCTATCAATGCCTGATGTACATGTATGCAAAACCTCTAATGTCATGCCACATGTATGCATGGACCAGCACATATATAATATATCATATAACAATGATTTTAACTGTGCATGAATGCCAGTTCACACCCTCCAATAACATCCTCAAAATCCGTCTAAAAACAACCTCCTACCACACTTCTAACTTATCTAACTCCATCATACCAACAACCATTAACCACAAGATACTCACTAAAGCCTTCTTCACACCAAAGATGCTTCCAAACTACCACTATCACCCCAAACATGCAAGCAACAAGACTAGACTTACCACGCAAGGAAAACCAACAGAAACCAAACAAGGGTAACTAGAGCAAAGATTACTTAACAAGGTTACCTGAAAACACAACACCACCCTGAAGCTTCATCAGACGAGCTCTCTTCCTCGCGGAACCATCATCCTCCTGCCGCACCACTGCAGCACCAGCTAACACACTGAGGTCATCACCAACCTCTTGCGGTAAGGAACCTTGGCTGTTCCGAGCCAACATCAAACAATCACGTCTCATATGTCCAGCAGACCCACATTTCCAGCAACTCTCCTTTCCCACACTCTTCACAACCTTCTGCTCTTTCTGCCACTTCTGAACCTTGCCTCGGCCGTGCCCACGACCTTTCAGAGACCCTTTGGCTAACACCAAAGCTGACTTCACCCCAAGGGGACAATCACGCTTCACATGCACTTTAGAACCACAATTCCAGCAAGCACCCGCGCCCCAACAACCTCCAACATGGCGCCTTTCACAACGATCACACACCGGTGGCTGAGCTTCCACTCCTTGCTCAAGCAACACTTGCTCCACAACAGCACTACCTTCACATTGCTTAACCCTTGGAAACTTCTCTCCAAGATACCTTTCATAAAAGGCAGACACAAAGAAATCCCAGTCAATATCATGGATATGTGACGCTACCGCCACAGATGTCCACCAGACACATGCATCCTCCAACATCAAAGAAACAACACTTCCCAACTTACAAGCATAATCACAGCCTTCCTGATCCAAAATCAGAATCACACTGGCCAACCAGGCCTCAAACATCTCCGGTGAAGAACCATGATACTCCACAGCACCCAAATCAAGCAAACGCTGCTTCGGCAAACCCACACATCCCACAGCCAGCGCATCTACTGACTTTACTTTTACCACAGCCTGAGATGTTCCCAACACCTCCTGAACAACAGGTGATGAACTCTTCATCACAGAACCAGCTTCTTTCCCTTGCCTTACCACCTCAACTCCAGGCACAGAAGACTGAGACAAAACACCTCTACAGAAAGGTGAATTCCATGACCTAACCACCTGCCCCAAGGCAGCAACCATCTCACCCAACTGCCATTCTATCATCGACTTTGCCATACTACTAACAACAACAAACATTCACAACAAACAAACAAACCAGTTAGACCAGCTCTAAGCAAGGATTCAAACTCCAACTCCAAAATAACACAATAGCTATATTAATAAGGCAATGGGTATCCCGAATCCTCCCCTTTACAAGACATAACAGTCATCACAAACATGAATATCACAATATCAAGCATATCAAACAACATACTTTGATCATGCTTACACCAAACAGCATCCACTTGCAACAGCATATTAGCAACATAACATACTCATTACATGTTCACCATGCATATCACCAGCTCATAACATCAGCACAAATCTACATAAGCTCAACCAAGATTCATAACCATACAGCATGCTTGAAAACATCAGCAACTTGCTTAGAAACACATGTTTCAACCAACTTTCAACCACACAACAAGGTAGACATCAAGCACACATCACAACAACTTACCGTTTTCCCCAAGCATTCGCAACTCAGCTCTGATACCACCAAATGTAACCCCTTTAACCCGGCCCAGACGGTTGACCCGGATTAAGAAAGTCACACGGGGAAAACCAAAGTCAACCCGAAAGTCAACCTTGATTAACGAACCTTTTTTTTCTTTTTAATCTTGTCTAGATGCACGTTAGCCCTAATTGTGATCACACAAACATCATACTCAAAGATCACAAACATCAGAGATCAAACAGGGACCCAATTGAACAAATTACAACTTTAGGGACCAAATTGTAATTTCTGAAAACTTTAAGGACTTAACCAGATTTTAAGTTACCAACTTAAAATTAATCATGTTTCATGCTTCTCAGCCAAATTTCAGCTCAATCGGATATCCCAAGCTCATACAATTGCACAAACAAGATTCAGGACCAAAATGCAAACATTCTGAAACATTTAACCGCCAATGTCAGCCCCCAACGGTCACCCGTTCCGAAACAGGCAGAGCCCGTTTCGAAACACGGGGCCGTTCCGCAACGCGTACCGCAATGGGGGTCTGGCAGTAGCCATTCCGTTCCGGAACGGTGTCACCCGTTTCGGACGCCTGGGTTGGTTCAGGGCACCCGTTCCGAAACGGTGTCAACTGTTCCGAAACACCCTGCTCAGATTACAGCATAAAACATACTTAAACATGCAATTGATCAACCAAACATGCTCCAAAAGCCACCAAACTTTACCAACATGCAATTCAACATATATGAGACATTCTTGCATCAACAATTCAACAAAATATCCACATATATGAAAAGCCCCAAATCTATAGGCATGCTTCCTACACAAGCAACCATTCAAGCATAAACTTCCAAATCAATCTAATATAAGCCAAAAACATGTTCCAACAACATCAACAACATAAAACCATACTTGTCCGAACATAAACGAATACATAAACATCAACCCAAGAGGTTCTACCCCCATTGCCTTTATTAACTATAGATATTCACCGAGACATACATCTCAAATGGAGTCCTCCTTGAATCCCTTGCTTCTCGCTGTCCAAACTTCAAGAATCTGCATTGATGGACAAAAAGGAGCGTTTTCCCCAAGCACACATCAAGCACACATCACAACAACTTACCGTTTTCCCCAAGCATTCGCAACTCAGCTCTGATACCACCAAATGTAACCCCCTTAACCCGGCCCAGACGGTTGACCCGGATTAAGAAAGTCACACGGGGAAAACCAAAGTCAACCCGAAAGTCAACCTTGATTAACGACCCTTTTTTTTCTTTTTAATCTTGTCTAGATGCACGTTAGCCCTAATTGTGATCACACAAACATCATACTCAAAGATCACAAACATCAGAGATCAAACAGGGACCCAATTGAACAAATTACAACTTTAGGGACCAAATTGTAATTTCTGAAAACTTTAAGGACTTAACCAGATTTTAAGTTACCAACTTAAAATTAATCATGTTTCATGCTTCTCAGCCAAATTTCAGCTCAATCGGATATCCCAAGCTCATACAATTGCACAAACAAGATTCAGGACCAAAATGCAAACATTCTGAAACATTTAACCGCCAATGTCAGCCCCCAACGGTCACCCGTTCCGAAACAGGCAGAGCCCGTTTCGAAACACGGGGCCGTTCCGCAACGCGTACCGCAACGGGGGTCTGGCAGTAGCCATTCCGTTCCGGAACGGTGTCACCCGTTTCGGACGCCTGGGTTGGTTCAGGGCACCCGTTCCGAAACGGTGTCAACTGTTCCGAAACACCCTGCTCAGATTACAGCATAAAACATACTTAAACATGCAATTGATCAACCAAACATGCTCCAAAAGCCACCAAACTTTACCAACATGCAATTCAACATATATGAGACATTCTTGCATCAACAATTCAACAAAATATCCACATATATGAAAAGCCCCAAATCTATAGGCATGCTTCCTACACAAGCAACCATTCAAGCATAAACTTCCAAATCAATCTAATATAAGCCAAAAACATGTTCCAACAACATCAACAACATAAAACCATACTTGTCCGAACATAAACGAATACATAAACATCAACCCAAGAGGTTCTACCCCCATTGCCTTTATTAACTATAGATATTCACCGAGACATACATCTCAAATGGAGTCCTCCTTGAATCCCTTGCTTCTCGCTGTCCAAACTTCAAGAATCTGCATTGATGGACAAAAAGGAGCGTAAGCACATAATGCTTAGTGAGGAATGCTTAAAACCAAAACACCATCAATGCAGCGGGTCATAAAAACACATTTAAAACAAACTCGATTTGTTAACCAAGCAAAGCTTGAAAACCCTTTTTCAACATCATGCTTAAAACCATGCATTGCACATACATGAAAACCAACCCTTAGCTTAGCAAGCTAAGAAAACCTTTTCAAAGCACAACTTGCAAAGTCATCCATTTAACCATTCCATGCATAAACACCATATGCAAAGTTAAACTCAAAACCTTGGAAAACACTTCCGTTTCACAACATACCTTTCATATACTTGAACATCATTTCAAGCAAGAAACCTTTTAAAACCATTTACTCAATCAATACATCACATGCATTAAACAAAGGCAACTTATGAACCACAACATCATCATCACATGCCTTTTAATATAAGTCTTAACAAGACTCCAATGCATTTAAGAGATTCCATGCACACATGCATCATTTACCAAATGATAATCAACACTTGTTCAACTTAACAAGTAAACATGCATTCACAAGCATTAACCACATTTCATGCAACCATGCATCTTTTCAAGCATTAAACACTTTTCATGCAACCATGCATCTTTTCAAGCATCTCATGCTACTTTATAATCAAGAACATTACATTGGCTTCCAAGTGATCATCCACATCCACTTTTCAACTCAACACCCGATCGGATACGCGGATCACAAGCGTTGTCCCCCACGCTCCATACACACTACCAATCCAAGGTCTCCAAATGGACTTTTAAACACCATTTGACCTCAACATCCTAAGGTTCCCATGTATGGACTTTTAAACACCATACAACCTTAGCTTTTCCCGAGGTTCCCATGTATGGACTTTTAAACACCATACAACCTCAACTTTTCCCGAGGTTCCCATGTATGGACTTTCAAACACCATACAACCTTTACATGCACAAGGTTCCCATGTATGGACTTTCAAACACCATACAACCTTTGCATCACCGATTGGTAGTTGTATAACTTCACTAACGAGATCCGGGACACCCTACACAAGATCCACACATGGACTTACACCTCCATTGTGATCTTAACAAGCACAAGGTTCCCATATATGGACTTTTAAACACCATATAACCTTTGCTTAACCAAGGTCCTCGAATAGGCATTCCACCTCCATTATGACCTTAACCATCTCGTTAGGATACTTGAAGGGAGTTTACCGATTCACACTTAACCACTCCACCTCCAAGGCGACTTAATTCACGGTGCACCCAATCCTATAGCCGGCTAACTATATCCGATCAAAGAAACCAAGAACCACTTACATCACTTGCCAATATAACCAACTCACCATCATTAGTCCAATGATTCACATGCATAACCACAATGCAAAAACCATCATTTACCATCATTAATCCACTGTTTTAAAGCATTACACAAAGCCATTAAACATCATGCAACACCATGCATCAAAACCACAATTTCCATGTACAAAACCAAGGATCTCTTACCTTGAGCATCCTTCACATATCGTTTTCAAAACCAGCATTAAACCATGCTTACAATATGCTTTCAAAACAGAATTTAAATCATGCAAAACACATGCATATCAATCATCAACCACAATAGCCTTAAAAGCCAATTCACAACACAATTCAAGAGCGAAAACCATTTACTTACTCTTGAGCTTAGCAAAGTTGTTTAGACTTAAACTAAGCTCCCAAAACCTTCAAACCTTGGTTTAAAAGCTGAAAACCCAACTTCACTCACCGATACACAAAACAAGACTAGCCAACAAGCCTTCCAAGCATCCGAAACCTTCCGCAACACCTCTAAAGCTCACGGATCAAACTCCCCTGTTTCAAGCACACAAAAACAGAGCATTAATGCATCTTTATGCATTAAAAACACCAGCAACACAACACAACTCGCTGCTCATCACAAATCCAACATTTCGGCTACCAAACACAACCGAAATCACCTCCAAACACTTCCAACACTTAACCCAGCCAAGATCCATCACTCCTAACCATTTTTAAACATCAATTAACATCCAAAATGATCACAAACACATCCTTATACCTCCAGGTATAACAGATCACCAAAAACACTCCAAAAACAACCAAAAACTCAAGCTAAACTTAGGAAATTCAACCTATCCGGGATTGCATTAATTAAACCTCAACTTCTAATCAATTTAGCATTCATTTAACATCAATTTGACACCTCAAAACACTGCCCAAACAGATCACACGAAAATTTCACCAAAATCACCAAATCTTGCATTTTGAGCTAAAATCAAGATTTCAATTGAAAAGCCTTTAACAAATCACAAATCAAGGATTGAGAACTTAGGAATTTCAGTAAAGAACTGATAGTTTAGAGGAGAAGGACGTTCTTACCTCCAAACTTGAATTTCTCCATTTTAGAACCAAGAAGCTTGATGAAACAACTTGCAAATGGTGAGGTTTTGTTGTAGAGATGATTAGGAATCCAAAGAGAATTGAAAAGGAAGATTTGAGTGACAAAATCAGAGGAGAAAATCTGGAGAAATGTGTTTGGGTTGAGAGAAAATGAGAGAAAAGGAAAATTGGGAGAAAAATGGAAAGTTAGTTATAAAATAGTCAAAATGACTTTCCCTCCTCTTTCTTTATGTTTAAAATCAAAATAAAGCCTTAAAATATCTTAGAAAAATCTGGAGAAATTCCTTTTGGAATAATAGCTCCTTAAAGATTCAAAGTTTCAATCCTTTATAAAACAGTCACGCAACTTTCAAAAATTACATTTTGGTCACTAGTCAAAATGTCAACCTTCCGAACCTCATTTTCCAAAATTGATTTCACAGTTCATTTTTATATATTAAAAGATGATTTTAGAACATTTTTCCATATTTTTAATGCAACCCGAACTAGGCTTTCCTAAATTCATCTTACATATTCGATCAGCACTTTGACCGAACCGGTCAACGCCCCAAACTTCTGAGCCCAAAACCGGGGCGTTACAAACAGCTCGTTTCGATACGCGGGGCCGTTCCGCAACGCGTACCGCAACACGGGCTGGCAGTAGCCAAACCGGTTCGGAACGGTCTCTCCCGTTTCGGACGCCTGGGCTTGTTTAAGGCACCTGTTCCGAAACGGGTGGCACTGTTCCGAAACACCCTGCACAGATTGCCCAAAAATGCATTCTTAAACATGCAATTAAACATCCAATCATGCTCCAATTGCCACCAAACTTTACCAGCATGCAATTCAACATATATAAGACATACTTGCATCAACAATTCATCAAAACAACCTCATATGCAAAAAGCCCCAAATCTATAGGCATGATTCCTACACAAGCAAACCATACAAGCATAAACTTCCAATTCAAGCATATAAAGGTCAAACACAAAATCCAGCATTCTCAACATCATTCAACATACTTAGGGAGTTCAAAACCTCTCCCAAAACATACACATAGGTCCCCCATTGCCAAATTACCAAAAGCTAAATGAACTTAGGAAAACCTTCCATACTTTGAGCTTTACCACCACTTGATTGCTTGCCTTCCATGCTGCCCTCAAAGTACTTTAATGTTCTGCATTATTGAATTAATAAAACGAAAGAGAGCGTAAGCAAAAGCTTAGTGAGGAATGCTCAATAAAACCATTCAATAATGTATTTATAAAACACTTTATAAATCATGCTTCAAATCAACATTTGCACATGCTCAAAAGCATACTTTAAACAAGCATCTCATGCTTCATGTCATAACATGTCATATTGGCCACAAGTGATAAGTTCCATTTCTTTAAAAACAAGTTCATCAACTTTCACCCCAAGGACTTTTAAACACCTTGGCCCCAAGGACTTTTAAACACCTTGGCCCATGGACTTTTAACCACCATGGAAAGGACCACACAAGGACTTTTAACCACCTTTGTGTCCGTATCAAGTTTCACCCCAAGGACTTTTAAACACCTTGGCCCCAAGGACTTTTAAACACCTTGGCCCCATGGACTTTTAAACACCATGGCCCCATGGACTTTTAAACACCATGGAAAGGATCACACAAGGACTTTTAACCACCTTTGTGTCCGTAGCAAGAATCATCCAAGGACTTTTAACCACCTTGATGTTCTTAAGTAAACAAGGCTCACTCAAGGACTTTTAACCACCTTAGTGACCTTAACCTTTTCAAAACATCACTTGCCAATATACATCATTTTCATCATTTAATCCACTGTTTTAAAGCATTAAACCAAGCCATATTCATCATGCATTTAAAAGCATCAAACCACATTTTATCAACGTACAAAAACAAGGAACTCTTACCTTGAGCTTCCTTCAACATATGGCTTACAACAACAGCAAATACCATGCTAAATCATGCTTTCAAAACAGTATTTAAATCATGCAATAAATCACATTGCATTACAACAAAATCATGGCCACCACTAGAGAGTACTTTCCGAAAACTTACACTTGAGCTTAGCAAAGTTGTTTAGACTTAAACTAAGCTCCCAAGACATTGGTTTCAAAGCCGAAAACCATTTTCACTCACCGATTCCACTTCGCCTCTTGCCGAAGCACCAAATCAAGCTTCCGAATCAACAACTCTTGGATCCAAAGATGCCTCCCCTGTTTTAACACATCAAAGCAGAGGATTAATGCATCATCATGCATTAATTGCTTCAATGAAAGCACCTAAACTCGCTGCTCTCATCCACACTCCATTTTCGGCTACCAAACACAACCGAAAATGCATCCAAACCACTTCTCAACAAAGCCCAGCCGTAAACCATCAAAACCTATCATCCTTTAACATCATTTAACATCTAAAAAGAGCCTAATAACATCCTTATACCTCCAGCAACACCAGATCCACAAGATCACCTCAAAAACAACCAAGAAACACAAGCTAAACTTAGGAAACTCAACCTATCCGGGATTGCATTAATCAAAACTCAATTCCTTATCAATTTAGAGTTCAAATATCATCAAAAACACATCTCAAATCACAGATTTAACAGATCAAACGAAAATCACCAAAAATCACCAAATCTTGCATTATAAGCCAAGATCCAATTCACATCTTAAAAGCCTTTAATAAAACATCAATTAAGGATTGAAAACTTAGGAATTTCAGTAAAGAACTGATAGTTTAGAGGAGAAGGACGTTCTTACCTCCAAACTTGAGTTTCTCCTCTTTTTGGAATCAAAAACCTTGATGAATCAAGTAGCAAATGATGAGGTTTTGTAGATATGTTGATTAGGAATCAAAAGAGAGTTGAAAGGAGAGATTTAGGAGAGAAAATCAGAAGCAATTCTCTGGAAAGAAGGTGTTTGGGTTGAGAGAAAATGAGAGAAAGAAAATTGGAAAGTTAGTTAACAAAATAGCCAAAATGGCTTTCCATCCTCTTTTGACATATTTTAAAATCAGAATAAATCTCAAAATATCTTAGAAAAATCTGGAGAAACTACTTTTGGATTAATAGCTCCTTAAAGATTCAAAGTTTCAACCCTTTATAAAACAGTCACCAAACTTTCAAAAATTACATTTTGGTCACTAGCCAAAATGTCACCCTTCCAAAACTCATTTTCCAAAATTGATTTCACAGTTCACTTAATTATATTAAAAGATGATTTTAGAACATTTTTTCCATATTTTTAATGCAACCCGAACTAGGCTTTCCTAATTTCACCTCTTTAGATTCGAACAGCACTTTGACCAAACCGGTCAACGCCCAAAACTACTAAGCCCAAAACCGGGGCGTTACAATGTTATACCACATGCAACAAGTATCAAATACTAAAACAGAAAAATCCATTTGCTAACACATAACTCAAGCCTTCTATGCATAGGTAACAATATGCAAAGCTTAAAAGTAAAACATGCATTTTTCATGTTATGCATCCATATACATACCACAGAATTTAATCAATTATATTAGCTCTTAAGTGGTCATCAACAAGTTCATCTCTCAAAACGTATCGGATACACGAATTCCCAAGTGTTGTCCCAACACTTCATACATTCTCACCGACATCCCAAGGTTCAGACACGAGAGCTACCCTCCACCGTTGTGACACCCGTGGTGGAGTATTCGGTACCTTACAACCCCTCAACACCACTCATCGGTAGATGTATAACCCCACTAACAAGAGACAAAACACAACTCAATTTCCTCAATCGTTAGGTACTTGGATGAAGTTTTCGGTACATACACAACCTGTCAACATTCAAGGCTGCTTGTTTGTAGTGCACTCAATCCTATAACCGGCTAACTATATCCGATTTCTTTTGTAAACCACTTTACACAACATCACTTGCCAATATAATGCTCATTTAGTATAAACCTCGATGTTTTCAAAGCATTCACAACAAGCCATATTTCCAAGCATTAAACCATGCTTCATAAAACATGTATAAACACATACATGCAAGGATCACTTACCTAGTGCATCCTTCAACAATATGGCATCACCAACAGCAAATCATATACTCAAAATCATGCTTTAAAATAGTAGGTAAACACATACAAAATCAAGTGCATCCACAATCTTATAATAACACAATCCGAGGGAGAAAATCACTTTAATTACTTCAGAACTTAGTAAAGCGTTTCAAGCTTACACTAAGTTCCCAAAACCACTTTTAAGATGTTTCAAAGCTGGAAATCCCATTTCCACTCACCGACTCACAAAAACCTCAATCGCTGACGCGAAATTCTAGCGTCCGAAGTCCCTAGAACTTCGCTGAAAGCTTCCAAAGAATCCTCCTCTGTTTATACCACACAAGAACAGAGGATTAATGCATCTCAATGCATTAAAACCACCAGCAAACACTAACAACTCGCAGCTCTGCTAAAATGAACCAAAATACTCATCTGAAATCACCTTCGATTGATCACTAAACTTAACCTAGCCATCAACAAACACTTTCATCACATTTTAACCATAAATCAACATCCTAATATCATCCTTATACCTCCAGCAACTCAGATTTCACATTTTTAAGCCAAAAACCCAAAACTAACAACCAAAACATTAAGAGATCCAACCTAATCCGGGATTATTATGATTAAGCCTTTTTCTTTAATATCATTTAACATCCAAAACAACTTTAAAATCATTCTCAAAACAATCAAAACAATGACCAAACGAAAATCTTGGAAAATCACCACATAAATCCATTTTTAGCCAATTTCCTTTTAATCCACTATAAAACAAAGTTAATAAATATACTTAAAAGGCACAAGACTTGGGAATTTCATTAAAGAACCTTGATTAGAGGAGTTAAACGAAAACATACCTCTAACCTCGCCTTTTCTCCTCAAATGACAAGATTTTTGATGAAATCTTCAAGAAAATTCAATAATGATTGGTAGGAGAATCAAAGAACTCTTTAGTCATTCAAAAGGATTAGAAAAGATGAAAAAACTCTCTGGTTTTTAGAAAAGAAAGAGTGTTTGGCTGAGTGCAAAATGAGAGAAGGTAGTTACGTGAACTCTTCTCTTGTTTAAATTAAAAATCACCTTTTAATTTGAAACATTAATTAAATCTTTTTATTAAAATAATTAAAATGGTCAATTTGAGAGAAAAAGGCCCACAAAAGATATAAGCTCCCTAAAGATTCTAAGTCTTGTCCTGATTTCATTTTAGTCCTTAAAATTCAACTTTGCAATTTTCACAAAATGGTCACTTTCCAAAATCTCGATTTTCCAATACTCATTTTCTAAAATTGATTTTACCAACCTTCAATATACATTTTAAAAAGATTTTAGCAATTTTTCTCATAATTTTATCCCTTTTCGGACTATGTTTTCCCTGAATCATTCCAAAAGGCTCCAATCTTCAATTCTAGGTTCGACCAACCTAAACCGATGCCTAAAACATCTAGGACCAAAATTGTCCGCATATGAGCTTCACTTTCTCAGTTGTTCCCTTAAGCAAAACCAGAAAGGAAACCAACTTTTTTCCCGGCCTCCGCCCAACAAAGAGGCGTTCTACACCTCCTTCTATACAAAGCTTCATACGGAGCAATCTGTATACTTTCCTGGAAACTATTATTATAGGAAAATTCCACCAAGGGAAACTGTATTTACCAGTAACCTTGGAAATCTATCACACAACACCTCAACATATCCTCCAACACCTGGATAACTCACTCCCACTATCCATCCGTCTGAGGATGATATGAAGTGCTGAAACTCAAGCGCGTACCAAACGCTTGGTTTAAACACTACCAAAAATCTCTCTGTAAACCTCGGATCTCTATCCAACACTATAGATTTAGGTACTCCATGCAAATGCACAATATCAACAATATACAACTCTACTAGCTTATCCAACGTATACGTAGTATGCACAGCCAAGAAATGCGCACACTTCGTAAGATGATCTACAATCACCCAAATGGAGTTCTTCCTTGATGATGTCAAAGGCATATCAGACACAAAATCCATCGTAATCCTTTCACATTTCCATTTCGGTTTCTTCAAAGGTTGTAACAAACCGGACGGGAAATGATGCTCAACTTTCACACGTTGACAAACCATGCACTTGCTCACAAAATCCGCAACATTCTGTTTCAACCCAACCCAATAGTAATCATCTTTCAAACCATGATACATCTTTGTACTACTAGGGTGCATAGCAAAAGGACTGCTATAAGCTGCAGTCAAAATAGTGCACCTCAACTCAACATCCTCCGGCACAACTATTCGACTTTTAAAGCATAAACACCATCATCATTAAAACAAAAATCTGTTGCATTACCATCATCTATATCTTGAACATGAGGCACCAAAGAATCATTCATAAACTGCTTATCCTTAATTAACTGAATCAAAGAAGCTTTCACTTGTAACTCGGCTATCAACCCACCATCATGAGATATACTCAACCGAGCAAACATCCCTCTCAACTCAACATCCACCTTCTTACTCAAAGCATCAGCCACAATATTGGCCTTTCCATGATGGTACTCAATCATCAGATCATAATCCTTAAAGAACTCCAACCATCATTGTTTCCTAAGATTCAACTCCCTTTGAAACATTAGATACTTCAAACTCTTGTGATCTGTATATACCACACACTTCTCACCTTAAAGGTAATGCCTCCAAATCTTCAGGACAAACACAACTACAACAAGCTCTAGATCATGAGTAGGATAGTTGCGCTCATGCACCTTCAATTGTTTAGATGTATATGCCACAACTTTCCCACCTAGCATCAACACACAACCTAGACAAACATATGACACATCACTGTAAACCACAAACTCCTTACCCAATTCTGGTTGAATCAAGACAGGAGCTTGCGTCAAAGCTTCCTTCTACCTCTCGAAAGCTTGTTGTCTAGAATCCATCCACTCAAAACGAACTTTCTTGTGTAACAACTTAGTCAACGGAGCAACAATCTTAGAAAAACCCTCCACAAACCTTCGATAATATCCATCCAAACCAAGGAAACTACGCACTTCTATCACCGACTTAGGCATTTTCCAATTCATCACTGCCTCGATCTTGTGTGGGTCAACCCAAATACTCTCAGCCGACACTACATGTCCTAGAAAGACAACTTATATGGGCCAAATCTCGCACTTGCTCAGCTTAGCATAGAGCTGATTCTCCAAAAAATACTTGCAACACAATCCTCAAATGCTTATCATGATCCTCCCTGGTACGTGAGTACACGAGAATATCATCGACAAACACTACCACAAACTAATCTAAGAACACATGGAACACACGATTCATCATATCCATGAATGCAGCCGGTGCATTTGTCAACCCAAAAGGCATCACTAAGAACTCATAATGGTCGTACCTTGTTTGGAAAACTGTCTTAGGTACATCTACATCCTTAACCTTCAGTTGATAATATCCAGACCTCAAGTCAATCTTCAAGAACACTGAAACACCTCAAAATTGATCAAACAAATCATGAATCCTTGGCAAAGGGTACTTGTTCTTAATTGTCAACTTCGTCAGTTGCGGATAATCTATATGCATACGCATCATGCCATCCATCTTCTTTACAAACAAGACCGGGGCACCCCATGGTGAAACACTTGGCCTCGTGAACCCTCGATCAAGCAACTCCTGAAGTTGCGTTTTCAACTCCTTCAACTCCTTAGGTGCCATCAAATAAGAAGTAATACACACTGGAAAGACACTCGGAAACTCACACACGGAAAGACACCCAGAAACTCAATGTCAAACTCAACTTCTCTGTTCGGTGGCAAACCAGGACCATCTTCCGGAAAGACACCCGGAAACTCACACACCATTCGTATGTCATGTACTCGCACCTCCTTTGTACCAGAGTTCATCACATAAGCTAGAAAAGCTTCGCAACCCAACTTCATCATACGACTTGCTTCAAGAGACGAAATTGCAATGGATAAGAACTTCACATTCTCGCCTACGATTACCACTTTATAAACATCAAAATCAACTTTAGCTCTATGCTCAGACAACTAATCCATTCCAAGGATCACATCAAAACCATAGAAAGGTAACTCCATCAAATCAACTGAAAACACATGGCCTTGAAAAGATAAAGGACATCTCCTATACAATTTCCTCGTAACAACAGTTTCACCAAAAGAGCTTGTTACTTGCATTCCTACATCTAGCATCTCAACTGGGAAAAGCAAATGTGCATTCTCACTCAAGATGTATGAATGTGTGGATCTAGAATCAATTAAAGCTAACAAAGACAAGGATTGCAAGGTGAAGGTACCTACAATCACGTCGGTGTCGTTACGTCCCTCGCAATGTGCATACACTCTCGTAGGACCATTGTAAAGTGTCCATAAGTTCTATATTTCATGTGCATTCCATCTCATATTATTGATATTTTCAAGTGCATTTTAGGCATAATTAGGTCATGCATTGCATAAATACAGTATTCTTTGTTTTGCCATGCTTTTATTGAATATTTTTTATTTGGTAAAGTAAAGATGTTGTTTTAGTGTAGATTTATTTTTCCAGAGCTAGAAGTTGTTAGAAGGAGAGTAGACTAGAGGAGAGGATGTTGAGGCAGCAGACCATGGAGTTGTACTAAAACAGTTCCACACCGAGAGAGCCGCTGTAGAGGACCTGCTGCCGCCATACATGCCGCCCAAGGCAAAAAAGTGAGCTTGCCGCCCAGGACAACAAAGTGAGCCTGCCGCCCAGGACAGCAAAATGAGCCTACCGCCCAGGACAGCAAAGTGAGTCTGTCGCCCAGGGCAGCAAAGTGGCGAGTTGGTAAATTGGAGTGCGATTGACAGAACAGAAAATCTGGATTATATCGATACAGTCCATTCAGTTTTCTAACGCCTGGAGCAGCAGAAAGAGCCGCCAAAGGAGAAGAATGAGCTTACTTGCGGAGGAAGGCAGTGGGAAAAGAAGTCCAAATTCAACTCAAAGAAGTCATAATTTAAAGTTGCATTTAATGTAAAAGCTCTTTGAAGACTTCTACTCCAATGAGGACTTAACCTAGACTATGGCCTATATATACTTCACATATTTTTTTGTATTTGGATACACACAGCTTAGGTTTTCCTTAAGCATAGTTTAAGTTTTCTTTTCCGCCATCATGTTCTAATTCTCTCTTTGGGTTTGGGTTATGTTGTAATTAGTTGTGAGAACGATTGTTTAGGATTTCAAGTTTGTTTTTGCAAATAAAATTACAAGGTTTTACTTATTCCAAGTTCTTCGTAGTTTTCAATTAAGGCAAAAGATTAGTTGAATTCTATCCATTTGTTCGGTATCGAGAGAGTCGAACTCAAGAAAGGAGTAAGTACGATTTCATCTATAGATGGTGCAATCATTCCGGCCTAGACATAGGTTAAGGGTTTAAGGCGGCTAAAAGAGGACGAATCAACATTGCTGTCTTTGCATGATTCACGCTGCAATTGGTATTATCTGCAGTGGGCATTAACAGAACTCTGACTTATACATAAACGGAGTCACTTTCGAAGCGTTATGTCGAGCCTTGTAGTTCTGCCGAGTTTGCCACCGAGACACAATTCCATTCCCTTGCCGAGGCAGCAAGAGGGTCTCAACAGTCTACTTGTCATCCACCGCCGAGGCAGTAGAGTCGGGCAGCGTAAAACAACTTGACCTATTCAACGCAGTTTCACACTAAGCAGTAGCATAACCGTGCCTTCTCTATCAATCTGATCACTTTCTTATTAATTACTTGTGTTTTTATTTTACTTTTCTTTTCAAACATTCAACTTACTTGAGCATTTACTTTTCTTGTGCAGGATCTATAATTTGAATCAAGCTGTCCAATCCATGTGGGAGACGATATCTTATATACTATAACTTAACAGGAGTGTGCACTTACGCTCATAAATAGAAAACACCCAAACGCTCTACAACCACCACCCTCTGGTTGAACATCAACAACATGAGCTACACCTCTCTGCCCATCCTCCCTCCGAAGGAAATTACCATGGTCGCGCTTACGACCTCTTTGTGGTGAAACAACAGGTGCTCGTCTTTGACCACCTCTAACTAGCAAAGCACACTCACGTCTCATATGATCAGCTAATCCAAAGTTCCAACAAGAATTGACCACCACAACCATAGGAGCATACGCCTCTCGAGCCACACGAGGACAATCTCACCACAAATGCTCTCGCGATCCACATGTCCAGCAAGTATTTTATTCAGATCTCACCATTTTACCCTGAACTGGCGCACCTCGCCTCACCTCAGGCTGATATCTACTATCACGGTTTCTCTTATTTTGTCCACCACTAGGACCATAATCTGCAGTTCTCATTTCTGAACTAGAACCACCCACGCAAGAGTTCAAACCAAAACTCTGCTCTATATCCTTGGCTCGCGTCACCAGCATATCAAAATCATTATAATCAGGAGCTAGCATGAAAGTCTTCACTTCCTACACCAAGCCATAACGGAAGCGATCACATCGATGCCTATCACTCAACACCAATTTTGGTGCATATTGGCTCAAACGTACGAACTAGACCTCGTACTCAGCCACTTTCATGTTTCCTTGCACCAAGGACATGAACTCACGCTTCTTGTTGTCCAAGTATCTAACTCCTAGATACTTCTCCTTTTGAACATTTCAAAAGAACTCCCAAAACACAACATCGGGTCCCATGCCCACAACCACAGTTGTCCACCAACTCTACACATCTCCTTATAATTGAGATATAAGTCATCTTCAGACTAAGGGTATCATTACACCCCATTTGTTCCATAGTCCTATTCGTACAGGTCATCCACTCCATCGATACCTCAGGTGACAACCCTCGAGCTCAACTTCTTCTAAAATACGTAAACGCTCTAACCGCAGCTCTCAAACCTCCACTAGCTAGTGCAATCGCATGCACTCCAGCATTAACAGCTTCACAAGCTCCGGACATTGCCTATATCCCAGATGTTATTCCATCCAACACTAGCACGTCCAACATAGGTCATACTTGCATTGAGACACATCGAGACGTCTAGCCCACAGGAGACATCACATACTCCTCTATTCCTTTCCTAACGGCAACTTCAATCATACCAGATTGCTACTCTCTCCTCGGTTTATTGTGCCATTATAATTAAGGCATGATAACAAACTAACAAAACAAAACACTCAGGCCAGCTCCAAGCAAGGATCCAAGACTTTGAATTCAATTTAAAAGCACTTTACTACAGTAATAAGGCAATGAGCATCCCAATTTCCCCCAATCATAGCATAAAGCATACAACGTACATATCACAACAATCTTGCATTACAATCAATAAGATTCAATCCACAACATCATCATATATAACATCTCATACATACATCACACTCATCATACATAGCATCACTATCATTTTATCAACATTAACATGCTTATAACATTCACCGTGCAAAGAAAACATCGCCAATCACTTAAAATTACATCATATCGACTTAACATTAACTTACCATCATCCCATTCTTTTGTAAACTGGCTCTGATACCACCAAATATAATTCCCTCGGCATGGCCTAGTCGATAGACCAAACCGAACGGGTTACACGGGGAATATTGAAGTAAATCGGGAAGGTTTACCTCAATAAACAACCCTATTTTTTTCTTTTATCTTATCGAGATGCAAATTAGGTTCCTATGTATTAAACATTGCAGCGAATCAATCGCAACTCAAACATACATCAATTTCATCCAATTATGGCTTTTAGGGAGCATTTTCTAATTTTTCCGACTCATAGGAACTTAAGCAATTTTTGTGTTACTATCCTCTAATTAGTCTCATTACATGCATCTCAGTCAAATCTCAGCTCAAAATAATCATTCATGCTCATTTAATTGCATCCACAACATTCAGAGACTAAAATGCAAACAGTCAGAACTTCAGAACATTCCATCAACTAATATAATTGCTACCCGTTTCGAAACACTAAGGATTTGTTTCGAAACACGAGATCGTATCGAAATGCCCTTGAGGTGTTTCGAAACCATGGTTTCTAGTAGCAAATCGTACTAGAATAGACCTTATTCGTTTTTAAACCCTAAAGCCATTTCAGACACACTGTTTCGATACATGCTTGAATGTTTCGAAACACATTGGCATGTAATGGCTGATTTTGCTTGTTTTTCACTCTAAAAACCATCCTAAATCAATCTAACATGCTTCCTACATGCATATATCATACTTAGACATTAATCCACAAACATTCAAAGCATATTTAGCATCATATCATGCCAATTTGCCACAATAGGAAACTAAAGGCATGCAAGCTAGGAAATAAGCCATCCAAAAGTCAAAACTCAAACTAAAGCTTAAACCAACATAAAGAGGCCTTTTACAAGTATAAAATCATAAAGCAAACATGCTCAAAGGGTATTCATACACATCACCCAAGCAAAACATGAAATCCCACATTGCCCTTATTACTCTAGTTTATAACCGAAACATACTTTCCAAGTGAAGTCTCTTAGGATTCCCTTGCAAGTTGCTGCCTCCAAACTCTTAGTTATCTGCATTGATTGACAAAAGAGAGCGTAAGCATACAAGCTTAGTGAGGAGTGATCAAAACCCAAAAGCACCAAGTATCAAATACTTCAACAGAAAAATCCATTTGCTAACACATAACTCAAGCTTTCCATGCATAGCAACCAAAATGCAAAGCTTAAAAGTAAAACATGCATTTTTCATGTTATGCATCCATATACATTCCATAGCAATTAATCAATTATATTGGCTCTTAAGTGATCATCAACATACTCATCTCTTAAAACGTATCAGATACAAGGATCCCAAGTGTTGTCCCAACACTTCATACATTATCACCGGCATCTAAGAGTTCACACACGGGAGCTACCTTCCACAGTTGTGACACCCATGGTGGACTATTCGGTACCTTACAAACACTCAACACCACTGATCGGTAGTTGTATAACCCCATTAACGAGAGACGGGACACAACTCAATTTCCTCAATCGTTAGGGTACTTGGATGGAGTCTTCAGTACATACACAACCCCTCAACATCCAAGGTGACTTGTTTATAGTGCACTCAATCCTATAGCCGGCTAACTATATCTAATTTCATTTGTAAACCACTTTACACAACATCACTTGCCAATATAATTCTCATTTAGTATAAACCTCACTGTTTTCAAAGCATTCACAACAATCCATATTTCCAAGCATTAAACCATGCTTCATAAAACACGTATAAACACATACATGCAAGGATCACTTACCTAGAGCATCCTTCAACAATATGGTATCATCAATAGCAAATCATATACTCAAAATCATGCTTTAAAATAGTAGGTAAACACATATAAAATCAAGTGCATCCACAAGCTTATAATAGCACAATCCGAGGGAGAAAATCACTTTACTTACTTTCGAACTTAGTAATGCATTTCAAGCTTACACTAAGTTCCCAAAACCACTTTTAAGATGTTTTAAAGCTAGAAATCCCATTCCCACTCACCAACTCACGAAAACCTCAATCACCGACGTGAAAATCTAGCGTCCAAAGTTCCTGGAACTTCGCACAAAGCTTCCAAAGAATCCCCCCTTTTATACCACATAAGAACAGAGGATTAATACATCTCAATGCATTAAAACCACCAGCATACTCTAACAACCCGCCGCTCTGCCAATAGGCACCAAAATACCCATCTAAAACAACCGAAATCACCTTTGATTGATCACTAAACTCAACCCAGCCTTCAACAAACACTTCCATCACATTTTAACCATAAATCAACATCCAAAATCATCATAATATCATCTTTATACCTCCAGCAACTCATATTTCACATTTCTAAGCCAAAAACCCAAAACTAACAACCTAAACTTTAAGAGATCCAACCTGATCTGAAATTATTATTATTATTATTAAGCCTTTACTTTAACATCATAAACAACTTTAAAATCATTCTCAAATCAATCAAAATAGTGGCCAAACGAAAATCTTGGAAAATCACCACAAAAATCCATTTTTAGCCAATTTCCTTTTAATCCACTATAAAACAAAGTTAATAAACATACTTAAAAGGCACAAGACTTGATAATTTCATTAAAGAACTTTGATTAGAGGAATTAAACGAAATCATACCTCCAACCTTGTCTTTTCTCCTCAAATGACAAGATTTTTGATGAAATCTTCAAGAAAACACAATGATGATTGGTAGGAGAATCAAAGAACTCTTTAGTCATTCAAAAGGATTAGAAAAGATGGAGAAACTCACTGGTTTTTAGAAAAGAAAAAGTGTTTGGCTGAGTGCAAAATGAGAGAAGTTAGTTATATAAATTGTTCTCTTGTTTAAATTAAAAATCCCCTTTTAATTTGAAAAATTAATTAAATATTTTAATTAAAATAATTAAAATTTTCAATTGGAGAGCAAATGCCCACAAAAGAAATAAGCTCCCTAAAGATTCTAAGTCTTGTCATGATTTCATTTTAGTCCTTAAAATCCAACTTTGCAATTTTTACAAAATGGTCACTTTCTAAAATCTCGATTTTTCAATACTCATTTTCTAAAATTGATTTCACTAACCTTCAATAAACATTATAAAAAGATTTTAGCAATTTTTCTCAGAATTTTATCCTTTCCCGGACTATGTTTAACTTGAATGGTTCCTAAAGGCTCCAATCTCCAATTCTATGCTCGACTAACCTAAATCAATGCCTAAAACATCTAGGCCCAAACCCGGGGTGTTATAGGCTCTCAATCACACAAGCGTAAGGCAACCACAACCGAGGAGATTTTTCTTGACTTAGAAGAGGAAGAAGAAGTGACCACCCAAGCGACACCAACTCCTCTGACGTGCACCCTGTAACCCCCTTAACCCGGTCTAGACGATTGACCCGAATTAAGAAAGTCACACGGGGAAAACCAAAGTCAAACCGAAAGTCAACCTTGATTAACGACCTTTTTTTTTCTTTTTAATCTTGTCTAGATGCACATTAACCTTAGATGTGATCACACAACATCATGCTCAAAGATCACAAACATCAGAGATCAAACAGGGACCCAATTGAACAAATTACAACTTTAGGGACCAAATTGTAATTTCTGAAAACTTTAAGGACTTAACCAGATTTTAAGTTACCAACTTAAAATTAATCATGTTTCATGCTTCTCTGCCAAATTTCAGCTCAAACGGACATCCCAAACTCAAACAATTGCACAAACAAGATTTAGGATCAAAATGCAAACTTTTCAAAACATTTAACCGCCAATGTCAGCCCCCAACAGTCACCCGTTCCGAAACAGGCAGAGCCCGTTTCGAAACACGGGGCCGTTCCGCAACGCGTACCGCAACGGGGGTCTGGCAGTAGCCATTCCGTTTCGGAACGGTGTCACCCGTTTCGGACGCCTGGGTTGGTTCAGGGCACCCGTTCCGAAACGGTGTCAACTGTTCCGAAACACCCTGTACAAATTGCAGCATAAATCATACTTAAACATGCAATTGATCAACCAAACATGCTCCAATTGCCACCAAACTTTACCAACATGCAATTCAACATATATGAGACATACTTGCATCAGCAATTCAACAAAAATATCAACATATATGAAAAGCCCCAAATCTATAGGCATGCTTCCTACACAAGCAACCATTCAAGCATAAACTTCCAAAATCAATCTCATATTAGCCAAATTCATGTTTCCACAACATTAACAACAACATTAAATCATCCTTGTCCGAACATAAACGATCACATAAACACAACCCAAGAGATTCTACCCCCATTGCCTTTATTAACTATAGCTATTCACCGAGACATACATCTCAAATGGAGTCCTCCTTGAATCCCTTGCTTCTCGCTGTCCAAACTTCAAGAATCTGCATTGATGGAAAAAAAGAGCGTAAGCACATAATGCTTAGTGAGGAATGCTCAAAACCAAAACACCATCAATGCAGCGGGTCACAAAACACTTTAAAAACAAACTCGAATTGTTTACCAAGCAAAGCTTGAAAACCATTTTCAACAACATGCTTAAAACCATGAATTGCACATACATGAAAACCAACTCTTAGCTTAGCAAGCTAAGAAAACCTTTCCAAAGCACAACTTGCAAAATCATCCATTTAGCCGTTCCATGCATAAGCACCATATGCAAAGCTAAATTCAAAACCTTGGAAAACACTTCCATTCACATCATACCTTTCATATACTTGAACATCATTTCAAGCAAGAAACCCTTTAAAACCATTTACTCAATCAATCCAACACATGCATTAAACCAAGGCAATATGTAAACCACAACATTATCATCACATGCCTTTTAAAACAAGTCTTAACAAGACTCCAATGCATTTAGGAGATTCCATGCACACATGCATCATTTACCAAATGATAATCAACACTTGTTCAACTTAACAAGTAAACATGCATTCACAAGCATAAATCGCTTTTTATGCAACCATGCATCTTTTCAAGCATTATACACTTTTCATGCAACCATGCATCCTTTCAAGCATTATACACTTTTCATGCAACCATGCATCCTTTCAAGCATCTCATGCTTCTTTATAATCAAGAACATTACATTGGCTTCCAAGTGATCAACCACATCCACTTTTCAACTCAACACCCGATCGGACACGCGGATCACAAGCGTTGTCCCCCACGCTTCATACACACTACCAATCCAAGGTCTCCAAATGGACTTTTAAACACCATTTGACCCCAACATCCTAAGGTTCCCATGTATGGACTTTTAAACACCATACAACCTCAACTTTTCCCAAGGTTCCCATGTATGGACTTTTAAACACCATACAACCTCAACTTTTCCCAAGGTTCCCATGTATGGACTTTTAAACACCATACAACCTTGACATGCACTAGGTTCCCATGTATGGACTTTCAAACAACATACAACCTTTGCATCACCGATTGGTAGTTGTATAACATCACTAACGAGATCCGGGACACCCTATACAAGATCCACACATGGGCATTACACCTCCATTGTGATCTTAACAAGCACAAGGTTCTCACATATGGACTTTTAACCACCATATAACCTTTGCTTAACCAAGGTCCTCGAATGGGCATTCCACCTCCATTATGACCTTAACCATCTCGTTAGGATACTTGAAGGGAGTTTACCGATTCACACTTAACCACTCCACCTCCAAGGCGACTTAATTCACGGTGCACCCAATCCTATAGCCGGCTAACTATATCCGATCAAAGAAACCAAGAACCACTTACATCACTTGCCAATATAACCAACTTACCATCATTAATCCAATGATTCACATGCATAACCATAATGCAAAAACCATCAATTACCATCATTAACTCACTGTTTTAAAGCATTACACAAAGCCATTGAACAACATGCAACACCATGCATCAAAACAACAATTTCCATGTACAAAACCAAGGATCTCTTACCTTGAGCATCCTTCACATATGGCTTTCAAAACCAGCATTAAACCATGCCTTCAATATGCTTTCAAAACAGAATTTAAATCATGCAAAACACATGCATATCAATCATCAACCACAATTGCTTTAAAAGCCATTTCATAACACAAACCAAGAAAGTAATCCATTTACTTACTCTTGAGCTTAGCAAAGTTGTTTAGACTTAAACTAAGCTCCCAAAACCTTCAAACCTTGGTTTAAAAGCTGAAAACCCAACTTCACTCACCGATACACAAAACAAGGCTAGCCAACAAGCCTTCCAAGCATCCGGAACCTTCCGCAACACCTCTAAAGCTCACGGATCAAACTCCCCTGTTTCAAGCACACAAAAACAGAGCATTAATGCATCTTTATGCATTAAAAACACCAGCAACAACAACACAACTCGCTGCTCATCACAAATCCAACATTTCGGCTACCAAACACAACCGAAATCACCTCCAAACACTTCCAAAACTTAACCCAGCCATGATCCATCACTTCTAACCATTTTTAAACATCAACTAACATCCAAAATGATCACAAACACATCCTTATACCTCCAGGTATAACAGATCACCAAAAACTCAAGCCAAACTTAGGAAATTCAACCTATCCGGGATTGCATTAATTAAACCTCAACTTCTAATCAATTTAGCATTCATTTAACATCAATTTGACACCTCAAAACCCTGCTTAAACAGATCACACGAAAATTTCACCAAAATCACCAAATCTTGCATTTTAAGCTAAAATCAAGATTTCAATTGAAAAGCCATTAACAAAACACAAATCAAGGATTGAGAACTTAGGAATTTCAGTAAAGAACTGATAGTTTAGAGGAGAAGGACGTTCTTACCTCCAAACCTTGAGTTTCTCCTTTTTAGAGCCAAAAAGCTTGATGAAACAACTTGCAAATTGAGAGGTTTTGTTGATGAGATGATTAGGAATCAAAAGAGAGTTGAAAAGGAAGATTTGAGTGACAAAATCAGAGAAGAAAATCTGGAGAAATGTGTTTGGGTTGAGAGAAAATGAGAGAAAAGGAGAATTGAGAGAAAATAGAAAAGTTAGTTATGAAATGGTAAAATGATTTCCCTCCACATTTCATAAACTTTAAAATCAGAATAAAGCCTTAAAATATCTTAGAAAAATCTGGAGAAACTCTTTTTGGAATAATAGCTCCTTAAAGATTCAAAGTTTCAATCCTTTATAAAACAGTCACCAAACTTTCAAAAATTACATTTTGGTCACTAGCCAAAATGTCAACCTTCCGAACCTCATTTTCCAAAATTGATTTCACAGTTCACTTTTATATATTAAAAGATGATTTAGAACATTTTTCCATATTTTTAATGCAACCCGAACTAGGCTTTCCTAAATTCACTCTTATATATTCGATCAGCACTTTGACCGAACCGGTCAACGCCCAAAACTTCTGAGCCCAAAACCGGGGCGTTACACACCCAACCGCCGAGATCCACCAAACGGATCAAGAAGACGACCAAGAGAAAGTTCATAATTCTTGTTGATGATGAGGACTCTTCCAAGTGTCACAACCCTTTCGAGCTTTGACTTTTTCAAAACTTTAAAAAATCACGGAGTCGCCACCATTCTTTTTGAAAGAAAAAAATGTGATTGGATCACTTTAAAATAGGGTTATTTTAATAAATCGTTAGGTTTTAATAAAATAATAGTTTTGGTCTATGAAAACAAGAAAACAGGTTCGGGGGTCGGTTAAGCGTGGGGAAGGGTTAACACCCCCCACGACGCCTAAAATTGCTACCTAATTGATTTTAAAATTGTTTTCATAATTGGAATTTTCAAGTTCACGAAGGTTCGACTTTATTTATCCATTTAATGAATATCAAACTATTTTAATGGGCTTATCGCCCGGGAGATGAACTTTAATCACCGTCAACATTTCGGACGCTAACCCGTCATTCCCGTTTGATAAGACACTGCATTGAATTAATTTAACTTTTTGAAACATGGAAATTTAGTGCGTTTAGCATTTTATATTTATTCTAAGTTCGATTATTTAAAAATCTTAAAAAATGTCTAAGTCTTTTATTCCTAATTAAAAGTTTAAGTTTTCTTAAGTGTGTCTATCTAAGCTTTAGAACCTAGTCCTAAGTTTTAACCTATTTCTAAAGAACAAGCAAGAAACTTATTTTTCCCTTTTGTTTTTTCCTTTTTATTATTTCTTTTAAAAAAATCTTTTATTTCTTTTTCTTTTTTACTTTTAAAACCAAGACCCTTTTTTCCCTTTTTAAATTTTTTAGCTATTTTCCATTTTTATTTTCATTTTTTTTTATATTTTTTATTTCAAAATGAATTTCTCTTTAAAAACCTTTTCATTTTTTAAAGTTTTTCTTTAAAATATGACTTTTCAAAATAAACTTTAGTTTTTGAAAAGATTTCCCTTGAAGCTTTTTTTTCAAAACTTTATTTTTTCCTAAATCTCTAAACTTTTACTTAAAATCCTTTTTAAAATTTATTTTCTTTTTCTTGAAAACTTATACTTATTTTTTTTCTAAAAAACATTTTTATTTACTTTTTCCTTTTTTTTAAAATCACTTAACTTACTTTATTATTAGAACTAAATTTCAAGAAAAACCCCTTTTAATATTTTTTATAAATCAAGCCACTTTTATTATTTCCACCCATGAATTATTATTTCTTCTAATTAAATCTCTAGCTTTAATGTTTTTTAATAAAACCACATTAACTCAACTTTATTCTTGCATTTTAACAGCAACACTTTTAAAAATTCATTTTTTATTTCTAAAGATCAAAACACTCCTAAACAACATTTTTAAAGCATGCAATTTTTTAAAGATTAAACCAAAAATTAAACAAAAATTTAAAGCGAAAACATTACTTGAATCGCGAAACAATTTTCCGACTTCAAGAAAACACCCTAAAATCCACAAAAAACACAAACAAAAAAATTCAATCAAGAACAAGCATGAAAATTACAAAAATACTAAAAGGAAATATAGAAATTTTACCGAGACGACGAACGAAGAACTCAAATATGAACTTCTCGAAATGCTCCCAATTGCTTCCCGAAAATTACCCCCAAGCTCGAACTTCAACACCAAAATTTCTAGCAAGTCTTGAGAATTTTTAAAGAATTTTTTGGAATTCTTTTCTAAGCTTTTTGATTTTTCAAGTGTGTTTTCTCTTGAAATTGGGTGTGTTGAACAATGGAGAAAATAGGGGTATTTATACTAGCTTTTGAGCTTGAGAATCAAGCACAATTCAGATTTCAATCCCCAAATTGAAGCCAAAATCAAACAAGGGACTTGATTCTCGGCAAAACCCCTCAAACTCTTTCTAATTTGATTCAAATTTGAAGCTAAATTTTCCCCTTTATTCGAGCCTATAGTTTGACAATTTGTTTCTATTTTTTGCAGATTTTGGTGACCATGGGCGGCGGTGACGAGCGGCGTTGGTGTCGTTGAGTCGGGGACAGCGAGAGGCGTTGACCGACACTAACGGCGACAACAGCTGTGGTCAGTGGACGTCGGACGACCACGAAAAGCATTCGACAGCGGGGGTTTATGGGAACCAGCTCGCACGCGTGTGGCATACACGTTGGCGCGTGACGCTCGCTGGTTCCACCTTTTTTATTATTATTTTATTTATTTTTCTTGCTGTTTTTTTCTTTTTTTGTGCTATTTTTTAATGTTTTCTTTGTTGTTTTTATTACATTTATTTTTTTGTTGTCATTTTATTTCCTTTTTCTACATTTATTACCACTATTATTATTTTTTATTATTATCACATTTTCTCTTTTTTTCTTTGTTCTTTCTTTTAAAATGAATGGGCTTATATTTTAAGATGAGCTTTGGTTTTTCCTTTTGAAATGGGCTTTACAAAAATAGGTTTTTTTAGATGGGTTTTTTGTTGTTTTTTTATATTTATTTTAGAAAGGGTGGGCCTTTTATTAATTTAAGGAAAAAATGATTTCTCTTTTTATTATTTTTTCAGATTATTTAATATTGGTGGGGTGAAAATCTAGTGACAACAGCTGCCCCTCTTTGCTTATCTATGTGCAACAGAGATAAAGCAAATACCAAAAGGCACTAATTTTCACCAATTTTCAAGCTGGCTCCATTCTTCTATTGCCCGAACATATAGGCATGCTCTATTCTCCTTACGCTTCAATAGCTAAGCTGGGTTCTATTCTCCAAATACCCGAACGGATAAGCTGGTTCTATTCTCCTCATGCTCGAATAGCTGAGCTGGATTTCATTCTCCAAATGTCTGAACGGATAGACTGATTATATTCTCTTTATGCTCGAATAGCTGAGCTGGGTTCTATTCTCCCTAATGCCTGAATAGCTGAGCTGGGCTCTGTCATCCCAAATGCTCAAATAGGCATATTCTTTTAAAAAAAATTCATCCTCCTTACGCTTGGATGAATAAGAAAACTACATTCTCCTAATGCCTAAACGAATTGGCGAATCTTCTAAAAATTTTCATCCTCCTTACACTTGGATTAATAAGCGAACTCCATTCTCATTATTCCTGAACTGATAGGCAAATCTTCTGAAAAATTTCATCCTCCTTATGCTTGGATGAATAAGCAAACTTTCATTTGAACAGGTCTTCCATGTTCCTGAAAAAAAAACAAAATGTGACATGCAATATAATTATGATGTACACGCTCCTAGGGATGTCTAAAACATGAATGCATGACAAGTTTTTTTCCTTTTAAAACTACTTTTGCTTAGCTCATTTTCTTAATTTTGATGAAATTTTGGTTATCGATGTCAACCCGATGAACATGAACTCTCTCATAAACTTGCGTAGATAAGAAGGCTAGCTTCACTTCTCTTTCAATTCTTTATGGCTTTCCAGCTTCGAATTCACCATTCCTTGGGATAAGGCCCTCTCCCTTGCCTTGGAATTCACCCCTGAGTCATGAACAACTCTGGCTTTTGCTTCATTTTTTATCTTTTGCTTACTGACTTTATCTTTACATCTTACTCTCACTTCATTGGACACTTAATCCTCATGTGTCTTCTTAATCAATATTCAAGGATGAGCTCACTAAGTCGAGTTTTAACATTGTAAGACTGCTCTCATTGTCATGTAAGGAAGGTTGGTGGTTAGGGAACACTATTTAAGTGCCAAGACACTTGTAAGGCTTTTTTTCCTTTTTAATAATTTTGCAACAAGGTTTTACTTGTACTTCAAGCACTTTAACGTCATATGCCCCAAACAATAATTATGGAACACTTCATAGTCCTTGTACTTTCCAAAACATTCTTAAAGTAATACTCAAAAATATTTTGCATATCTAAACGATTGTCAAATCCATTGATCCTTATTTCAAAGCAAGATCCTAATAATGATAGGGAAGGAAACAAGAAAGAAAGAAAAATCCATGAAACTAATTTTATTAATGTTGTGGCAAACACAAAAAGTTTATAAAAAGAAAAGGGAACAAGTATTCAAATATCAATAGTCCCAACTCCTCCTATCAAACGCCAGAAGTAATCTTGAATGCCACCATTGTCGAGGAAACTTTGAGTACAATACATAACTTGTGGAGCCCTGAAAACTTTCTTACGAATTATCTGAGCTGCCTTTTACGGGTTTTCAACTTATACCCTTCTTTGGTTTCAAAACTCCATTTGCGGGTTTTCATTTTGAACCCTCCTATTCTTTTTTTCCTTTTTTTCTTTTTCTTTTCTTTTTTCTTTTTTCCTTTTCTTCTTTTTCTTCAAGCATAAATATTCTTAACAGTATCCGAGTTCACCGGGTTTTGAAACTCGTTTCTGTCCATCTCAACTAAAATCAATGCTCCATCGGAAAGAACCTTTGTCACAATATACGGTCCTTCCCAATTAGGCGCCCATTTTCCTCGGAGATCACTTTGAATTGGCAGCTTCCTCTTTAATACCAGATCACCTTCTTGGAACTCTCTAAGGTGAACCATCTTTTCATAAGCCATTATCATTCTCCTTTGGTACATTTGACCATGACAAACGGCTTTCAGTCTCTCTTCTTCAATTAAATTCAATTGGTCATACCTTGCCTTAACCCAAACTACTTCATCTAACTTGGTCTCCATCAAGACACGCAACGATGGTATCTCAACCTCGATTGGTAGTACGGCTTCTACTCTAAATACTAAGGAGAAAAAAGTTGCCTCAATAGATGTTTGTACCGCTTTTCGATATGCATACATAGAAAATGGTAACTTTTCATGCCAATCTTTATAAGTATCAGTCGTCTTTGCAACTATCTTCTTAATATTCTTATTGGCCGCCTCTACTACTCTGTTCATCTTCGGGCAATATATTACTGAGTTGCAGTGCTTAATGTTAAACTGCTTACAAACCCCAACAATCATTTGGTTGTTCAAGTTAGAGGCATTGTCGATGATTATGCTTTCTGGTAGACCATATCGACAAATGATCTCCTTCTTTAAAAAATTGCAAACAATGGACCTAGTTACATTTGCATATGAGGCCGCTTCAACCCACTTTTTGAAGTAATCGATAGCTACCAGAATAAAGCGATGACCATTTGACGCTTTCAGATGAATCTGCCCAATCACGTCTCTGCCCCACATAGAGAATGGCAAAGGAGACCACATGACATGAAGAGTCTGAGGAGGCGCATGAACCTTGTCAGCGTAAACCTGGCATTTGTGATATTTGCGGGAATAATTAATGCAATCCCCTTCCATCGTTGACCAGTAATATCCGAAACGCATAATTCTTCTTGCCATAATGAAACCACTAGGGTGAGTTCCACAAACTCCATCAAGGACCTCTTCTAAAATAAAATGCGCTTCTTTCGCATCCACACATCTTAGTAGCACCTGGTCTCGACTTCGTTTGTAAAAGATCTCTCCAACAAGAATGTATTTTGATTCCATCTTCATGATCATTTTCTGAAGCTTGTGCTAGGTATTGTTGAAGCTTTATGTACTGCAAGATATCATGGTACCATGGCAAACCATCTACCTCTTCTTCTACATTGTAACAATGTGCTGGAGACTCCATAATTTGTAACTTAATGGGCATCATCTCAGAACCCTCGTTTGCTTTAAACATGGCAGCCAAAGTAGGTAACACATCAGCCATCTGATTATCTTCTCTTGGGAGATGCTTAAAAGTGATCACGTCGAATTATTTAGCTAACTCAAAGACCAACTTGTGATACTCTATTAATTTTGCATCTTTTGTTTCTCACTCGCCACGTGTTTGGTAGATGATCAACGCTGAATCCCCATAGAATTTCAAAATTCATATTTACAGCACCATCAAAATGCATGACCCAGGATTTTGTTGGTGACTCTTAATCTTCCATAATACACATCAAATCCTCATCGGGGAAATTGAAATCTAATTCCTCATAATCATCTTGTGCACGACTTGTAAGAAAATCTGCTATAGCGCTTCCTTTCACAGCTTTCAGATTCACATATTGAATATCATACTCTGAGAGCAACATCTTTCATCGCGCTATTCTTCCTTATAGGGCTAGAGCTTCCATCATAAACTTTAATAGATCTAACTATGAGATCAACCATGTGGTATGATACAACATATATTGCCTAAGCCTTTTAGTGGCCCATACCAAAGCGCAACATACCTTTTCGATCGAAGTATATCTTGCTTCACAATCAGTAAACTTCTTGCTTACATAATATATTGCCCTTTCATTCCTTCAAGTTTCATCATGTTGCCCAAATACGCAGCCCGTTGAATTTTCAAACACCGTTAAATAAAGTATTAACGGTTTCCCAGAAACGGGTGGCATTAACACTGGAGGATTAGTTAACTGCTCCTTGATCTTTTCTAAAGTTGCTTGGCATTCTTCATTCCATATCCTCGGGTTGTTCTTTCTAAGCAACTTGAATAGTGGGTAACATTTATTCGTTAATTGGTAGATGAAACGGGCTATTTAATTCAACCTTCCAAGAATCCCCGAACTTGCTTTTGTGTTTTGGATGGTGGAAGCTCTTGTATGGCCTTTATCTTGTCTGGATCAATTTCAATTCCTCTTCTGCTTACTACAAAGCCTAACAACTTCCCAGAAGTAACCTCAAATGTGCACTTGGCACAATTAAGCTTTAACTGATTTTTCTCAATCTTTGAAAAAAGCTTACTCAGGTTCGCTAGATGCTCTTCCTCAGTTCTGGACTTGGCAATCATATCATCCACATAAACTTCTATTTCCTTATGCATCATATCATGGAAAAGAGTGACCATAGCTCTCTGATACGTTTCCCATGCGTTCTTCAATCCAAAAGGGATTACTTTATAACAAAAGGTTCCCCAAAGCATTACAAAAGCAGTCTTTTCCATGTCTTTTGAACACGTCTTTATTTGATTATATCAGGAAAATCCATCCATGAATGAGAAAATGGAGTGGTTGACTATATTGTCTACCAAGGTGTAAACATGTGGGAGCGAAAAATTGTCTTTGGGGCTTGCTCTATTAAAATCCATGTAGTCGACGCACGTTCTTACTTTTCCATCCTTCTTAGGCACTAGGACAATGTTTGCCACCCATTCTGGATATTTAGCTACCTCAAGGAATCCTGCATTGTACTTCTTCTTAACCTCATATATGGTTTTCAAAAGCATATTATCCTTCATTCTTCTAAGCTTTTGCTTTACTGGTTCCCATCCTTCTCTTATAGGAAGCCTATGCATTACATTATTTGTATCGAGACCAAGCATATCCTGATATGACTAGGCAAAAATATCTTTATATTCTTGTAGAAGCTCAATCAAGCATTGTCGTGTCTTAACTGAGATGGTGGTACATATCTTTACTTCACGCTTCTTTTCTATGGTTCCAAGATTCAAAACCTCTAACTCTTCTTTGTGGGGTAAAATTTGCTTTTCCTCTCCTTCTACCATTCTAAGAAGATCATCAGGCAAGTCATACTCTTCTTCATCATTAATACTCCCAACTTCCTCTAAACATGGTGGTAACTCAAAACTGACTTCGAAATCTAACTCGAAGTCGTTTGGACCATTGATATCTAAAAACCTGTAAATAAAAGAGACAAAAATATATACCAAGAAAGAAAGAATGGATGAAATTATATGATTTGTTATGTTCTTAAGGGTTTGTTTTTTGCTTTTGGGTTTTTATGATCTCTTTTTGGTTTTGCATTATGAAAGAAAGTTTGCCACATGATATTATTGGGAAATGTGCATCTTTATTGAAATTGGAATCATGGCTTTGACATAGACCCTTTTTACATAAGATCTCTAATTACCCAGGGCCTAAGGGTAAAAGAGTTGGTTTTGAGAATTACTCTGAGGCAGTCTTAAAAACTTCAGGAACTACTTCAGCAGTCCAGTTCTTCAGCTCAACACAAGGGTAAATCTTGGACAGATATTTGTTTTCTCCTCCCTCCTCGTCTTTGTTGGCGTTAATGCTTAAATTCTCAAAAACCTCGCATAATTCATCCTTTTCTTTCTCCTCCTTATCAAAGCGGGCATTAGGGTTTAGGAGCCATCCAGCCCTGAAAGTGTCTCTTAAGGGTGGGTACATCATTGACTCCCACTTGATTTCTTCTTCCTTCTGCTTCATCTTCAGGCTTTCCTGCTGCTCTTAGTCTCAGCTCTCTTTTGCCATTTATTGGGCCTAAAGCCCAAACCGAATTGGTTCCTCTTTGTTGGGATCACCACAGGATAAGGCTTTCCTTGACTTCCTTCTTTAGTTTCTTCTCCTTGCTTTCCAGAGGAAATTTCCTCCGTCGCACATACATTCATTTCGTGCTTACTATCTCCCTTCTCGAATAACATAAGTTCCTTGCTATCCATTTTGGCTTGGTCCATCTGTTTAAACTCTAAGCAACACTGGATCTCATGTCCTTCAACTTCATGGTACTTGCAGTATGATTTTTAATCAACCTTCATCTTCGGGCTCTCTTCTTTTAATATCCCAGCTGCTACTAATTAACCCCATACCCAATTCATGGGTGCCTTAATTTCTTCAACATATTCCTTGATCACTCTCCTTTCTTCCTCGAACACAACACTCACCAATATTTTCTGATGGTTTGGCAAAGGGTTTCCTTTTTCCTCGGATGTTTCAAACGATAACATGCCTGATTTCCTTAAATCATCCACCACCCTTTTGAATACAGTGTAGGACTCAATGGTATGCCCCCTTACTCTTGCATGGTATTCGCAGTGGGCCTTCTCATCATACCACGGTGGATAAGGAGGTGAGAACGGAGGAACATGTCTTGGCAGCACCATCTGTGATTTGACCAACTCGGCAAACAATTCTACATATGTCATTGGGATGGGAGGAAAGTAGGGTCTCGTATTTCCTTGATATCTTCACTCTCTTTTTGGGGCACTTGCAACTGTTGGAGCTGAGGTGTTGGGTTTGTTGAAGGTGTTGGGCTTGTTGAACACCACACATGTTGAATAACTAGGGTTGTAGACACTCGTTGTATTGACTTCATTATTATCTCTCTTCTTATACGTCTTCTTTATTTCCCCACTGTCCAACCTTCCGCTCTTCATGGCTGCTAGGATCAATTCACCATTCACGAAGTTCTTCGTAGCATGGTTGAGCATGCGATAGTAAAAATGACCCTTTAGAGTTTTTACAAACATCAAGGTGATCTCATTTTCTAGCAATGGTGGTTGCACTTGTGCCGCTACATCCCTCCACCTTTATGCATATTATCGGAAGCTCTCGTGATTCTTTTGTTCCATCTCTTTCAAGACCAGACTGGTTGGAACCATGTGTGAAATGTGCTTGTATTGCTCACTAAAGGCTCTGGACAGATCTTTCCATGATTTGATGTTCACCTGACTTAGTTGTGAATACCAACGTACAGCAGAACCTACTAAGTTGTCCTGGAAATAATGAATGAGCAGCTTCTCATTGTCGAGGTACATTGACATCTTTCTACAGTACATAGTTAGAGGTGTCGATGGGCATGTGGTCTCATTATATTTCTCAAAGTCTGGGATCTTGAATTTTGGTGGCGCAACTAAATCAGTTACCAAGCTCAGATCCTTGGCATACATTCCACCATGAGAAACTCCATCCTGGAAAGATTTGATCATTCCTTCTAACTTTTCGTACTTATCATCCCATTTCTTCTCAATTCGAACCTTATTAGCGTTTTCGTCGAGGTCAGGTACCTCGTAATTATTAGCCTCTCCATTTGGAACATGAGTGGAAAATTTAGCAACATGGATGGGTGTTTTGGCTTTAGTAGCAGTCTTCTTCCTAAAGGTCATTCCTGGGAATCGTGGAATGGCAGTAGTGTTTCCCCATTCTTCAACCGCATATGGATCCTTGAACCCTAGCAAGGCAGCTATTGAACTGATTGTCTTTTGATGAACTACCTCAATTTTGTTGTTTCAAGTCGATCTCCATTTTCACCAACTTATCTTGAGTGATCTTTTGGTTTGCCTCCAAAGCTGTCAACCTTTCCTCAGAGTTATGGCTCGGGTTTGGGCTCGTGTACCGTATTTATGAGTTGTCTTAGCAATTTTGGATATTCTGTCGTTTTTTATATTAAGTTAGTTTTTGACATGAATGAATGTATGCACAAATGAATTCAAAAAAGCAAACAACAGAGCAAACAAAACAGTGCAAATACATGAATGCAGTCGAAGGGCCATTAATTCCATTGAAAATCTGCTCATAAAAGGAAACTCTTTATTGAATACGAAAGCTTTTATTACATTTTTTTGAATTACAAATATTTTTCAACTTGAACGCCTAACTCCTTGATTTCTTCAACTAGCCACATGAGCCTTGGTCCAACTTCTCCAATGGGCTTGATGTACTAACGAAGAGCTGCAACTTCAGTCGCCAACGTTGTCACGTGCTTGGTTCTCCTCAATCTTTAAGAGCTTTTCATTTATAATTTGAACAATTTTCTAGAATCAACCCCTTCTAAATATGGAATGATGCACATACAAAACAAACAAGATAGGGAACAGAGAAAGCAAGAAAAGGGAAATGAAATAATCAAAAACAAATTAAATACGCAATAATTTTGGGCCGGCATTCCAACATTTCAGGACATGTCTCCACGGATTATTCTTGCAACTCAATAACCTAGGCTTTCCGCATGGCTCTATTAGGGGTAAGCTCTAGATTCTCAAACTTGGTTTGGTTCTAAAAAGGTACCCGAGTTGTCCTTGTTGTCGCCTACTAAGGGTAGCAAAGCCCTCGATTCTCACCCATTACAAGCTCTAAACGAATCAAGTTCAACTCAGGAGGACTCACCACCGATGCCTTCTCGAAGAATCAATATCCTTACGAAGACAAGGGAATGAGTCTCGAAGGTACTTGCTAGGCTCATACGAAGAATCAAAATTCTTACATGAGCAAAGCGTGTTCCCCCCACTTAAACGAACGAGACAAAGCTCGGGAATAGAGCTTGGAGTTAAGTCTTAAATGCCTAAAATAGAGTTCTATTCATTTAAACGGACAAATAAATAGAAACTATCGTGAACTTGCAAATTCCATATTAAAAAAAAACTTTTTTTTGAAAACCATTTAAAATCAATTTGTGGCATGACCCTCCTTTGTTTTTATTTTAAAAAACAAAAACACATCCCCAGCAAAGTCGCCAAGCTGTCGCAACCCTTTCGAGCTTCAACTTTTTGAAAACTTAAAAAAACACGGAGTCACCACTAATCTTTTTGAAAAAAAAGTGTGATTGGATCACTTTAAAATAGGGTTATTTTAATAAAACGTTTTATTTTAATAAAATAATAGTTTTGGTCTACGAAAACAAGAAAACAAGTTCGGGGTTAGTTACGCGTGGCGAAGGGTTAGCACCCCCACGACGCCCAAAATTGGTACCTAATTGATTTGAAAATTGTTTTTAAAACTAGAATTTGCAAGTTCACGAAGGTTCAACTTTATTTGTCCGTTTAATGAATATCAAACTATTTTAACGGTCTTATCGTCCGGGAGATGAACTTTAATCACCACCAACATTTCTAGCGCAAACCCGTCATTCCCGTTTGATAAGACACCGCATTGAATTAATTTCACTTTTTCAAACAACATTAAAATTTAGTGCGTTGAGCATTTTATATTTATTCTAAGTTTGATTATTTAAAAATCCTAAAAATGTATAAGTATTTTATTCCTAATTAAAAGTTTAAGTTTGCTTAAGTGTGTCTTATTATTTTTGTGAAGTAATTATTCAACAAACACGTCTCTATCTAAGCTTTAGAACCTAGTCCTAAGTTTTAACCTATTTCTTAAGAACAAGCAAGAAACTTATTTTTACCTTTTGTTTTTTCCATTTTATTATTTCTTTTAAAAAAACCTTTTATTTATTTTTTTCTTTTTTACATTTAAAACCAAGACCCTTCCGTTACCTTTTTATATTTTTTTAGCTTTTTCGGTTTTTATTTTTTATTTCAAAAAGAATTTCTCTTTAAAAACCTTTTCATTTTTTAAAAGCTTTTCTTTAAAATATGACTTTTTAAAATAAACCTTACTTTTTGAAAAGATTTCCCTTTAAGCTTTTTTTCAAAACATTATATTTTTTCCTAAAACTCTAAACTTTTACTTAAAACCCTTTTAAAAATTTATTTTCTTTTTCTTGATGACTTATTACTTATTTTTTTCTAAAAACATCTTTATTTACTTTTTCCTTTTTTTTAAAATCACTTAACCTACTTTATTATTAGAACTAAATTTCAAGAAAAACCCTTTTATTATTTTTTTTATAAACCAAGCCCCTTTTATTATTCTCACCCACAAATTGTTATTTCTTCTAATTAAATCCCTAACTTTAAGTTTTTTTAATAAAACCACATTAACTCAATTTTATTTTTGCATTTTAATAGCAACACTTTTGAAAATTCATTTTTTCTTTCTAAAGATCAAAACACTCCTAAACAACATTTTTAAGGCATGTAATTTTTTAAATATTAAACCAAAAATCAAACAAAATTTAAAGCAAAAACATTACCGGAATCGCGAAATGATTTTCCGACTTCAAAAACACAACCTAAAATCCACAAAAAACACAAATGCAAATACAAAAATTCAACCAATAACAAGCATGAAAATTACTAAAAAATACTAAAAGGAAAGATAGAAATTTTACCGAAACGACAAATGAAGAACTCGAATATGAACTTCTCGAAACGCTCACAATTGCTTCCTGAAAATTTCCCCTAAGCTCGAACTTCAACTCCAAAATTTTCAGCAACTCTTGAGAATTTTTAAAGAATTTTTCAGAATTCTTTTCTAAGCTTTTTTCTTTTTCTAGTGTGTTTTCTCTTGAAATTGGGTGTGTTGAACAATGGAGAAAAGAGGGGTATTTATACTAGCTTTTGAGTTTGGGCTTATATTTCAAGATGGGCTTTGGTTTTTTCCATTTGAAATGGGCTTTACAAAAATAGGTTTTTTGAGATGAGTTTTTTGTTGGTTTTTTTATATTATTTTAGAAAGGGTGGGCTTTTTATTAATTTAAGGGGAAAAGGGATTTTTTTTATTATTTTTTTCAGATTATTTAATATTGGTGGGGTGAAAATCTAGTGACAACACCGAGTCCCCAGCAATATAGTTTTTCTTTCTTCTCTTACCTTTTATTTTGTATAATTATTTTGTGATATGTGTTGATGCATTGAGGGCAATGCTTGATTTGAGTTTGGGGGTGTTGGCTACTGTCAAGGCAACTACTACTGTGGTAGTTCATTATCTAAAAGCAATGTAGTTTTTCTTTAATGTATATTACTTTCCTAGTTCTTTAATTTGAGTTTGAATTGTCTAGACCTGCAAAACTCTTTCTGTGATGAAACTACCTCAGCACTTAAAAATACACTTTAAAGGTTAGGATAACTATTAGGAAACACTTAGAATCATACTATGGGGGCTGAAAACGAAAAGACAGTTTTGTGACTTGTATGATTTAAGGAGTTCTAGGACACTTTGGACATATACTTGCTTAGAAAGAAAATTTTGGGTAAAAAGTTAGAGGTGCCTAACATCGGCTCTAGCTTAAGGATGCCCTAGAGGTGCTCGAAACCGGCCTTGGGCTAATCACTAGAGATGCTCGAGATTGGCTCTAGTAGATTAGATTGCTTATAAAAAACAAAAACAAAAAAATTACCCAAGTTAAGTAGGTTAATGCTTAAGTGTTTACTTATAACCCAGATAATCATCTTGTTCACAAAGCATGTACACACTCACAAGCATTGTAGTTTGATTCCGGGTAACTCCTTTAGTCGTCCGAAAAATTTAATCATGTATTTTCAAGTGCTAGGTGAAGAGGAAAAAGGGGAGTTGAAGCAATCTCTATGAAGATTAAGAACTTCGGCAAGTAATTATTTTTCTACTAGTTGCATTTCTTGAGAACAAGCAATAGTTCGAGTTTGAGGGTGTGTTAAGTGTGTAAAAGTACTATCATTTCACCCTTTTTCTATAACAATTATTGCTAAAACTATACCCATTCGAATCACATTATAGCCCTCCATGCATCAATCACATTGATCTCATCTTTATTATGCCTGGTCCTTATGTTTAGTTTATTTGATGAAAAAGATGGTACTTATGTGTGTGTTTAGTGTGAATGCAGGTTTTGTTACTCACTGTCGGGGCTAGCACTGCCGCTATAGTGATGGAAAGAAAGAAGTGGTGCATAATCATCTCTCGACGGTCTAGATCAAGCTAGATGTGGATGTCATTTTCTACCGAAGGAAGCTAAACCTTGGATAAAGCCTTGCTGAGTGGAAAAGAAAGACAGAACAGTGCCGAGGCAATAGCCAAGCCACTGCGGCGGCAATGACCTGACACACTCGACAATGGAGAAAATATGTAAAGTGGAGCGCGCTTTGAAGAGCATGAAAAGATGAACTTTTCTATGTACTTTGCATAAAGATCAGACTACGAGAAGACCATGAAAACGCCGAAGGAAGGTCAAGAGAAGATTTCATGCAAAAGGGAGGATTGTAAGGAAGAAAGATATAATACTTTAAACGAAGACATTTTCTTTTAATGTGTTTAATTCTAACTTAACTTCCTCCTCAAGAAGGACTTGACCTAAACATCCTCTATAAATAACAAGCCAAAGCCGGCCATTGAGGGTTTATCTTAGAATTCGAGCTTTGAGAGAATTTGTGGCGAGCTTTCATTGTCATTATGTTCTAATTTCTTCTTAGGGTTTAGATTGTATTGTTTAGTAGTTGTGAGAAAACGATTGGATTTTGTTTAAGTTTTTATTAATGCAATTTTAGTTCAAGGTTTGCTTATTCTTGGTTCTTTATCTTGTTTACGAGTGAATTGGGAAAGGATCTCGTTAACAATATATTTGTCTAATATCAAGAGAGTTAGACTCACGAAACGGATAAGCATGGTTTTCATCCCAATCGGTGAAAACTAACTCAGCTTAGGGATAAGTTCGAGTTTCAACGGCTAAAAGAAGCATAAGATTGGTTGGCGTTCATCCTTGGTTCACGGTGGGAGGTATTATTAAGGCCTGCACATCAGCACGGTTTCGACTTAGGAATAAGGAGGAGCCACTAAAGGACATTTTTTCAAACCTTGACGATGTTCGTTGCTGTCCAAGCAAGTGATTGCCGAGGCAGATACTCAACCCCTTGCCATGGCAGTGACGTTGATCTCTACCGAGGCAATCTTGTGTTCGTTGTATTCAAAAACCGAGACAGTCCAATTTGTTTCCACGCTACGACACAATATAATCTAGCCTATTCTCTCATCTTGATTACTTTATTCTTTAGTTTACTAGCTTATTTTATTTTCTGCTTATTAGATTATTCTAAAAACCCCATCAATCACTTGTGTTCTTTACTTCTATTTCCTTTTCAGTGCGAGACGTTAACATTTAAGGTTTCACCAATCCATGTGGAGACGATACTCAATACTCATCACTTTATTACTTGAGACATGTATACTTGCACAATTGCAGGGCACTTTACACACGCAACATCAATTGATGGTGAGTGGCCAAGAGGGGTGAATTGGCAAATTTAAAAAGTAAGTGGAAGAAAATAGGAAAGATATAAAATTTGGACACAAGATATTTATAGTGGTTCAACCATATAACAAGGTTTATATCCAGTAGCGTAGCTTCCCACTAAGGATTTTCCGAAATTCACTAAGAATTTCTTCCGTTTTCTAGGCTCAAGAGGAAACATTTAGAGAACCAAAGCTTCTACCTCAAAGCTTTGATAAAAAACTCTTTCACAATAAAAGAAATAGAAAACTAAGAAATCCTCTCAAAGGTAAAAGTTTACCTAAAATACAAAGCTCACTCAAACCCAAAACTTGAATCAAAAGATTACAATTTAGCTCTCTCAAATGGGTTACAAGAATTTGACTCTAATAGCTCAAAATTGTTGGATTTGTGCTTGAATGCTTAAGACTTGATGAATAGTTTTTTTTTTGTAGCTTTATAGACTTGTTTATATACCCCCTTATTGATTTCCAACTGTTTGGGTAGCAGAGATTATAAATATAGTCGTTGGACTCCATTTTCTCGCAAAAAAATGTAGTCTGCCAGTATAGGGTATCGCTATATGAGCACTGTTATCGGTACTTACCATAAGAAGAAAATAGTCGTTGTGTAAAGGGGTATCGATACGCGGGATGCCGTATCGATACGAGAAGTGTATTTTACAAAGGCGTACCGATATGGGCTCTATCGTATCGGTACCAATTTTGCTCACTGGAATCTACAAAAAAAGCAAGTGGAAAATTGTATCGACGCGCCTCTTAGGGTATCGGTACGCATTAACTAAACCTTAAAGATGGTGATTCCAATAAACTAACAAGGCAATGGTCGAATAATAAATGCAAAAGATTTACAAAATCTTAACACACCGTATCGATACACATAAAGTCGTACTAATACTCAAAGACTAACTTGGTTCCCAAGTTGAATGGCGTATCGATATGGATACACGCATATTGGTACCCAATAGCCATTATGTATTAAAATGATTTCCAGTAGCTAAAATTAGTATTGATACGGCTAAGAGCTTATCGATATGCCTGGACCAAATCAAGCTATTTTGAGTACAAAAACACTTAGAAAATATTTGGGGTTTTAGTTTTTGACTTTGAAACAATTTGAAGTTCGAATCATTGTCATTTTGTGAGACTTTTTGAATACTAAAAAGTTTATCCAATGTTACAAATTGGTCCTTAAAAATCCTTGTTATATCAAAATCAAATATAGGTTTTACACTTAAGAAAAACCTTCCCACTGGAACCTTGAACTTAAACTCAAAGTTTGACCATTGTAGCTCACGGCGCTCTAGAAGCCTCCTCACCTCATGCACAACTATGTTGCACTCGACCTCAGGCCCAGCCACACCAATGGCTTTGTTCACCTCCACCCTTCTCGCCAAAGCCCTTGCGCCTCTCAACATTTTGGCTAAACAAGCTGAATGAGAAATTTTGAGAAAGAAATTGATATCCCTAAAATCAATAACAAATCAGTTGAAAGTGGATTACACTTTGTCCGCAATTTATAACTCACTTAGGGTGACGTTTTGGGTACCCACAACCCATGACCTTTCGTGTCGCCAACACTCCGCAAATGATGGCTTATATCCTCGAAAGGTGGCCCCGCAAAAAGAGGCACTTAATGCAGCAGCCCTAGGCATGACTTTTTATCTCCAGCCACAATTCGCGCCACTTTATGATACTCCTTCGACTAAGGGGGACTAGTGTTGTACATCGCGTAAACTCTTCGCAAAACCTTGCCTCTAGAAAGATAGTATATGTGCCACCTCCAACATTATGGAGCTCCGACACTCCCATATCTCAGGACCCATCAGCCTTTGGAGACTCTCATGCTTGGCCAATGCACCGAAATAAGACACCCATCAAGTCCAACTGATCTCATAGATTGACAGCCGAGCTACTACCCGCCAAGCCCATCAATAGTTGTCACTAAGCCTGGTACGGTCTTATCAACTCACTCCATCTACAGCTCCAATAGGATATAAATACCCCCAAAGATTGAAGGCAAAGGGGATGATTCTACGACTCTACCACCCCCATTCTACATTGAACCTCTCTCTCATCACCATATGATTCTGACCACCATCTCCACACTATTCGTGGCTCTCGGCCCCAATCCAACCAGGGGTGAACCGCCTGATTCTACAGTCCAACACCGTCTCTCGTGGCTCTCAGCCCATCCCATGATGGGTAAACCACCAAGCTCCAACCCAAACCTTCCTTCGACTACCATCTCCACCTCTTTGTTTGGTGTCGCCTAAAATCGGCATCAACGTGTATCAAGGATTGAATGTTCTGATTTCTTTAATTTTGAATCTCAATGAACACCAAAGAATCTTCATCAATCGTTTTAAACCGGGAACCAATACTCTTCAGGAGATTCGAAAATACCAAAGGTGCAAGCTAAAGGATTCAAATATAAATACATGTAGACCATACATTATGGACACAAATGTGTAAACTATTTTTTGCATGTGATTTCAGAAGTGGTTGGTCCTGGTCTCCATATTATCTTGTTGCCATAGGTCAGATTGCAAATGTTAACTTGAATGTATTTATAGTTGGCATATGTTCATGTGCATTTATATGTCCTAGAAAATGGACTTGAATTTGGGTATCATATGAATATGCTATTTTCCATTCGCTAATTAACTATACGATTGTGACGAACTCTAGTTTGTCTGCTAATTAATAGCAATTTGGGGGGTAAAGATTCTTATATTTTACGGTATGAGGCTTGGGTCCAAATGCTAATTGTCCCTATACATTCCCCGATTACCAATTGTACCAAAAAATATTGGATTTGGATGAGGGCAATTATTCCATGTAAAAGCATTTGTGGAAACTTTATTTACACAAGCTCCTTAGGTTTAAGGTTTAGAATTTAGGGGTTTAGGTGTAGTATTTTTGAATTTAAGGGTTGTTGATAGAATTTTGGGTTTATGGTTAAAATTTAAGGTTATATGTTAAAACCTAAACACTAACCATATTACCCTAGAACCTAAACCTTAACCCTAAATTCTAACATTATACCTTAAATTCTAACTGTGAACCCTAAATTCTAAACCCCTACACTAAAACTCTTAATCTCTAAACCTTAAACTCTAAAGTTGAGGCATTTGTGAAAACAAAAGGTTATCACCACCTATGTATGGGATAATAGTCCTTTTGTTAATCTCAAAAATATTAACTAATTCTTGTTTTGTATGTAGGATTTGTAGAATTATATTTTGAATAGACCAGTCTTACATTTGGCATTACCGAGTCTTGAAACCTGGATCGTCTTCAGCTAATGACCATTGTCACGGGGTGAGCTTTTCGACCTAGCAAATCATAAGCCCTTAGTCGATGTTCTCAAGACAACTGACTAAGTTAGCCTTAAAAATCACTTCGGAAGATAAAACTCTTCCTAGGCACTAAGAACACTGAATCGTTCTAGCGGAAGCAAACAAATGAGAAGGTAACTCAAGAACAAAATAAGAAGGCTAAGAACGTCCAAGAACACAAAAGAGAAAGAGAGAGAGTTTAGAGTAGATGCCTTTTTACTCAATAGATCGAAGATTTACAAATGAGGTGGGGAGCCTATATTTATAGTTGAATCCACGTACAATGAATGACCGAGATTGATTTACATCAGCGGCTCAGATCGAAAGCTACCAACTATATCCTAGCTACCTATGGAAAGCCTATCACCTTGGAATACTTTCCTTAGGTTCGCATTCACATGGATGTTCACATTGTTGGATATTCCTTTCCCTTGGAATATGCCCTGGTAAGATGCCATTTATTAAATTACCAGCTTCAATGTGATCGGGCTTTCTCTTAGTCTCCAACGGTAAATGAAATAAATAGAATTTGAATGATGAATGAAAAGAAAATAAAAAATGAAATTCTAAATAATATAATAAATAAGATATAATATAAGATAAGAATAATATAATAATAGATATAATAATAAACTATATAATATTATAAGAATAATATAGAAATATATTTATAAATTGAAATATATTAATATAATTTTATATTTATATTAATATAAAAATTATTAATTACTTAAAATTAATAATAGTATAAATTAATATTAATTGTTAATAACTTGTAATTTGATTAATTGATAAGCACTTGAATTGTTATATAATTTAGATTGTTAATTGGTTTAGTAACAAGCCCAAGATTTTGCAAAGAACCTCTTGGGCAGCTTGTTGCGCATGTATCTCAGTTGTGAACTCACGGGCCGTAACATTCTCCCCCACCCATTCCAACGATTCCCTCATCGCTAACTCAAAACGAACTTGGCTTGGTTAGATCTCCCTCAGATCCTTGGCTTTCTCCTAACTCAAAATTGAGCTAGGTTTTCCCCTATAAGGAGTGCTCGCCTTGGTCTCTCCCACCATGTAACATCATCTCGCTCACCATCACTCCGTACATGTCCATCGTAAGAACTCTCTTTTACAAGTTTTGATTTGCTACGGTATGGACCCTCATGATCTTCGAACAAAGGCTTGGACGTCGACACCACCACGTTGAACACTGGGTGAACTCTCAGAACTTTTAAAGGTCTCTTGTGTCCTCTCCAAGTCTTCGATCTTTCGCACCTTGATGGGATAGGTTTTCTGCTTCCTACACCCAATAAAGGAAGCAAATCAAATTGAAAAATGCAACTACTGTATTTGAGATGTACCTCCCTCAACTAAATCTCAATTGCATTCACTCTAATTTGTATCAATCCTTCGCCCATGAAACTTGATGCACATTTGTCTTCTGGCAACTATTTTCTCATCGACCCTTCTTCCTCGAAGTTCGACGCCTCCTTCACCTTACCCATTGATGGTAGTCTCCCTCGTGCCTCGGTAGGTCTCATGTCTTGAGAAGGCTTCGGCTCATATAGTCCTTTCTCAGTGGCAACAACCAAGTTGTCCGACTTGGGTAGCTGGACAACATTAAGCACCTTGGTCTCTACCCTCGCGTCTCGATGTATCAGAATGATATATTGTTTGCGGGGGGTCCAAAATACAAACACATTTGGCAAAAAGGATAAGTAGCACATTAATCCTTTCAAGGAAACTCAAACCAATCACAAAGTCATGGTCATCCAAATGAATTACCTAGAATTTTTCCTTGGCCCTCCAATCTCCGATCTGCAACTCCACACCTTGTACCATTCCAACTGTTGGAACACCTCTGGAGTTGATGGTCTTGATCACCCCGGTTGACTCTTCAACCCTTAAACCAAGTTTGTCAGTAGCTCTCTTGGACATGAACAAGTGAGAAGCTCAAGTATCCACAAGAGTGATTCTTCTCCGACCCACAACATTGATTTCCATGAAAATCAACCCTCTTTGCTTCTATCCCTTCCACGCCTTGGCAGAACTCAGCATCATTGAACCAAGTTTCAAAACTTATTTGCACTCGGGCTTGTCCTCCTCTTTGATGGACGGCTTGACTCGATCCGGTCAATCTCGCAACAGATGTGGCCCTTTACATTGATAGCACTTCATTTGCTTCCCTTCTACTCTCAACTTGATTACTTTGTAGCTCACAATCATACCAAGTATACATTCCCCTTCTTCTTGCTCGTCGTTCCCATCGACGATGGCATCGAGGTGGCTCTTCTTGGGGCATTCTTTCACCAAGTGTAGACCATCACAATGGTAGCACCATACGATTCCTCGATCCTTCTTCTCTCATTGTTTGACGAACTTATTGGGCTTGTCACCACTGCCATTGGAACGGTGATCATCCTCTTCTCCCCTACCATTGCCCTTGTCACTGGGCTTGGAAGACTTGGACTTCCCAACTTCAAAGTGAGCTATGGATTCTACTGTGGTCAATGCTTTGGATTTCTTCGACTCCCCTCCACTCTAACTCCATTTAGTCCCATATCTGAAGTCCATCCATGAAGCATGAGAAGCCCTCTGCTTCACTCAAGTCTGAAATTTGGAGCTTGAACTTGATGAACTGTTTGACATAGTCTGGGATGGAACCCTCATGTTTCAGTTGCTGCAACTTTTTTCGAGCCTCGCAATGAGCGTTCGCTAGGTGGAACTGTTCCTCGGACTTAACTTGAAACTGTTTTCATGTCTCAACGGGAATAACCACGCTCTTCTCCTAAGAGCATCTGCATTGCCACCACAAAAGAGTGATGTCAGTCAAATATATAGAAGCAATGTTTACCTTTTCTGCATCATCCTTGATGCCCATGGCCCGAAGGTACTGCTCTATGCTCCACATGAAGTTCTCAACATCTTGGGCCGATATGTTCCCTTTGAATGCTTTTGGCATTAGGATGTCCTTCCTTGGCTTGGATATAGTGGGCATTGCTCCATTATTCATGGCAACCGTGAACATAAATAGGTTTGTCTTCATCTCTTCCATCCCCAACTTTAAAGCCTTTACCTCGGCTTCAAGCGCATAACTCCTCTGATTCGCACTATCAGCAATCTGGTCAAGTTTGTCAACTATTTTCTCTAGCGTAGCCACATTATCCCTCGAACTCGCTCTCTTGGTTTGCCCAGCAGTGGTCTCCACGCCCTTTGCTGCAACGTCTCCTTCTTCACGTGCCATCTCAATTAGTTCCTTGCTTGAACACTTGCTTTGATAGCACTTATCATGGGGTCATTACCCTTTTTCTAAAAGAAATTTTTGATAGGATGTGCAGTGCCACCGCTTATATATCCCAAGACATTCCTTTTCCTTTCTGATGTGGGATTATTATCCCTGCCTCTTCTCGGGCGTGACATTCTCTCCCACTCAACTTTGTGACGCCCTCGTCACAAGATAACCACATTCACGATGGGACATTGTCACGGTTATCCACCGTGCCTACCCCACTCATTGGCACTTGGTATGAAATCGAGCTGTTAAAGGGTCACTCTGATACCACTTGTCACGGGGCTAGCTTTTTGACCTAGCAAACTGTGCGACCTTAGTCGATGTTCTCGAGACAAAAGACTAAATAAGCCTTAAAACTCTCTTCGGAAGATCAAACTCTTCCTAGGCACTAAGAACGATGAATCGTTCTATCAGAAGCAAACAAATGAGAAGGTAACTCAAGAACAAAAGAAGAACGCTAAGAACGCTCAAGAACACAAGAGAGACTTTAGAGTAAATGCATTTTTACTCAAGATATGGATGATTTACAAATGAGGTGGGGGCTCTATTTATAGTTGAATCCTCGAACAATGAATGGCCGAGATCGATTTATATCAGCAGCTCAGATCGAAAGCTACCAACTACATCCTAGCTAATTATGGAAAGTCTGTCACCTTGGAATACTTTCCTTAGGTTCGCGTTTATATGGATGTTCACATTTTTTATATTCCTTTCTCTTGGAATATGCCCTGGTAAGATGCCATCTATAAAATTAGCAGCTTCAATGTGATCGGGCCTTCTCTCAGTCTCCAACAGTTGAGCCGAGTGAGGTGGTCTTCTAGGCAAGCCCAAGATTTTTCAAAGAACCTATTGGGCAGCTCGTTGCGTATGTGTCTCAGTTGTGAACTCACGGGACATGACACCATGTTGATTAGAATTAGAAAGTAGACCGATTGTTGACCTTTAATACTTTGGGTCAATTTGGCATTATTTTAAAAAAATATTTGGATATTTTTTATTTAAGATTTAATTTTTTTTAGTATTGCTATCAAAAAAACATTTTTGAAAAAGGTAAAATGTTTGTTTAGATATTATGTTATAAAATCTAAAATATATTAATTTAAATTATATTTAAATTCATTAATATAATGATATATGACATATTCTAAACTAAATTATAATAAACATATATATATATGTAATTTATAAGTCATAGTTGGACATAGTGAGAAAGCTATCCACGAACACGAACCGTCTATCCAAGTCCAATTCGATGGTCAAAAGCAGGGAATATCAGCAAAATAACAAATCGGTGTCATCTTGATCAGTCGATGTGACGTGAAACCTAACCCTGAAAAAACGAAAAGACGATCGGACAACCGAAAAAGGAGAACTAAAAATGACACAAAAGTAGAGGAAAACGTGTCATAAAGGCAGAGTTATTTTATTATAAAAAACAAAGAAAAAAAGTTGAGAGATAAACAAGCAAAGAAAAAACAAAAAGTATCAATGGTCAGCAAGTAGCACTAAGGTTAGTGCATTCGCTTGTTCCTGTGAGTTTTTCTCAGACATGATATTTTGTAACAAAAGGCATGTTGTATGAAGAATTGAATGTTCTGATTTCTATGATTTTGAAGTTCAATGAACACCGAGGAAGCCTTATCGATTTAAACCGAGAACTAGGGCTCTTCATTATTAATTAAATGTAATTCGGTATAGTTTTTCTCTAGTTACTTCAATCTGTATATGTAACGTCCCAAAAGTAGGGTTAGAAGTTTAGGGGTTTGGTCATGTCGGTTTGACTCGGTCGAACCGGATTAACCGGTAAATTAAGTTTTGGGAAATTAATATAAAAATAGAAGTTGATGGGATAAAAATTGTTTGACATACTAAAAATTTTAATTATGTTAAAAGTGTTTTGGTAATTAATTTTAAGGTTAATTAAATTAATCAAGTTGACAATTCGGTTTTTAATTACTAATATGTAAAGATTGTAAAACTATTTTTAGTGACTAAATGAAATAGGGCCAATACTAAGAATCCTTATAGAGCTATTTTTCTAAATGTTTTAATTAAAGGTTTTCCCCGTTAATTGAGTAAGACTTTGACGGTTTGTTAGTTTTCCAAATCATATTTGCTATTCTATCAATTTTCTCTTCTCATTTTCTCTCAATTTCCAAAAAATATTTTTAGATTTTCAATGGAGATTTCATCATTTTATTCCTCATTTAATTCCTAACAAAACCTTATAGAGATTTCATAAATATCTCATCTATTTTCCAAGTTGTTTTCAAGAGAAAAACATACATCAATTTTGGTGGAAGGTTCTTCAAAGGTAAATTTCTTATTCTCTCTTAAAACTAAGGTTTTGTATTGTTATTCACTAGTAATTGGCTTGTGTTTTGTGGAGTATAACATGATTTTTCAGTTTAATTAAAGAAAGTGAGATTAATTGATGGTTTTGATGTTTTTACCTAAATACTTGTTTTACAAGATGATTGCGGGAGATTTCTATTGGGTTAATTCACATTTTAGTTGTTTAAATATAATATGAAATGAGATTTTCATAATCAGTCTCGAAACTATTTAATTGGTTAATTTCTAAGGTAGTTTAAGAGTGATTTTGGGGCTATTATGGTATATTATTGATTGTTGTAGGTATAAGGATGATTGGAATATGTTTTTGGATGTCCTTTGATGTTGTTAGGATGCTAGAGGTGTTGGATTTTGGCTAGAGATTGATTGGTTGTTGATTGGAGTAGTTTTCGATGTTTTCGAATAGTTTTTCTATGCAATTTTGTGGAGATTGCAGGGGATGATAGTAGGTTGATGTTAGAATGCATTTTAATGCATTTTGCATATGGTTTTGTGTTTCCAAAACAAGGGAGGATCAATCCTAGCTCGTTTCGTGGGAATCAAATAATTTCAAAGGCTTGGAATGCAACGGAAAGTAAGGCGTTGTGTATCGGTGAGTTTATAAGTGTTTCAGACTCTCTTAAAGGTTTGAGTGAAGATTGGGAGTTTAGATTAAGCATGGCAAGCTTAACTAAGGTCGCAAGTAATTTTCCCTAATTCGCCTTTGAATATCGGTTTGATATGAGACTTGAGTTACATGTTTTGGTTTAAAAGCATGGATTGGTTTACTTAGTGTTTTAGGAATCATTTAAAAGATATGAAATGATTTATCTAATATGAGGATGCTTAAGTGCATTGAGAAATGCTTCCTAAATGGGATGTGGTTAGGGATGGGCATTTTACTTGGACCCGACGGGTTCTGACCCGACCCGACCCGATCGGGTCGAATTTTTTAATAAAAAAATTAGGTTCGGGTTAAGTTTTTGTTAAAGGTATACTCGGGTCAGGTCAGGTTCGGGTTTAGGGTGGAAAATATATGACTCGACCTGGGACTAATAGTGTAATTTTCCCTTAAATTTTTTAGAGATATTTATAATAATACCCCTCTTTATATATATAATTAAGTCCTTAAAATTGAATTTTTATTTCTAATTTAATCTTTTAAATTATATTTTTTTACAATTAAATCCCTTAAAATTATTTTTTTACAATTAGGTCCCTAAAATTAATTTATTTTATATAGGTCAGGTCGGGTCAGATTTAGTATATATTTATTTTTGGGTCGGGTGCAGGTTTAAGGTGTTTATTTTTGGGTCGGGTCTGGGTGGGCCAAAAACCCGACCCGTGCCCATCCCTAGATGTGGTTGTTACCTTGGGCAATATGATTTTTGCATATAGAAATGCTTTGTTAAATGCATATGAAAAATAGTAAGTAAAAATGTTTAAAAGTGTATATTGGCTATCTGAAAAGCAAAGAAAATTATCGGATCTAGTTGACATGCCATAGGGTTTAAATTGCACTATAATATGTTAAGTCGTTCTATGGATGGGCACGAGGCGGGGAGGGCCAGTTTTTTTGCCGCCCCGACCTCGCCCCGATCTATATGCCCCTAAACCCGACCTCGCTCCAGATTAAAATATTAGTTTACCTGCCCTCGCCCCGATATACCAACTCTTAAACCGGACCACGAACCGACCCGACCCAAAAAATTGAAAAAAAAAATATCTTAATCTCCGACGAAGATAAAAGTTAGATCAGATCAATCCACCATTATGGCCACAAAATTTAGCTTCAAAAGACTTTAAACCTATATAAAAATAAAATAAAAACCAATTTTAAATTAGCCACATGAAAAATTACATATTTAAAAAATAAACTTGAACCATTGACCGTCAGAATTAGATATGTTAAAACTTGAACAACATCTAAAAAAATTTACGATTAGCACAAAAAAAAATTGCTTAACAACCATAAAATTGTTTATATATAGTGGTATTTTTATAAATATAGTAGGAATATATATATATATATATATATATATATTTAAATATATATATATGGGCGAGGCAGGGCGGGGCGGGGAATTTCTAGCATATACCCAAATCTGCCGCGACTCAACACTATAAATAACCCGCCCTAGACCGGTCCCCAAAATTCAAGACTAAAAACCTAATCGGGTCGGATCAGGGCACACCAGGTCTGTTCGGGTTATTTGGCCATCCCTAAGTCAGTCGCACCATGGTCCTTGAGGAAGCAGTTTAGCTTGGCTACTCGAGATGTTGAGTTATCTCTTGTGGTATGCAGTTTAACAAGGCTACCCAAGTTGATGGTGTACCTTGAGGTAGGATAAAGGTGAGCCTATTCGGGTCAAGGTATGGTTTGGTAGAGGTGACTCTACCAGGAAATCCATGTATCCGATATGGTTTCATAAAGAAAAAATGGTTTAGCTAAAGGTCACTATAATTGCCAATATATGAGAAACAAGCGGAAAACTATATTTTTCATATAGATGTTATGCATGACATGTTTTGAAAAGGGATTTGAACGTATTGACTTTTACACTCATGTTTTAATGCATTGTTGAATGTGGAAGAGTGGCACCATTAAGCATATGTTTGCTTACGCTCTCATTCTTCTTTGCAGAAAATTGAGGATCGAGGGAGCATTTGGAGCGATGAGATCCTAAGACATTGTTGCTATCGAGTATAGTTTGGTTTTGAACTTTTGGTAATAAGGAAATGTGTTGTCCAAAGTTTGGGGATTTGTATTTTTGTTAATGTGGCTTTCGAAGGATTATTTCTTGTTGATTATTGTTTTGTCGCTTGGGTTTTTGAAGTACATTTGTGGATATATGTTTTGGATGCTATGTTTTATATCTTGCTTTGCCATAACAAGCATTAGTGGTGAACTTACATATGCATATGTGAATGCTTAAAAAGTATCGATGAAATCTAGCAAGATAGTCGATGACATGTTGGGATTAAATCAATCTTTAGTTTACATTTTGTGTTTGTTGATTTTCACGTATATGGAGCATGCTTATAGTTTATGCTTTTGAGATGTTTGTTTTGCTATAATAATAGAGAAATTATTTTGGAGTAAATTGAAAAGGTTTCAAAATGTTAATAAGTCCAAACAACTTGAAAATATGTTTGATAAAATTTACAAGGCTATAGAATGATTTAAAATGCCTTTCAAGTAGCCAAACCTTTGTTTTTCAAGCCATCGTACCGATATGGTATACCCCGTATCGATACGCTTTAGGGTTTCAGCTACAGGAAAATTCTAGTAGCCAAAACTTGTACCGGTACGGCTTGGCCATACCGATAGGAGAGGACATGTATTGATACGCTACGTGGCATTTTGATGCGGTTGTTTTACAAACCCCCCAACGGCTAGTATCTGTACCGATACGATTGTATCGAGTATCGATACGCCTAGCGGTTTACAACGGTCATTTTCCTAACGTTTATTTGAATTCTAGGTCGTATCGATACGCCTATAAGCGTATCAATACGCATCAGCTGGAAAGACTCCAATGGCTAGTTTCTGTAGAAGGCGTTCTGATATGGCTTCTCGCGTATCAATACGGACAGCTCCAAAACAACATTTATTACGGAAAAAAAAGCCCCAATAGCTCCAATTCAACTCCAACGGTCTCAAACAGCTAGAAGCTAATTTGGAAGTATAAAAGAGACCTCCAAGCATCTATGCAAGACTAATGATCCGCAAGTCAACAACATTATGATAAAATTTTGGCTTAGAGCTTAATTTCTCATTCTTTGTATAGACAACACTTGTGAGCTTAAATGTCAATGTATGCTCAAGTGTATTATGTCTTGGGTGAGAGCTTAAGAGTGCAAACATCAATCTTTTGAGGGATTTCTACTTTGCTAAGTTTTCTTTTGTTAGAGAGTGATCCCAAAGCTCGGTTTGTAAGCTTTGGTTGCTAGACTTGGTAAGTGAGTTTAGGTTGTAATTGGTTGCCTCCTAAGCCAAGAAAAGGGGGAAGAATTCTAATTGAATTGGTTAAAATCCTTAGTGGAGGCTAAGGTAGTGGATGTAGAGCTTGTTAGAAGCTTGAACCACTATAAATCCTTTGTCTATTTTTTGCTTCCACCAAAAACACCCAAAAATCAATCTTCTCCACACTTGGCGAGCAATTCGGTTGAAGAGTATCGAGCCTAACAATTGGTATCACAGTGAGACTCAATCGAGAAGGTTTAACCACCTATTGAGACGATTTGAAAGCTCGATCAACAAACAAGTCAACCAGTGATAAATGGTGCAATCAATGGACAAGCCGCCATTCTTCAACAGTGAGCATTATGCCTATTAGAAGAATATGATGATGTACTTCGTCAAGGTCAATGACTACCGTGTATGGGATCTTGTTAAAGATGGATCGTTCGTGCCTCAAAGAAGGAAGGCGGATTGGAATGTCAATGACAAGAAGATGATGGAGCTTAATTGCAAGGCGTTGCACATTCTATTTTGTACTTTTGACCCGGATATTTATTCAAAGACATCTTCTTGTGAAAGTTCCAAGGAAGTATGGGACAAGCTTGAAGCTACATATGAGGGAACAAACAAAGTAAAGGAGACCAAGATCGGTCTTCTTAACTATGAGTATGAGAACTTCAAGATGAACCCAGAAGAAGACATCACGAGCATGTTCGATTGGTTCTCCACAATTGTAAATAAACTCAAAGGATTTGAAGAGGAGATTCTAGATTACAAGCTCATTTGGAAGTTGATTTATTCACTTCTCCAATCATGGGAGGGCAAGACGATGGCTATCATCGAAGCCAAGAACCTAAAAGAGCTTAAACTTGATGTCTACACCCTTGAAGATGGAGAAGGAGAAGAAGATTAAAGAGCAAGGCATTGATGTTAATGTCATTGCTCTCAATTCCTTCAAATGCCAACATAAAGAATCAAGTGATGAGGAAAGTGAAGATGAAGAGATCTTCGACAAATGTGCATGATTCATGAAGAGCAAAATGGAAGGATGTAACACCCCCTTCCCGGCCTGGTTGAGAACCGGGTTGGAGAATGCTACCGATGAACGGTAAGGTGAATGGTGCAATAAAATTTCATTTCTTAATCAATATTACCCAACAAAACATTATTGGATATACGTCTTAGTCCAATTCACTCATTAGAAAGCAGTAATTAACCAATTAGGACTAATACTTAACTATTACAAGTTTAAGGGACTATTCTGTAAATCTACTAAATTAGAGGTTCTTCGATGCAATAGACTATACCACAATGAAATTTAGTGCAATATTAACTAGCTTGTAAAATTTCATGCAATTTGGAGTCCATTTACTCATTCAATTTAATCATCCTAAATATAGTGACCAAACTATGAACAATGTAAACCTTCAGATTATGCCTTTCAACCAACTTAACTAACACTGTATTGAAACACCTTAAGGATATTTCGATACGGGTGTACGATGATCAACCTTTGTTGACTTACCCTTCCTACCGTACGGGTTGACTTTCTTTGACCTTGACTTTGACTCGTTTGGATACAGGTTAGACAAGTATCGAAACAGAGGATTCTAGTAGCAAAATGTTTCAATACGGCTCTAGACTGTTTCGATACGCCCTATTCCTTGGGATCAGTTATGATTACTCGTATTGATATGCCATTACCCGTATTGATACGGCCTAACCTGTAATGATAGATTTTTGTTGGTTTTTAATCGATTTGACCTATCCAACGATGTCCAAATGCAATGAGACTTTACACACAATATTTCAATAATGTAAGCTACAGACATGCCAAATTTCATCACCATACGAATCTGATCACTATGTTTTCACCTTTTTAAGCCAAATATGCATATTAGGCCAATTTTAAGCAATTTTAGCAAGTCGTTTATGGCATTTAAACCACTTATAACACATAGCCTTTATACACATAGACAAAACATCAAAAGCAACTAGTTTAACTACTTTTTCACCATTCTATGAGTTCATAGAGACAAAATACTTTATTTTAGGCTCGAGGTGACTTGTCGTTTTACCCACTAGCTCCGATCTTGAAACGATAACTCTTAACCTGAAATGTATGGACAATGAATGCATTAGACTTATATAGTCTAAGTGAGGTAGTCAATAACAATGTATGAACATGGTATGCTATTTATCATGCTTTGATGACAATCATAATATTATTTATATGAATAAACATGCCATACTCCTTATTCATATGAACGTATAACATCAATCATTATATCATCAATAACAATATTGATATCATAATACCATGACAAAGCGATATCAATAACATTATGACAATAACAATACTACGACAATAACAACATTATGGTAATAACAATGTAGTGATCATATTTACTATTACATTTACACACATAATTCAATAATAGTTCTTTAATAGTTTTATTAATGTCTTTATTAGTCTTTTAGCATCATTCGCCTTGGAACACTTTTGGAAATAGGTAACTTTGGTTCGATAATCAATAATAAACAAGCACAAAGAAGAAAGAAATTGCTTGTTGCAATACAATATCAATGATTCAATGCTTCGGGTGCCCGTACTCTCTCCAACTGAACCTCCGCCTCGCCTAGGGTCGTCACCCTTGAGCTGTGGCTCATGGACCATAGTCCCGATGAATATACCAAGTACCAAGCCAAAGTATCCAAGGACTTTTCCTCGATAATATTTTATCAATATGATATCTTTATCAATGCCTATGACAGTGTCAATAGTGAAGTCGATAGCATTGTCAATGACAATATCAATTGCAATATCTTCGTATCGATAACGATAACAATATTTCAATGTCAATAATTTGATGACAATATGCACACATCAACACCAATATCTCAATAGCAGTATGTAATATCCAGTATGCAATAATCAATGTTTGATGCTCAATGATTCATGTAGCAATGTTTCAATGACTTTGATGACAACAACAACAATACTTCGGACACGATCTCAATGTGAGACTTACCCTGGCTTACCAATGGATTCAACCAAGAGATTCGATGTAGTTTATATTAAGACAATGTTAGCTACTCAAATGAAATCAACAACAATGAATTTGGAAAGGCTCCTCACCTAATCCGAGACTCTGGCTGCACTCACCTCGATAATCTGAAGCTCTTAAGGCTCTCGGATGGTGATTCCTTTATTCCTAGCTTGTTTTGTAGATGGTGGGCTAGCTTCCTACAAACCTTGGACCAATCGATAGCTATGGATTGAAGCTTTTGAATCAAGGGAAACTTAAGCTTATGAAGTTCAACTAGGGAGGTGTATGCTTGAGCTTGGTGGAGAAGATGACAATGGAGGTGTGAGCTTATTTTCTTTAGCTAAAGATGACTTTTGGTCTCCGTGGAGCTTAAAACAAGGGATAAGAGTCTTTCTTTTTATTCATTTATGAAGAGCCAAGATTTAATTATTGCTCACCTCACACCTAGCCAATGAAAAGATTTCCTCCTGCCAAGGGTTTGCTAAATATATATTATTTTCTATCTTTTCCATATCTTATCAAAACCATTTATAGAGATGACTAAAATTCATCCTTTCAAAATACTTCCACGTAGGGAGGGGTAGCAATAAGCAGGTGAGTCATCACCTCTTCATTTCTTTTCAATTTTATACTTCAAACATATTCGAATCAGGGGATCTGTTTCGAAACGCATGAAGTTGTATCGAAATGACTAAGCAAAAGTCTAAAAGTTAATTAATATCGTTGGAACTGTATTGGAACGCCCTGTAATCGTTTTGAAACGCCTTACCTAGGCTGTTTTGGTACAGGTCTTACTGTATCGAAACTCCTATCTCAAAACATCATTTTAAGCATTAAAAGGGTTTCAAATAAAATGTTTGGTCTCACTAAGGTCCCTTATCAATAAAAAAAGATCATAACACTTATTGTAAATGCAATACTTAAGCTATTTGGTGTAGGATTTTAGGTCGTCGGAACCTATTCCGACTAGACCTGTTTTCGGGTATTACAATTCTCCTCCCCTTAAGAAAAATTTGAGGACAAATTTTTACCTGAATTAGCGTGTTGACCATTGTCACATTCTTCAGGATCGAATTCATCAGGCGTCGAGTTCCTCACCCTTCCAAAGGATATTGGCCAATCTCTTCTAGTCTTAGAAAATCGGGTAGACATGGAATTGATGGGGTTCCTCGGATAATCACAGATCATATGTCTTATTTTATTGCAAAAGAAACAAGCTCCAGACTTTTTACGACACTGCCCCTAATGGTGCTTACGTTGACAATTTCTTGTTTCGAGCTATCAGAATTCTTAACAGAGTTAGACATCTATAAATACAAGATCGGATTAGTTGGCAAGTCAAAATACACAATAAACAACTCCTAGGTGGCAAAGTAAAAAAAATAAAGAATACAGACATGCATAGGTTTAGTCCAGAACCTACTAAACTCTAGCTCTTATACCATAAATGTAACACCCCTTCCTGGCCTGGTCGAGAATCGGGTTAGATAGTGCTACCGATGAACGATACGGCGAACGGTGCAATAAAATTTCATTTTGTAGAGCGTTTAGGTGTTCTCTATTTATGAGCGCAAGTGCATACTCCTGTCAAGTTATAGTATATAAGATATCGTCTTCCACAGGGATTGGACAGCTTGATTCGAATCGTTGTTCCTACACAAGAAAAGTAAATGCACAAGTAAGATAGTTGTTAATAAGAAAAGTAAAATAAAAACACAAGTAATTGAAGAGGAAGTGATCAGGTTGATAGACATGGCAGGGTTATGTTGTTGTTTATAGTGAAACTGCGTTGAATATGTCAAGTGTGTTTTGCGCTGCCACGATCTGCTGCCTTGGCGGGTAATGGCAGATTGAAGCGGAGGAAACTTTTGATGCCACGGCGGCACTCTACTCTTGCAACTTTCGCTGTCCCGGCAGGTGAGATGAAGAGAAGTCTCGGCGGTAAGTTTGGCAGATACTCCAAGTTCGGCGAAGCAATTCTGAAGTGATCCTACCTATGTCTAGGCTAGGACTCTATTGCTGCGTGATGTAGGTAATACCTAGCAATCTCAGCGTAAACCTAACTCAAGCAGTCAACGTTTGGTTGCTACTTTTAGCCTCTGAAATTCTAACTTATGTCTAAGCCGAATTAGTCAACACCTTATCATGATGAGACCGTGCTTAATTCTTTCGTGAGTTTGACACTGTCGTGCCCAAAAAATGGATTCTTCAACTGGACTTTTGGAACTAATTGAAGGAAGTGAAGCACATGAATTAAGCAAACTAAGAGTATTTTATTGCAAAAACAAACTTGAAAACCTAAACAATCGTTCTCACAACTAATTACAACATAACTCAAACCCAAAGAGAGAATTAGAACATGTCGGCGGTAAGAAAAACCTAAGTTATGCCTAAGGAAAACCTATGCTCTCTTGAATTAGAATTACAATGAGTATATATAGGCATTAGCTAGGTCTAGTCCTTCTTGAAGTAGAAGTCTTCAAAGTAGCTTTTCACATTAAATGTGACTTTAAACTCTGACTTCTTTGAGTTGAATGTGGACTTTATCATGTTGCCTTGTTCCGCAAGCAATCTCAAGATTTAACTTCAACAGCTTTGCCCGCTGCTACAGACGTCGGAAAATTGAGTAGACAGCATCGATAGAATAAGGATTTTCTGCTCTACAAATCGCACTCCGGTTCTCCAACTCCATAGTTTGCTGTCTTGGGCAACAAGGTGGGTGGTGGGAGCTACTCAGCAGCTGTTGTCTCTATCTGGAACTGTGTCAGTACAGCTCCTTGGTTCGCTGCCTCAGCATCACATCCTCACCTCCTCTTTCCCTCTGTCAGCCTCTAGTACCTAAAACCAAAAGTACACTAAAACGATACCTTTTCTCTACCAAACAAAGGATAATCTAGAAAAGCATGGCAAAGTAAAGAAATATTGTAAAATGCAATGCATGGTCCTAATTATGCCTAAGATGTACTCAAAAACAACAATAATATGAGATGGAATGTGCATTAAATATAGAACTTGTAGACACTTTGCACAATTCTTAATCAATATTACACGACAAAACATTATCGGATATATGTCTTACTCCAATTCACTCATTAGAAAGCGGTGATTAACCAATTAGGACCAATATTTAACTATTACAATTTTTAGGGACTATTCTACAAATATACTAAATTAGAGGTCCTTCGATGAAATAGACTATACCACAATGTAATTGAGTGCAATATTAACTAGCCTGTAAAATTTCATGCAATTTGAAGTCCATTTATTCATTCAATTTAATCATCCTAAATATAGTGACCAAACTGAGAATAATGTAAATCTTCAGATTATGCCTTTCAACCAACTTAACTAACCCTATATTGAAACACCTTAAGTTTGTTTCGATACATGTGTACTATGGTTAACCTTTGTTGACTTACCCTTCCCACCGTACCGATACGGGAAAGCCATGTATCGATACGGGTTGACTTTCTTTGACCTTGACTTTGACATGTTTCGGTACAGATTAGACCAGTATCGAAACAAGGGATTCCAGTAGAAAATATTTCGGTACGGCTCTAGATTGTTTCGATACGCCATGTTCCTTGGGTTCAATTATGCTTATCCGTATCGATATGCCATTACCCGTATAGATACTATCTCACCTGTAATGATAGATTTTTGTTGGTTTTTAATCGATTTGACCTATCAAAAAAATGTCCAAATGCAATGAGACTTTACACACAATATTTCAATACTGTAAGCAACAAACATGCCAAATTTCATCACCATACGAATCCAATTACTATGTCTTCACCTTTTTAAGCCAAATATGCATAGTAGGCCAATTTTAAGCAATATTAGCAAGTCGTTTAAGGCACTTAAACCACTTATAACACATAGCCTTTATACACATAGACAAAACATCAAAAGCATCTAGTTTAACTACTTTGTCACCATTCTAGTAGTTCATATAGACAAAATACTTTACTTTAGGCTCGAGGTAACTTGCCGCTTTACCCACTAGCTCCGATATTGAAACGATAACTTTTAACTTGAAATGTATGGACAATGAATGCATTACTTATATAGTCTAAGTGAGGTAGTCAATAACAATATATGAACATGGTATGTTATTTATCATTCTATGATGACAATCATAATATTATTTATATGAATAAACATGCCATACTCCTTATTCATATAAACGCATAAAATCAATCATTATATCATCAATAACAATATCGATATCATAATACCATGACAAAGCAATATCAATAACATTATGAAAATAACAATACTATGACAATAACATCATTATGGTAATAACAATGCAGTGATCATATTTACTATTAAATTTACACACATTATTCAATAATAGTTTTTTAATAGTTTTATTGATGTCTTAATTAGTCTTTTAGCATCATTCGCCTTGGAACGCTTTTGGACATATGTAACTTTGGTTCGATAATCGGTAATAAACAAGCTCAAAGCACAAAGCAATGGCTTGTTTCAATAAAATATCAATGATTCAATGCTTTCGGTGCCCGTACTCTCTCCAACCGAACCTCCGCCTCACCTAGGGTCGTCACCCTTGAGCCGTGGCTCATGGACCGTAGTCCCGATGAATATACCAAGTACCAAGCCAAAGTATCCATGGACTTTTCCTCAATAATATTTTATCAATGCCTATCACAGTTTCAATAGCGAAGTTGATAACATTGTCAATGACAATATCAATTGCAATATCTTCACATTGATAACGATAACAATAATTCAATGTCAATAATTTGATGACAATATGCACACATCAACACCAATATCTCAATAGTAATATGCAATATCCAATATGCAATAAAATGTTTGGTGCTCAATGATTCATGTAGCAATGTTTCAATGACTTCGATGACAACAACAACAATGCTTCGGACGCAATCTCAATGCGAGACTTACCTCGGCTTACCAATGGAGTCAACCAAGAGATTCGATGCAATTTACCTTAAGACAATGTTAGCTACTCAAACGAAATCAACAACAATGAATTCGAAAAGGCTCTTCGCCTAATCCAAGACTCCGACTACACTCACCTCAATAATCTAAAGCTCCTAAGGATCTCGGATGGTGATTCCTTTATTCCTAACTTGTTTTGGAGATGGTGGGCTAGCTTCCTCCAAACCTTGGACCAATCGATAGCTATAGATTGAAGCTTTTGAATCAAGGGAAGCTTAAGCTTATGAAGTTCAACTAGGGAGGTGTATGCTTGAGCTTGGTGGAGAAGATGACAATGGAGGTGTAAGCTTATTTTCTTTAGCAAAAGATGAGTTTTGGTCTCTATGGAACTTAAAACAACGGATAAGAGTCTTTCTTTTTATTCATTTATGAACAACAAGATTTAATTATTGCTCACCTCACACCTAGCCAATGAAAAGGTTTTTATTCTACCAAGGGTTTGCTAAATATATATTATTTTCTATATTTTCAATATCTTATTGTTGGGCGTGTAGGTGTTCCCTTTTTGTGAGAGCGCAAGTGCACACTCCTGCCAAGTTATAGTATATAAGATGTCGAATCCCAAGAGGATTGGTATAGTTCCTTCGAGAGTATATCTGCACAAGAAATTTAAATGCACAATTAATTTCTTGTTTGTTTAAAGGAATAAAACTAAAAACACAATTAGTTAAAGTAGGGGAGATCAGAGTGATAGAATGGGCCATGTAATTGCTGCTCGGTAGTGTGTAGACTGCATTGCATAGGTTAAGGTTAGATTCCGCTGCCACGATATGCTGCCTCGGCGGGTATGGCGGGCGGCAGGTACGACCCTGTCACGCTGCCGCAGCAGATCACTGCCCCTGTAACTTTCATTGTCTCAGCAGGTGGAACGGAAATAAGTCCTGGCGGAAAGTCTGGCAGATATTCCAAGTCCGGCGGGATAGTCGACAGTGATCCTCCCTATTTCTAGGCAAGGATGCTCGAAAGCTAGCGTGATGTAGGTAATACCTAGCAATCTCATCGTAAACCTAACACAGGCTAGTCAATTTCGTTGGTGATCCCTTTTAGCCGCTGAAACTTGTGGGCTGGTGTATAACCAAGTTAGTCGCGCCTCAGCACGTTGTGACCGTACTTAACCCTTTCGTGAGCCTTGCACTTTCATGCCCGAGAAATATATTCTCTCAACTGACTAGTGTAGAATAATTGAAAGAATGAAGTGCATAGATAAAGCAAATTTGGAATATTTATTGCAAAACAACTTAACCTAATACAATCGTTTCTCACAACTACTTTACAAGCAAAAACCTAAACCCTAATGAGTTTAGAACATAGCCAACTCCCTCTCTCTATCTTTCTCTATCTCTCCGACCTTATACCCTCAAATACATTTGTATATATAGGGCTTGGCCTAAGTTTAAGTCCTCCTTGGAGTAGAAGTCTTCATTGATGATAAAATAGCTTTTACATTTAATGTTTCATTCGATTCTGACTTGAATATGGACTCCTCTGGATGTTTACTTGTTTAGCAAGTAAGTATAAGCCACCTTGCTTATCAATCTATCAAACGAGACCCATCTTGACTATGTTGGCGTATTGTCGTCTTTGGCGGCGGCATTCTGAAGCGGCAGCGTCGTTGGTGACAACTGAAACTGCTTCAGTACAGCTCCTTTTGCTCCCTACTTTCCTGTCCTCTCTTCCTCTGTTCAGCAACCAGCACCTGAAATAGAAAACTAACTAAAACAGTACCTTTTCTCTACCAAATATATGATATTCAATAAAAGCATGGTAAAAGAAGAAATATTGTTATAATGCATGGCATGTAGCTAATTATGCCTAACTAAGCTTAAGAACATCAATAATAAGGGCTGGGATGTGCATAAAATATAGAACTTCTGGACACTTTACACTTGTCAAAACCAACTATAGAGATGACTACAAGTCATCCTTTTAAACTACTTCCACGTGGGGAGGGGCAGCAATAAGCAGATAAGTCATCACCTCTTCATTTATTTTCAATTTTACCCTTCAAACATATTTGAATCAGGGGACCCGTTTCGAAACGCATGAAGTTGTATCGAAACGGCTAAGCAAAAGTCCAAAAGTTAGTTAATATCATTGGAATTGTATCAGAATGCCCTGTAAACATTTTGAAACGCCTTACCTAGGTCGTTTCGGTATGGGTCTTACTGTATCGAAACACCTAGCTCAAAACATCATTTTAAGCATTAAAAGGGTTTCAAATAAAAAGTTTGGTCTCACTAAGGTCCCTTATCAATAAAAGAGATCATAACACTTAATGTAAATGCAATACTTAAGCTCTTCGGTGTAGGATTTTAGGTCATCAGAACCTAATTTTGACTAGACCGGTTTTTTAGGTGTTACAAAGAATTCAAGTAGAAGAAGAAGAAGAAGAAGAAGAAGAAGAAGAAGAAGAAGAAGAAGAAGAAGAAGAAGAAGAAGAAGAAGAAGAAGAAGAAGAAGAAGAAGAAGAAGAAGAAGAAGAAGAAGAAGAAGAAGAAGAAGAAGAAGAAGAAGAAGAAGAAGAAGAAGAAGAAGAAGAAGAAGAAGAAGAAGAAGAAGAAGAAGAAGAAGAAGAAGAAGAAGAAGAAGAAGAAGAAGAAGAAGAAGAAGAAGAAGAAGAAGAAGAAGAAGAAGAAGAAGAAGAAGAAGAAGAAGAAGAAGAAGAAGAAGAAGAAGAAGAAGAAGAAGAAGAAGAAGAAGAAGAAGAAGAAGAAGAAGAAGAAGAAGAAGAAGAAAAGGGCAAGCTCTTTAAGCCATAAGAAGAAGGCATATGTGGCTACTTGGAGTGATGATAACTCCACCGATAATGAACAAGCCAATTGTTGCCTTATGGCCATCCAAGAAGATTCAAGGGTGACTTCTAATTCATTTACTTCAACTTCTTATTCTATTGATGAATTACAATATGCCTATGATGAATTAGTTTTAGAGTTTAAAAATCATATTTTGAAAAACAAGAAAGTGGTTTAATTTGAAAATTCAAAATTATTTGATTTCTAAAACCAAAATTTAACTTGAAGCAAAACTCAATGAGTTTGAACAAAAATGTGTTGATTTACAAAATTTGCTTCAGAAAGTTCAAGAGGGAAAATATTTGATTTCCAAAGAGCTTGAAAAGAAAACCAATTTTGGAAAATCTAATATTTATCAAAGACAATATAGTGCCTATAGATTTTTAAATGGTAAATGTTTTAGAAGTATTTGTGTCCCAAAAGGACTAATTACTTCAACTAAAAAGGATGAAATTGGAAAATGGATTCTTAAGGGGACTAAATTATATGCTACTAACGCTTATGGGTCCAAAGAAATTTGGGTACCAAAAATTACTTGATTGTCTTGTTTTAGGTGTGATGGATATTAGTCAATAAAGTGCAACATTGAGGGGGCTCCATACACACAAAGAATATCACTTGAAGAAGGAAGGCTTCATATCCTACCTTTGGTTCAAGTGTGGTAAAAATTAGTTGAATTTTGTTTATTTTAATTTGTTTTATTTATTTTAATTCAACTAGTTTATCATAATTTTTGGACGAACCATTTGATGATGGGTTGAGTAAGGGGAGCCATTTTAAAATAAAAACTCTTATTTTTGTCAAAAATTTTTAAACCTCCATTGTTATTTTGAGCTTAAAGTCATTTAAATTCTTTTTGATATAACAAAAAGGGGGAGAAATAGTTTGAAAATTGATTTTTTTCAAGTGAATAAGGGGGAGATTTAACTACATTTCATTTTTAAAGTCTCATATTCAAATTTTTAAATACTAATGGGGAGAATATCAAACAATATTTCAAGTTGGTTTTATTATATCAAAAAATGAGAGATTGTTGAGATGTTTGTTTTGATATAATAATATAAAGATTGTTTTGTACTAAATTGAAAAGGTTTCAAAATGTTAATAAGTTCAAACAACTTGAAAATATATTTGATGAATTTTACAAGGCTCTGGAATGATTTAAAATGTCTTTAAAGTAGCAAAACCTTTTGTTATTTCAAGCCACCGTACTGATACGGTATACCTCGTATCGATACAATTTAGGGTTTCAGCTACAGGAAAATTCTAATAGCCAAAACCCGTATCGGTACGGCCAAGCCGTACCGATACAGAGAGGACGTGTATCGATACGCTACGTGGCATTTCGATACGGTTGTTTTATAAACCCCCCCCCCCCCCTCAATGACTAGTGTTTGTACTGATACGCCTAACGGTTTTCAACGATCATTTTCCCAACGGCTATTTGAGTTGCAGGCCGTATCGATACCCCTATAAGCGTATTGATATTCATCAGCTAGAAAGACTCCAACAGCTAGTTTCTGAAGAATGTGTACCAATACGGCTACCCGCGTATCGATACAGACAGCTCCAGAACCACATTTATTATGGAAAATAAAGGCCTCAACGACTCCAATTCAACCCTAACGGTCTCTAACGGCTAGAAGCTCATTTGGAAGTATAAAAGGGGCCTCCAAGCATCTATGCAAGACTAATGATCCACAAGTCAACAACATTATGATGAAAATTTGTCTTAGAGCTTAATTTCTCATTCTTTGTATAGACAACACTTGTGACCTTAAATGCCAATGTATGCTCAAGTGTATTAGGTCTTGGGTGAGAGCTTAAGAGTGCAAACATCAACATTTTCAGGGATTTCTAGTTTGCAAAGTTTTCTTTTCTTAGAGAGTGATCCCAAAGCTCGGTTTGTGAGCTTTGGTTGCTAGACTTGGTGAGTGAGTCTAGGTTGTAATTGGTTGCCTCCTAAGCCAAGAAAAGGGGAAGAATTCTTAGTGAATTGGTTGAAATCCTTAGTGGGAGCTAAGGTAGTGGATGTATAGCTTGTTAGAAGCTTGAACCACTATAAATCCTTTGTCCATTTTGTCTATTTTTTGCATCCACCAAAAACACCCAAAAATTAATCTTCTCCACACTTGGCGAGCAATTCGGTTGAAGGATATCAAGCCTAACATATGCATTTGTGCCGAGGAAGTGTATTTAATGGTTTGGAATATTATGGACGAATGCCTATTATGCTAAATGTGTTTAGTATGCATTCTAGGATGTTTGGGGCAAGTTTGTATTGATTTAGTGGTAAAAAACTTGATAGAATGGGCATTACAGATCTTCGAGTATCGATACACGAGCAAGTTTATCAGTACGCGGGCCCTGAATCAGGCTTTGGAATTGAAAATTTGGCTTCGGTACTGATACACGAGCAAGTGTACCGGTACGGGTTTTAGCTATTGGAATTTGAGATTTTGGCCATTTAAGCCTGGATACCGATGCATGGGCAAGCATAGTGATATAGGCCTTGTGAATTATAGCATGCGTATTGGTACATGGTTTTTGGTACCAGTACGACCCTTGATTATAGAGCCTTGTATCGGTATGGTATACCGCGTACTGATACTCAATTCGTTATGTCAGTTGATGTGATGTTGTGGTTTGAGATTCTTCCATTTTAGTCCTCATTTTGTGTGTACGCTAATTGAAGGCGTTCGAAAGCTCCATTTTAGCTTAAAATGAACATGTATGCATGCAACCTGACTAATTAAGGATTGGTAACCGCAAATTCAAGTAAGTTCTCGTAATTTTATATATTTGCGATTTGGTCCCTATAATGCATGTGTGCGTAATTGGACATCGTTTCGATGTCAGACTCTGATGAGAATTTAACTTTTGCTAGTTCATACACTCTAGGTTCTAAGGATGCATCTAGACAAGATAAAAAATGGACCTAATTCGAGACATTCAGTTCAAGTTTGCTACGGCAAACCTAATGTAGCATGCTCGATTCGACCTAACGCCTAGGCCGTGTCAAGGGGTTACAGTATACGACAAAGTGCAGCTTGTAGAAGTACGCATCACATTAGCTTTATCAATGTAACTACTATTTTTTCAGTCCTAAACCTTGAATTGTTTCCAGATTTATGCCCAACTGCTTCATGGTCATTTTGAATGGAAATTTAATTTTAGAAAAGTAGTAATTTTCAAAAAGAGGTGGTATTTAGGGGTTCAATTGAGAAAATTTAGAATTTTAGGACTAAAATGGAAGTTTTTGAAAATTCTTGAAGTGCAAGAGTTAAATTGTGAATTCAAGCAAAATTAGGATTAAATTGCCCAGTTTCAATAATCATATGTCAAAAGTACAAAATTTGAAAAGTTTAGTGCCACTTCTGAAAACCATGGAACATTAAGTGGCTTAATATGTATTTTCCCCAATTTACCATTAGCAGTTTAACGTCCCATTGACCAAAATAAAAGTTTTTTAACGATAATAACTAATGAAACTTTTTCGATTTTGGTGATAATATTACAAATACACTAAAAGTTCATTGACCACTAGCGTAATTTATTATAATTATAATTAATGGTCAGATAAAATAATTCTCATTACTTTTAACATATAACACCATCTTTTAATTATAGCTAACGAGGCACGTTCATTTTATAACAAAATCAAAATTTTAATGATCATTTTGTAACATCAATGATTAAAAAACATTTAATCGCAATTTAAAAACATTTTGTAACATCAATGATTAAAAAACATTTTGTAACATCAATGATTAAAAAACATTTTGTAACATCAATGATAAAAAACATTAAAAATATTAAAAATGATTTTACAAAATGAGAAACTTTTATGAAAAATATTCGAGCTCCCTCTTTTTCTTTTTTAAAATTAAATTTTCAAACTTATCTCTCCCCTTTTTGTTATATCAAAAACAATTCAAATCATTTAAGGTTCAAAATAATAATGGAGGGTAAGTAAATTCTTTTGAAAACAAAAGCTCCCCTTAATAAATGTATTTTATTTTAAATTTTAGCTCAAAATACTTTGACACTCAAAAAAACTTATTAAATTTCAACATATGGTGAAAAAGTTTAAGATCACATGAAATTCAATTAATCCAAGACTTTTTGAAAACTTTATGCATTAATGAGATTTAACATGTTAAAGACACATGCATAAAGTCTCAAAGAATGTTATGCACAAAAAATTAACAATTAAATTTGCAATTTGCATGAACGTTCAAAAAAATCATTAAAAATAAGCAACCGAATATATAATCAAAACGATTAAACTTAGAGGTTACCCATATTTAATGTGTGAGCATGTCACATTTGCAATTGAGAGGATGAATTATGGTTCATCATAGAATCCTTGAGCTTGATGTCGAATTTGTTAGCTCTTCAAGATCGGTTGATGTAAAGAAAATGGATCGAGCACTTATAGGATCCCCTCAAAGGTTGTTGGACCATCAATTTGAGCCTCTCTCTAATACTAATTGTTAGGCTCGATATACTTCAACCGAATATTGTCAATGAAAGGTTTAAGTATCTCTTTTGAAGTTGGGAAGTAAAAACTGAAAAGAATGATGGACAATTTGGCACAATCGGTTTTATAGTGGTTCAACCTTCTCAACCAAGGTCTATATCCACTACCTTAGCATCCACTCTAAGGATTTCTCATTTCACTAATGAATTCTTTCTTTTTCAAGGACAGAGAGATAACCTTTGCAACTCTATCTTTTCAAAGGCTAAGGTAGAACCTCCCTAGTTTTTCTAAGGCTAAACTAGAACCTATCCCTCAATAACAAGGTCTTGACATTGTAAACAAATTATCGCTCTAGGTGTGTGTTTACACAATTTAGCTCATTAAGATTGGACACTAAACTATTTACAAGAGATTAAAAGAAATAAACACATTAAGACTCTTCTTTCTTGAACTTTAGGCTTGGAGGTCCATCTCTCACTTCTTGAAGTGTCCTTGGCTTATATTTATAGTGTGGAATAGGTTTGTAGCCGTTGAAGATGAGTTATAGCCATTGGGGATGCAAAATAGTCGTTACCTACAAAAAAAATCAGCTTTATAACTAATGAGATCAATCCTTTTTCTCGAGGGATCGATCCTTTTGCAGAAATATATGATCGTTACAGCCAAGGTATCGATCCCTTAAATTAGGGGATCGATCCTTTTGCACTTGGAGACTGGGAGGCAAAATTAAAATGTTTCTTCCTATAAAGGAATCGATCCCTTGATCTAGGGGATCGATCCTTTTTTCCTTGAAGATTGGAAACTAGTTTTTAGAAGTGCACAAACAGATCATATTAATTTTGAAAAGGGTTGGTTAAGTTGGAAAACATTCGAAACAAATTGTTCAAGTTTGTTTGGACTTCGAATATTTTTTGAGAAATTTAGTATATTATAAGGTAAACTACATAAATGGTCCCCAGACTATGCTCCAATTATCTTTTGCATCCCCTAACTATCAAAAGTTACAAATTGGTCCCTTGACTAATCGTTACATACAAAATGGTCCCATTCCGTTAAAAAATTGACAAACGCCTTAGCTGGACGTTAACTTATTGACTCGGTTTAGATTATACTATTTTTTTGTTCTACTATATTTCCATTTCATTAAAGGTTAATAAAATAAAATAAAAACTAAAAATCCCTTTAAAACCCTAATTAGAGGACCAAATGCCACAAACACGTCTTCTTCTTCTTCTAGACTTCCTCTTCATATTTCTCGGAGGGAACAAGAAAGAAAATCTGAAAGATAGACTCAAGAACCGAGAATCCGAAATGTGATTGTGGAGTGGATGCTGATCTCAGAACATCATGGAGTAAAGGTAACTCGGGTAGGAGATTTTTTGGCTGCTCCAAGTATGGTGTTGGTCGTAGTTGTAATATTTTTGGTGGTATGATCTAGAAATTGGAAATCGAGAAAGGATTGTTCTTGTTGGATTGTTGAAGAAAATCAAAAAAATGGAAGAAGGAAGAAAGAAAGAACGAATGTTTTAGATTTCTTGTTTGGCTATGTGTATGCTAATATTATGTTTTTTCATGTAGTTTTGATTAGGTTTCTAGATTTTGGCTTCATCTTTTTGTTTAGGGTTTTATAATTTGGGGATTTTCTATGTTTATTGGAATTAAGGGTTTCAGAAGTCAAAAATCCTATGGAAAAACTTAATGTAATTGTTTTAGGTTGTAATGGAACTGTTAAAGTAATGTAATTTTAGTTTGGTTTTATGATAATTTTTGTATTTGTATTTGGAAACAATTTAGAACTGAACATGCAATAGAAACTGAATTCCAGTTAAAATTAAGGTCTACTTCATTTCCATGTAATGCTTGTACAGAGTAGTAAAGCATTAATGTTTATACAAAATGAGATTTGCCAATACAAATATGTTTTGTGCCAATAAAAAGAATAAGTTGGCTACCAGCATTTACTTAATTTTTCATAGTTAAACACCATATGCATTTACTGAAAACAAAAGGTTAAAAGCCAATTTCATGGCACTAGTCCACCCTAGTGTTTGTAACAAAAAGTTCAAAGACAATTCTATGGCACTAGTCCACCCTAGTGTTTGTAACATTGCTTCTGGTTGTGCCTGAGGTTGTACTAGTGCTATATTGAGTGTTGGTATGCACCCATCTAATAGTGAACACATTTGAATGTCTTAGTTGATTTTTTCTTGAATCTTGTTGGGTTGCAGGTTCATTTCTCTTTATAGGTAGCTTCAGCCTTAGTTGATATGGTTGTGGGACAGGTCTAGTTCTAGGTTGTTGAGTTGTTGTTTGAGATTGTTGACTTGTAGGTTGATCAGTTGAAGGTCGAGCAGATGGAGGTTGTTTCTTTGTTGCCAAAACTTATAAAACAGTAATGGATCAGTTATGAAGAAAATAAAATAATGCATAACCTAACTAATAAGTTGCAAATTATAGTACCCTTTGAGCATTTCTTTTATTCCCACCCACTTCTCCCTTGCAAGTCCTGATGTTATGACTAGGTTTGCCACACTTAATACACTTCAGTTTCACATATCTTTGGCTCAGTTTTGTGGAAGTAGTGGCATGTTCATCAGTTTCCTTTCTTCTAGATTTATGAGGTCTTTCAAGTGGCCTTCTCAATGGTGGAGGTAATATAGGTAAACACCCTTTTTGAGGAGTCCATTGATTTGGTCCTCTAATTGTGTTGATAAAGTTTGAATAAATCCTTTCTTGTGGTGTCTTCTTGTAGCATTCATCAACATGTAATTCAGGCCTAACTTTAGTCATCAGCATCACTAACACAACATGATTACATGGGATACTAGTTAACTCTCATCTCCTACATGTACAAGTCAATGCTTGCATGTTCACAACATGATGGTTGCCATATCCACATTCAACTTGGTATTGTTAACCACCAACATTGTAACCCCCTCGTCTCAGTCCGGGTGACTGACCGGTCCGAGTGGGCTACACGGGGATAACCGAGGCGAAACCCGTTAAGGCTCCACTTCGGTTAACAACCCGAAAAAACTTTTCATTTATTATTATCTTGTCTAGATGCAATAAGATGACCTATGTGAAACAACAACAGCGGAAGAAACAAGCGAGGCAAACATCCAAAGAGCGAATCAAAACATCCCATTTTAATTTAAATTGTAGGCCGTATCGAAACGCCTAGAGAGTGTATCGATACGCCTTGACTAGGTCAACTGGCCAAAGTCAACCCGAGGAGACCGTATCGAAACGGTAGTGGACCGTATCGATATGCCCTCAACGGTCAACTTCTCATGGTCGACGCTACGAAGACCGTTTCGAAATACCTAGGACCGTTTTGATGCCCTCAATTTCTCGTCAAAATCTCAGATTTCTAGTAGCAAAATTGTATCGAAACGCCTGGCCTGAAACAAGAGGACCGTATCGAAACGGGACAAACCGTTTCAATACACCTGCTGCGAACAGACAGGTTTTAGCTGGTTTATGGCACAAGGCTGTCTCAAACACCAACTAAGACCTCCCACAACCAACATACATTAACTCTAGATGCAAGGCACCCTATACAAACATGCTTACATATAAAAGCCATACATTGAAAGGATACATCAAATCAACAAAAGATTCATACATAACATTCAAGATAGGGGCACAAGGCCAACATACAAGGCATAAGCAAGCCTTAAGCAAATCATCCACAAAACATGGGAGTCTAAACATGCTCCTAACACAAACAACAACATACATCAAAGCTCAAATCCCATTGCTTGTCTATTACATCCATGACTTAAATAGTTCATACTTGAGGTTAGCAAAAGCTCAACTAGCACAATTGGAGGCCCTCTCCTTGCACAAGCAACACACGAACTACGGATCTGCATTGTCGAACAAAAGAGAGCTTAAGCATAAAGCTTAGTAAGGGTAAGCTCGTAAAACAAACCTCGACAATGCAGGGTCCAAGCACGAACACACAACCAAGGTAGAATGCATGAGTTCTTACCTTTGAAACCACAAGAGTCAAATATGAATGATGCATGAACACAATATCATTGTCATGCCATGCTCAACAAATCCATAAACACAACATGTGGAACACATATATCAATGTATTAGCAAACACATCCCACAATCCGTATTGGCACCTAGCTATGACCCGAATACGCGGATAACCGTTGGAACTCACATCCAACAACACAACCATTACCTTACGGTGGGATTACACTCATCACCGTTTCACGCGGAGGGGATTCCACTCATCCTCACGCCCTGTCGATGGGATTCCACTCATCACCGACTAACATATATATAAGAAGATTTTCGGGCGAACCCGTACTCCATCTTGATGACTACCATCACCAAAACTACGCGCGCATTTAGACTCTCGTGTGCACACTAAACATTCTAATGATTGATCAATGTATCCAAGCATACTAGTGCCAATACTAACACATTTCATAACCTTTCACAACACCGTTTCATACCAACTTCCGTGCTTAGCGCGTACTCACCATGATTTACCATCATGCACAACCACATGCACTTAACAATGCATCAAATATCGAGCCTCAATACACATGTATAACACAATATACATAACCACATTAATCACAATAAACATGAATCAAGAGGCATACTCATCATTTAAAGTTCAACTGAAGTCTCTAACTAAAGCTTGGGATTAGACTACCGGTCTAATCCCAGCTCTAGGTGGGTTTACCAAGCCCAACCTAGTCCACATGCTTGAACCAATGTTTGAAACCAATTTAAACCAAGTTGAAATCATTAATCACTCAACGACTAATCCAAGCTCAACCAGTCTAGCCGATCAAGCTCCCAACGGTTCTGGATTCGTTCCCGAGGCTTTACCAACACAAATCCTTGCTTCTAAACATCCCAACACAATCAATATAACCACAATTCAGTCCACAAATCAATGTAGCAAACCCGGAACACAAACCAAGCACACAAAAAATGATTTCAAGCTAAAGACAACCCCAAAACTTTCATTTTCGAGCAGCTCACTTGCACAGCCAACAACTATTGATTCAAACACCTTTAACACTCCCAAAAGCTTCCAAAACAACCCCTAACTATCACACTAACATCAGCTCTCAAAATTTCACCCAAAACAGCCCCAAAACCAACCTTTAAACCCTCCTAAAACCTCCCTAAAACCCAATTTCGGGAATCAATGTAAAACCTTGTAAAAATCGAGTATGTTGGACCTTTTAGGTAGAAAACAACTTATATAACATCAAAAAATCAAAATCTTAAGTTAAAGTTGATAAAGATGATATTTTTAATCTAAAACCCCAAAATCTCAAAATGTAAAAACTATGAGCTTTTATGAAAATAAAGGTATGAACTTGTAGAGGAAAGAGAGGACAAGTCGAATATGAGTTTACCTTTGAAAAACCTTCAAAATCAAGCAAGAAGGGTGATGGAATAGTAACTCCAATGGTGAAGGGGGTTTTGTCGTGGAAAAAGTTTGAAGAGGGGGAAGAAGATGAGTTAAATGTGTGTTTTAAAATAAAATGAGTTTTTATTTTCCAAGACCCAATATTTACAAGAGTGCCATTAATGTAAATGGGCATCTTCCACTATTCCAAAATCCATGAAATTTTGGGTTTTAAATTAAAATTGGATCCAACATATTAAATGAATTTTAAAACAAAAAAAGGAAAACTCGAAACATTATTTTAATATTATTTTCACCCGACCCCCAAACCCGGATGTTACAAACATTTCTAGGTCAGCGCCTACATTACAAATTGAAATTGAAAGTAGTTTTTGTAGAATAAAATTGAAAACAATTTTGAAGATTAAAATTGAAAACAATTTTGAAGATTAAAATTGAAAACAATTTTGATTTACCTATTTGAAAGTTCAATGATCCAACTTATTCTGAATTTTGGGACAGAGAGACCCAACATATTTCTCAATTGTTGATTGTTTTTGGTGATCCTTTGCATGATCTTAGTCCTTATAATTTTTATCATGGTAGGGATTTGCTTGTCTCTTGCTTCCAGTATAAACTTCAAATATATATATATATATATATATATATATATATATATATATATAATGTTAGTAATCTCACATATTAATTGGAAATTATGCACACTATTTAGTAAACAATATATACCTTGTTAAAACATTCAAAGAGATTGTTTAACAACATGTCAGTCTTGGTTCTACTTGTGAAAAAAGCCTTACACCATTGGTCAGGATTGATCTTGACTAACCAATCATAAGACTTCGATGAGACTGATTTGATTTCCTCCAATGTGTCTTTGAAATCTTTAATAGTGGTTGATCTTGCAGCTTTCTAGAAAAGATCCTTCAAATGTTTTCTCTTGTTGAAATCTTCTGACTTGAAGTTTGTGTATAAATATCTAACACATGTCCTGTGTTGAGAATGTAGAAAAAATTATGCAATGGCATCCACAAGTCCCTGCGAACATACAATACAAAAATATTTGTTTGTTAATCATGAAAGCATGAAATAAGAAATGAAAAATTTTAAAATATTAGGTCAAATATGTACATTTTATCTATTAGACATGAAAGAGATGTGATTAGAGTTGACAATATCCAAATCATTCTTTAAAATGTCCAGAATTCACCACACTCACTTTCAACACATGCATATGCAATAGGATATGCCCAGCATCTATCTCAATTGATGCCAGTATATGTCCACCATAGTACCCCTTTAAGTGATATCCATCAAGGCTAATATTGGCATGCATCTAACTTTAAATCCATCTTTGCATGCTTACATGCAAACATACATCTTCTAAAAGAGACGTTCATTTAAATAGCAGATAGTAGTGGTCCCTCGATTGGTATACCTTAGCTCAGCAAGATAGTCATATATCTTCACATATTGTTGCTTTTGACTTTCTATTATTTGCTCAAGGGCATAATCTCTAGCCCTTTGACATTTAGTGAGGGACACAATAACAATGTGGTCCTTGTAAATATTTTTCATTAAATATGTGGTGGATAGTTGCAATATGCCAGAAATTTATAAAAGTACTCTCTTGCAATTCATTTAGATGTCACATGGCTATTCTTAAGGTCTCTAGCTGAGGAACAAATGTTTTAATCTGCCATGTATCTAATAGGTCACTTGGATTCTTTGGTGAAGCCATTATTGTCCATGGACACCCTTGTTTGCATGCTACCATCAGTCTTCTATTATCATTTTTCTTGTATTTGACATTATACTTACTTATCCTTTCGTATTGACTAATGACTTCTTTCATAACTTTTTTATCAGCAAACACTAAGCTAATTTTAAATTTAGGTTTAATTATATCAACAGTACTATTGAATTTAGGAATTGTTTACCATCAGAGTCTGACTCATGCACACTATTTAGTGAGTTAGATTTTTTACTCTCACTGTCACTCTCCACTCTAGTTTCAATTCCTAAATCAAATAATTTTATGCCATAATATTCTTTTTCAACTTCATTTGCCATATTCTTAGTACATATCTCTTCTTTCACATCACCCACATTATTATCAGACTCAACAAACACAGAATCAAAATCATCAGACTCCTCAAACATAGAGTTAGAATCATTATCAGACTCCACAATTACATTCTCAGCATGTCCTAAATTAGGTTCCTCACCAATCTCAGTCTCAACAATCTCAGGTTCATCATTCAACTTATTCTGCCTTAACTCAAGTTCATCATTCAAATCGTCCTGCCCTAACCTTAAATAAGGTTCATTAAAGTCATAATGCCATACTTCAGGTCCATATTTAATTGATTCCTCAATTACATACACATTTAGGTAGTAGGTCCCTAAGCATAGTATCTATCAAATTGAGGACATCTTGGTTAGTACTTAACTTCCTGATTGTTTTTCTAGTTAGGTTATCTTCTTTCTTTTTTTAGTATAACTTAACTGAAGACCTATATCTTAATATATATACCATATCGGCAAACTCAAGCATGTTTATTCTATTAATTCTACACTAGTCATAATGAGCAACAAATTTTTCAGTATACCTAAAGACAGAATCTTCAACAAAATAACCCTTCATGATGCATAATTGTTGTGCATAACTCTGCATTTATTTCTGAAATCAAGCAAATAAAATAGACCAAAAAATACCATAAGTACATTACAATAATCAAACTTTAAAAGCAGTGCACATTAAATTATTAAAATATCAAATTGGATACACCATTACACATTAAATTAATAATTAAACTTCAAACAAACATTAAAATAATCAAACTAACATCAAAATTGTCCACCATTCACACACAATTCAAGGTCAATTTCATATTAAAGTGAACAATACCACAACAAAACAAAAACACATTTAGACTTTACATACAATATCACTTTCCAAATTAGAATATTCATGTCACTTACTCAGTATAGTTAAACCTAAAACTAAAACAAAAGAGTAAACACAGAACGAAGAATTAAGAACAAAAGAAAATTTTAATCCAATAAAAAATATTAAATCTAAACCTAAACCAATCACCTAATGAAAACTCAAATTATGAGAAAGAATTAAAAACGAAAAGAAAACTTGAATAATGGAAGAATAAATATCATACCACAACGAACAGCTCCTTGCCTTCTCGATCGAAGTTTGCGATGATACATCCTTAACCTTAATCTGCTGAAAAACTCACGAAAAAACCCATAATTTAATGAACAAAAAAACCCTAAATCAATGATCGATAAAACCCAATTTCTCTACACCCTAGAGAGCATTTTCTCTTAGAGAATTTTTCTGTAAATTTTTTAATTTTTAGTTTAGGGATAATTAAAATTTATTATGGATAATGAGTTGTTGTTTGTTTAAGTATAATCAAAACACATTGTTTTGATGTGGAGGCCACGTTGGTATCATACTTAGCAGGTTAACGTCCAGCTAAGGCGTTCGTCAATTTTTTAACGGAATGAGATCAGTTTGTATGTAACGATTAGTCAAGGGACCAATTTGTAACTTTTGATAGTTAGGGGACGCAAAAGATAATTGAAACATAGTCGGTGGACCATTTATATAGTTTACCTTATATTATATTAAGTTCAAAAATATTTTTCTTTTAATTTGGTATATCAAAATAAATATCTCAACACAATATTACCCTTGAGATAATGAATTATGCTCATATGAATTTTTTGTTGCATTTTTAATTAAGTGACTAATTATTTTTTGTGTAAATTTATTAAATATTAGTTTAATATTAAATTGATGTTATATATAGTTAAATAATATTGTAATATTTAATATATTTTATTAATATTGTATTTATGATGTTTTTAGGATTATAAAATGAGATTGCATACCGCTTGAGAGTGAATGAGTTAAGATTTTATGTTATTATTTTTATGCTTTGATTTATAGGATGCTTCTCATTTTTAAAAATTTATCTTAGTAGATTCGTTTATTTTTATCATCATTTTACTACTTTTAAATTGCTTTTATTATTTATTTTAATTTACTTGATATTGTCACAAGTAATAAAAGTTAAAAAATTTAACATATTAAATATTTAGCATTTGACAATTCAAAAAAAATATTTTAAAAAGGGAACAATGGTATATAAACATAAATATATTTCTAAAAAACTTAATATATTAATTATAAAATAAATATTATAAATATAATTTTTTGTAAATTTTAAATAATGTAACAAGTATAATTTTATAAATTTTATACAATTATTTTTAATTTAATATTGAAAATTTAACATGTTAAAAAAATATTATAAAGATAATTTAATAAAATTTACTTCTAATTAATTTTATATACCATTTAAAAATTTTATTCTCAAAGATAATTTTAATGACCGAAATATCGTGACAGTAGTTAGAAGCCATTTGGGTAGAGGTTCGCTGGTAGTTATTTAAACTTTTTGCTCTTTTATTTTCTTCACACGTAGAACATACAATTTTATTTTATTTTTCAAAACATTCGTATGAAGTTGCATAATAAAGAGATTATCTCATAATTTAACCAACCACTTTCAAACATTCCATTCTCGAGAAGAAACACGAGGAAAGAGTACAAAATTGATGAAGTCCCAACATTACCCCTAAACGAATCAAAGTATCCGAGGAGATAAAACAAGAAGGGGAAGAGAAGAAAAAATGGATTTGAAATGACGTCAATTTGGTCCGAGTCGCATCCCCACAACCACAAGGGGTTGATTCTGATAATTCACCTAAAACAACGTGGGACCCACTTCTCACTGTACCCAAAAAGATAGAGGGGGGAAAGAGAGGGCGTATAAGTAGGGTTGTAAAAACAGGTAATCGGATGGGTTTCAGGTCGGGTATTGTCAGGTCGGGTAAAATCGGATACATGTCATTTCAGGTCATTTTTCTGTCTTGACGCGAGTCGGGTCGGGTGCGGGTCCATTCCAGGTCGGGTCAAAACGGGTCGGGTCCGAAGCAGATAATTGACAGGTTAATTCGGGTTCGGATACACTTCAGGTCGGGTTCATTTCGGGTTCGGGTAGACTTCAGGTCAGGTTCATTTCAGGTCGGGTTCATTTCAGGTCGGGTTCATTTCGGGTTCGGGTAGACTTCAGGTCGGGTTCATTTCAGGTTCGGGTGGACTTCAGGTCGGGTTCATTTCAGGTTGAAGTAATTTAAAAAATAATGAAAAGAAAAATAATGAAAATGGGTCAATTTGGAATAAAAATAAAGTTATGTGAAGTATAATGAACAAAAATATCAAAATAAATTTAGAAAACGTAAAAATACAATGAATATGGGTCAAATTAGAATAAAAATAAAGTTTTGGAGACTAGAATGAACAGAAATATCATATTAAAATTATAAAACATTGAGCATTCATTTGAAAAACAAATGAATATGGGTCAATTTGAAATACAAATAAACTTGTGGGCACTCTTTTCCCCTACTTTGGTTTAGAGGGGTTTTTAATGAGGCCCTTTTCTTAAAAAAAGTTGTACATTTTACTTTACATTTCATTTTTACTTGTTTTGTAAGAAACAAACACCAATTACTAATTGTAGAAAACTAACAAGGAATGCCTTTTAATAAACAATACCAATTAAAAAAATTCAAACTTAAATATTTTACAAACTTAAAACATTTTGGTGTAATGTACCTTTATAAATTTTATAAAAAAATTCAGACTTAAAATAAACAATACTAATTAATCAATTAATTGAGAAAGATTTAAATTATTAATTGTAAAAATATATACTATCTATATATTTTAGTATGCCTTAGTCTATATATTAAGAAAGAAGTTAAAATAAACAATATCAAATCAAATTAGTATGACTTAAAATATATATACTAAAATATATGCCTTAGTAAATTTGTCTATATATGCATTAGTAAAAATTATGTATGTACTATGTATTTTAGTATATATTAGATTTTTATTTATTAAAAATAAATATTTTTATTTATCAAGTTTATATTTATTTTTACTAATTACTTATTAAACAAATCTTTTATTTATTAAAAATAAATCTTTTAATTATATATATAATACATTTTGTTAGATACTTAACATTTTAAACTATTCAAATTATAGATATAGACTTTTCATAATAGTTCATAATATTACTTCATATTATATATTAAAAATATTATTATTACTTATTAAGTATCAATTATCAAACCAGGTCAATATCAGTTCAGGTACAAAACAGGTCGGGTCTAATAACAGGTCGGGTTTAAAACAGGTCGGGTTCAAAACAGGTCGGGTTCAAAACAGGTCGGGTCTAATAACAGGTCGGGTTCAAAACAGGTCGGGTTCAAAACAGGTCGGTTTCAAAACAAGTCGGGTTCAAAACAGATCGGGTAAAATCGGATCTCGGGTCGATTCAGTCAGGTAATATCATGTAATTTGCCAGGTCGGTCTCTGGTTCGGGTTTGTTTCAGTCGAACACAGATCGGGTTCGGTTGCTACAGTAACAGGTTCAACTCAGGTTCGGGTCAGCAACAGTCAGTTACAGTTCGGGTTCGGGTCATCAAATTCTCAGGTCAAATCAGGTTCTGACTCGAGCAGGTTTCAGGCAGGTTTTCAGGTTCTGACTTGTTTTTACAACCCTACGTATAAGTATTATGTCTCAGATCCATTAGATTCCAACCAAAAGCAAAAGCTATAAAGCAAATGCAATTACTTATTGCACCCTCTCTCTCTTGCTTTCTTCTTTTATCTTTTCAAGAGGGTAAACTACCATATAGACCATTCTATTATAGGAAATATTATATTTTGGTCACTTAATTATTAAAAGGTACATTTAGGCCATTTAATTATAAGTAAGGTTATATTTAAGTCACATAATTATTAAAAGTTACACTTGAATCACTCAATCATTGGTAAGGTTATGAATCTCCGTTTGTAGTTTATCAAAGAAATTTAAGTGATTTTTTTATTGAAAAAAAAGTTTAAATGAAAAATCACCCCTAAAGTATATTCTTTATTTATTTTTAGCCCTTAAACTATTTTGGTCAAAATAAGTACTTAAATTATTATTTCTTGTCACTTTAAGTCTCGTAGTTATCCAAATAAAAAAAAAATTATTTTGACCAATAAGATATTACACGTCACAAAGATTTTTTAATCAATATATAGTTTAGGGACTAAAAGTAAAATGGCATAGTTTAGGTACTTATTTTGATCAAAAAAAATAAATTAAAGACTTAAAGCGACCAAAAATAATAATCTAAATATATTTTTGATAAAAAATAGTTTACGGGCTATTTTTTCATTTATACCTTTTTCAATCATCGGCTTTCACTGATGTAATGTAATTGAGTTCGGATCTCATATTTTCCCCTCTCTTGAATGCTTCGATTCCGATTCTTATTCTTTACGGAACGATGTTCAAAGGTAGATCAAATGCATTGCTTATTTCTTTGTTGTTATTGGTTGCTTGGAATAGATAAAAAATCTTCAATTTCTTTACTGTGTTTCTGCTTATGTCTCAACACTAAAAATTATTACAAGATTAATTTTAAGTCTTAACCATAAATTCTAAATCCTAAACTCTTACGACCTTCTTGTTTCAGGCCTCGTGTTTCGATACGCGAGGGGGCGTATCGATACCTTTTTGGTCACTGAAGTTACTGTCCACTTCGGTATCGATACGGGTCTCTGGCGTATCGATACGGTCATTTTAGCGTTGACCGTGAGAAGTCAACTGTTGGGGAGAGTATCGATACACTCCTTGGGCGTATCGATACGGTCTCCACGGGTTGACTCTGACCAGTTGACCTAGTCAAGGGGTATCGATACACCCCTTAGGTGTATCGATACCGCCTGCAGTTTAAGTTTAAAATTGGGTTGTAACATGTTAGTTTGAGTCCGTTTGATCGTTTCGTAAATGGCGTTCCGCTGTATGATCACGTAGGATTTAATCCTCAACTAGACAAGATTTAAAATGAAAAAAAAAAATAGGGTCGCTAACCGAGGGGGAATCCTTAAGGGGGTTTTCACTCGGTTTTCCCCGTGTGGCCCACTCGAACCGGTCATCCGGCCAGACCGGGACGAGGGGGTTACACCTTTGGACCATATCTCACAAAATCTAGAAAAGCTAAGCTGGAGAAAGGGCTTAGCCAAGAGTGAAAAGACAATCTAGCCCTTGCCAACTCCAAGGAGGAATCATGAGGTCGGTTTCTAGCCGGCCGACGAGCTCTGTAGGGAGTCGTAACAATAACGAAAAGTCCACCCATCCTTCGCACTTCCGAGATAGACGCTCAAAACTGTTAGGAGTGAATAACCCCAGTGAATTCCGGCAGTGCAAAAAATTCCTTGGAAGTGGTAACCACTCCCCCAGCAACGAAAGCCTTCGGAAACCACTCCCCCAGCAACGAAAGCCTTTGGAAACTACTCCCCCAGCAACGAGAGCCCCGTCACAATGAAACCCCACCCACTCCAAATCTACTGGCGCCGCTCCCCGACGCTCCCTGACTGGAAAACTCCGTCGGCCGACGGTGACAAGGAACACCCACCGGAGAGGGTCAACAAACACTTCTACAGCAAGCCTCGGACAGACAAACAAAAAATCACAGGGAGACAAAACGGAAAACTGATAAAAACCAAAAAATAATCCAGAGCTAAAAACAAGTAAACAACGGCCGGGAGAGCAAGACAAATCTCACCACCGGGGATGAGAGCAGCCCAGCAAGCAGCACAACAGAAAAGAAAAACGGCCAACAACACCCGAGAAAAAAGCTTGTCGCCGCAAATCTTGGAGCAAACCACCAGTCGACGTCGATCACTCCAAAATCTGGCGTAGCGGAGCCCTCTTGTCGTGGACGACGCCTCGAGAAGATGGATGCCACAAGCTGTGTTGGAGCGGTGAAAAAACTGAACAGCTGAGGATCGTTGGAAATTGGCGACGGTGAATTTTGGGGGCACGTGGCGCTTACTGCCTTGATGAGAGTAGTTGATTTATCCGCTAATATGATTCTAGAGGTCCATGAGTAGTGACAATGACATATACATTTATTTTTTTTACTTTTACTCTACTCTACTCATCTCTTTTTCTTTTTACTTATTTCATATATCTAAAATACACAATATTACATCTATTTTTTTTAATTAAATAGAGTCTTATATTATCAAATCGAGATTCAAACTTATATAAAATGAGACAATATAAATGGATGAAAATCGTCTGCCCCCTTATCATGTCCCCTTTTATGTCTCTAGTTTAAAATATTGGGTTTATGGTTTAGAGTTCAGGGTTTAAGGTTAGGGGTTATGATTAGGGTTTAGGGAATTAGGAGTAGGGGTATTTTTAGGGTGTAGGGTTTAGGATGTGGAAATTAGGATTAAAGTTTAAAATTTAATTTATAAGTAATTTTTAGTGTGGGACATAGAATGAGGTATGGTTAGGGGTAGAGGATTTTTACCCAATATAAATATCTTTGACCACTAAACCAATTAGTGGATATATATTGCTTATTTATTGTTCATCTCTCATAATAATGCATGAATCAATTAATTAAATGGTGGTATTGAATCAAATGAAAAAAAATGTTGGATGTTGTTTACGTAAGATCTCAAATTTACAATCAGTGAAAAGAAGATAATGTTTGAGGAATTTGACATACGAGGAAAAATTTAACCTTATTCAACTCTGAACTTTAATTCTGTCATTTTGATTAGGATTAGGGCCACACATTTTTTATATAAAAAACTAGTTTATGTGATGGTAAATGAAATAAGAATGCAACATAGGTGAATGGTGAATCTCAGGAATAAAGATAAAAAAAAAAAAACAAGAAACGAAGGAAAGAAGAATAGGATGGAGGGTTAAAGTGGCTTCTAAACCGGAGCCTGTCTGACTTTGAACAGCAAAACGAGAGCGGTAGAACGGAATGGAAGTCGAGAAATGGGTATTGGATATGCCCTTACCCGTAATGTGTATTTTAAGGGGAGTGGGGACCTTTTCCTTTTCTGTCTCGTATGTATGTCATCTTTACACCCTATAAGCTTGATTTCTTTTTGTTTTTGTTGCCTTCTCTCTCTCTTTCTCTCTCCAATGTGCACCAGCTATAGTCGCATCGCTAATTCATTGCAACTGCCTGCCGCTAGTTTCTTTAGGGATATAAAAACATGTAATCGGGCGGGTTTCAGGCCAGGTTCTGTTAAATTCAATCAAATCGAATACATGTTATTTTAGATTGATTTGATGTTTTGACTCGATTTAGGTCGAGTGCAGGTCAATTTTATGTCGGGTCCATTTTAGGTCGGGTCAAAACAGTTTGAGTCCTAATCAGATAATTGACGAGTTAATTCGGGCTCGGGTAGATTTCAGGTTCATTTTAGGTTGGGTGTGTTTCAGGTCGGGTTCCTTTTAGGTCGAGTTCATTTCAGGTCGGGTTAATTCGAGTTTCGAATTCGTATTAAGTTTGAGTTTGGTACAAATAGTCTATAGACTTTGGGTTGGTCATTCATTTCGAGTTAATTATTTAACGCCTTTAACGAATCACGAACACAGAGTCACACTAAAAATAAATATTATGCACTAAAATGAACAAAAATATCATCAAATGTTTCATATCTAAAATATTGGAGTAAATTACAAAAATTATAAATTAAAAAGGGTAAATTTTGGTGAAAATAAAAATATGAATAAAAATATCATCGTATTAAAAACATTGGACTAAATTACAAAAAATGAATAAGGGTCAATTATGAATAAAAATAAAGTTTTAGGGACTACAATGAATAAAAATTATAAACATTGGACTAAATTTTAAAAAAAGAATGAGGTCAATTTGGACTAAATTAAAATTAAATGTGTGTGTGCGCGCGTGTGTGTGTGCGTGTGTATATGTATGTGTATATGTGTATGTATGTGTATTTGTGTTTATATGTGTATATGTATGTGTATGTGTATGTGTATATGTATATATGAAATAAATATAGGTCAATTTTAGTATGTATATGTATGTATATATGTAAGTTTTAGTATGTATAACATGTATATATAATATATCATATTATGATATATATGTATATATATAGATAGATATTGTTATAACTAATTAAATGTGTGTGCACGCGTGTGTGCATGTGTATGTGGGAATTGAAAAAAAATATATGTTCTTTCCCTCTCACACATTAACTTTAAATTGATTATATATATAATTTAGTAAATTAATAGTCAATAATTGAGTTATTTAACAAAATATTTTCAATACACAAATTAATAATTTAAATGGTGATAATTAGTTCATCGTATTATAATATAAAAATTCATCAAATCATAGACTTCCTCGATTATATGTCATGTAAATATCAAGCCATTTCAATATCAGATCAGGTTAATAACAGGTCGGGTTCAAAACAAGTCAGGTCAATTAACAGGTCGGGTTCAAAACAGATCGAGTAAAATCGGATCTCGGATCGATTTAATTGGGTAATATCGGTTATCCGTCAGGTCCGTCTCGGGTTCATTTCAGTTGGGTGCAGGTCGGATTTCGGGTCCACAGTAACAAGTTCAATTCGGGTTCGAGTCATTCTCAATCGGATGCAGGTTGGGTTCGGTTACTACAGTAACATGTCTAATTCGAGTTCGAGTCAACAACAGTCGTTTATAAGTCGAGTTCGGGTCATCGTATCCTCATATTAAACCAAATTCTGACTCGAGCAGGTTTTATTCTAATTTTCAAGTCGGGTCAATTCTTGCTACTCGCATCACTTCATGGTTTCCTCTCATGTTAAAATTAAATTAGACAAAAATGGTGACAACAATTATGTAAGAGAAATATTTTTTTCTTCTAAAACCATTTTCTTAAACAATTATATATATATATATATATGCACATTGTTATTCTTTTTTCTGTCCTTTGTTCAAACTGTACGAAGAACTTTTGATTTTATTTACTATCCTAATTTGTCGTGATTTAGGAAAAATATTAGATGAATTCAGTTCAACACGCTATATGTGGTCCCAATCAATAAAGTCTATCGATTTTATTTTTTTAAGGTGGATTTTCACCTCTTTCATATATATCAATAAAAAAAGATAATTATATAAAATTTAAAATAAAATAAATGGATCTTATTTACTGAAACTACAAATGGTGTGGTAAGCCGAGTTTATATAATAATCTATCGGTTAGGGTTTATAAATGGTGGTCCAAGATAAGTGAGTCATCTTCAAAAAAGGCAATTTCGGTGATGGTTTGCAACTTAATTCCTTCATATGTTGGGCTTTATGGAAATTAAGAAATAATTCGATTTTTATCACGCGGTGTTGATTTCCCACTTCATGTATGATAGCAGGTTGAATACTCTTTTGCTGAGTTTTCTCGTGTCCATCGACGGACTCATGTTTCCAAGACAAGCACACGTTAAGCGAATTGTTTGTGGAATGTTTAGCGAGGAATTCGTTTATTTATTAAACGAATAAATATAAATAATATTTTTTCGTTTAATTAAATAAGTGTGTACGAATAAAGTGCTCACTTGTTCATTTATATTTGTAAACGTTCGATAGTCTGTTTATTTATGTTCGTTTGAATTTATTCATATATATATATATTTATATTTATTATTTTTCATAACAACAACAATATATTTTTTAAGAAAATAAATTTATTCACGTATGTTCGTTCGTTTGTGTTCGTTTATCATTGTAAGGAACAAACATGAACAAGCTACATTACTTAACAAACGAACATGAATAGGGATGGCAAATGGGCAGGGCGGGTGCGGATACCCCTCCCCCATCCCCATATCCATCTAAAATTTTCATATCCACCACCTACCCACCACTAGAGGTGGCAATCGGGTCATTCAGTTCGGGTTCGGTTCGGGTCATTTCGGGTCTATCTAGAATTGGTTTAGATTTGGTTCGGGTCAGTTCGGTTCGGGTTCGGGTCTAATTCGGGTCTGTGTTGAGTCGGATTCGGTTCGGGTATTGGATCGGGTCAAAATCGGATCGGTTGTTTTCGGGTCGGGTCAATATCGGATCGGTCGCTTTCGGTTCGGGTCGAAATCGGGTAGCTTTCGGGTCGGGTCAACATTTAAATTTTCGGGTCAATTCGATTTGAGTTAGGTTAAAGGTTTGAGGTTTAGTATTTATGGTTTAGTTTAGAGTTATTGATGTATGAGATTAATTCTGATTCAACTTGTTAATCTATGCATTTGAATTTGATTAAATATTTAAATCAAAGCTTCATGTATCCATATCAATTTTTTTTGTATATGTAATAATAATAATAATAATAATAATAATAATAATAATAATAATAATAATAATAATAATAATAATAATAATAATAATAATAATAATAATAATAATAATAATAATAATTTCTGAAATGAATTAATTTATTAAACTTATGATCTAATTGAGCTAACTAAAATCTAAAAGCATAAATCACGGACATAATTAAAATAATTCTAAAACTAAATGTAAAATTTCAATTAAATTAATCTAAATTGAAACTCAATTAAATTTAAAAAAAAAAAGAAAAAAGAGAAAGACAATTGGTAAAAATAAAGAGGGAAAAGACAAAAATTTAGAGGGAAATAAGCCACCAATTTTTTAAGCTAGATTGAAAAAAAAGAAAATGACAATTGGAAAAAATAGAGAGAGAAAAGACAAAATTTTGGAGGGAAATAAGCCACCAATTTTTTAAGCTAGAGATTAATTACTTTTTAGGTCATGTTACATTTAAAATGTTACGTTTTAGTATAGAGAGGAACAGTCTCTTCCATGATATATAGGGAAAAGACAAAAATTTGGAGGGAAATAAGCCACCAATTTTTTAAGCTAGATTGAAAAAAAAAAGATAATTGGAAAAAATAGAGAGAGAAAAGACAAAATTTTGAAGGGAAATAAGCCACCAATTTTTTAAGCTAGAGATTAATTACTTTTTAGGTCATGTTACATTTTAGTATAGAGAGGAACAGTCTCTTCCATGATATAATATAAAATGATAATAAAATATACTTCTTTTTATTATTTATTATATTGTTAAAAATAGATATTCGGGTTAAAATCGGGTCAAAATCGGGTTAAAATCGGGTTAAAATCGGGTCGATATTCGGTTCAGCTTTCGGTTCGGGTAGCATTCGGTTCGGGTCAAATCGGGTCGGGTCCATTCGGTTCGGGTCCATTTCGGTTCGGGTCCATTTCGGTTCAAAAAAAAATTTCGATTCGGTTCGGTTTATTTCGGTTTCGGGTCAACTTCGGATCATCATGTTCGGGTCAAAATCGGGTTTCGGTTCGGGTAATTCGATTCGGGTTTCGAGTCTCGGGTCAAGTTTTGTAACACCCGTGTTTTAGGCCTAGGAGTTAACCGGGTTTTAGTTCGAGTTAAATAAAAATTTAATTAAAACAATTCAACTACAAATAATGACCAAATTGAGCTTTAAAATGAAGGGAGGGGCCTATGTTGTAATTTACCCAAATTTTAAATAAAGCAGGACAACTTTAAGGAAAAAGTTGTCATCTTCTTTCTCATCCTCCATTTCCCAACGTCAAACCCCTCTCCCCCATTTTCAAACTCTCCCAAAACCCTAGCTACTATTCTATTGATTTTGCCACTCGATTTCAACACCAAATTAAGAGGTAAATATGTTTTCTTAACCTCCTCTCTATCCTCTACTTATCTATGGTCTTGGATTTCAAAAATATAGAGTTTTGGAAATTAGGGTTTATATTAAAGTTTGGATTTTTTAAGGGGGTTTTTCAATTTGTTTTGATAAATTGTATTGGGGTTTTGTTTAAGCATAATGAAATTGTGTATTAATTTGGTTGATTTTGGATGAAATTTCGTAGTGGGTCCTTAGGGCAAATTTTAGAGTATGAAAACTTGGGTTTTTGGGAGGTTTAATGTTGAAATTGAAGGGCTGATGGTCTACCTATGTTAGGAGGGTGATTTGGGATGTTTTGGAAGTCATTTGAGTGTTTGGAAATGGGTATTTCAGCCACGGGTTATTGGAGTACGAAAATTGGGTTTTTGAGATATTATGTGGTTTGGGAAATTGTGGAAATTGGGTTGTGTTTGCAAAGTAAGTTGATGGTTGAGTTTAGCATTGAATTGGGAAGTAATGTATGTGTTTTGTTTGACTAGAAGCAAGAGGAAACGTTGAGGAGGCTTTGAGACCGAATCCGGGTTCGTAGGAGGATTGGTTCGAATTGCTAAGGAAGGGCGGTGAGTGGTCTTAACTTGTTTTAAAGTTTGGTTCGAGCATGAGTAGTGTGCGTGTGTAAAGTGTGCTTGGTAGGCCACTTCCTTATAATCCAAGTAGTAGTTTAGTCTTGTTTTCCTTAAATGCTAATGTGCTTAATGACTATGCTCTTGTACTTGTGATTATATGGTGCATGTATATATACCATGATGTGGATATATGTGATGAGTATGAGTGTGTTGATGATATGTGATTGATGATGATAATTGGCACTAAATAATTACCGGTTGTAAATGATCGATCATTAGGATAGTGTGCACACAAATTGAGTCAAAACGTACGTGGCCTTGATGGCGTTAAGTCATCAAGGAGGAGTACGGTGATGTAACATTCCACCGGAAGCTTTTATTAATTTCTACGGGATGATGAGTGAAATCCCATCCGTAGGGCATGTGGCGATGAGTGGAATCCCGCACATGCAAGGTCCGGTGATGAGTGGAATCCCACCGAGGTAAAGTGTTGTCGAGGTTAAATCCGCACAATCGGGGTAATTAAAGTGGCCAATTAAACTTGTTCATGTATTGTGATATATGATGGTGATATATGGTTGTGTTATACGTGTTGCTACATGATATTGACATTGATGTTTGAGCTTGTTAGGATTGAGAGACCATATATGCCACTTGAAAGACTAGCTAGGTCTACTTGATCGTATGCATATGCTTGATGTATGTAAGACTAGGATTGACATGCTTGAACCCTGCATTGTTGTTGTTTTTCGTTTTAGAGCACCCTCACTAAGCTTATAGCTTACGCTCTCAATGTTCAACAATGCAGATCATTAGCGTGGTGTTAGCTCGGAGCAAGGCAAGAAGGGTTTTCCAAGTTGTTGCTCAAGTATGGTTAATTATGTAGTAGTTAAGCAATGTGGCAAGAGGGTGTGTTTGTATGAGCTTGTATGACTCATTTGTGATTTTGATGTTTATGCTTGACTTGATTTGTAAGCATGATGTACCTTGCCAAATGCTTATCTTGACGTATGCCTTTTAAATGTTTAGGGTTGTTTTGATGGCATGTAAAACTATATGTGATTGAATTGGTATCTTATGCTTATTTAAGCCTTCGAGCATGCTCTTCTTGATATTGCCTCAATGTGTTCTTGCCATGTGTGTATGATTGATTAAATCTGTGTTGGTGAGTGTTTGAGTATGTTAAACCTAGGATGGATGCCTCTAGACTATGTATTTTGGTGTTGTGTGCCTTTAGGGGGTCCCAAGGGACCTTTAGACCAGTCAAGACTCACCTAAGTCCCAATTTCAACAGTTGCAGACTGCCAGTGTTTCGAAACGGGAGGGATCGTTTCGGAACGGGTAGGCTTCAAGGACCCCGTATCGGAACGCGTTTCGATACGGTATGGCCTTTGAAACCCCTGTTCCGAAACGCGTATCGGAACGTTTTGGCTACTGGAATTCTGAGAAATTCACGAGATGAAGGTGTTTCGAAACGGGTATAAAGGTTTCGAAACGGTTAATATGTCGTTGACCACGAGATGTTGACCGTCGTGGGCGTTCCGAAACGGTTGACCACCGTTTCAATACGACCCCTTGTACAGGCTCTAGGACGGTTGACCTAGTCAAGGTGTTTCGATACGCCTCAAGGGTGTTTCGAAACGGCCTGTTAAAAAGATTAAGTTTGGGCTGTAAATAGGTTGGTTTGGGTCCGTTTGATTGTTTCGTGTATGTTGTTCCGCTGTATGTTCACTTAGGCTTAATTACTCATCTAGACAAGTTTTAAAATAAGAAAAAAAATAGGGTTGCTAACCGAAGGGAACCTTAGCGGGTTTCACTCGGTTTTCCCCGTGTGGCCACTCGGACCGGTCATCCGGCCAGACCGGGACGAGGGGGTTACATTTGTTGGTATCAGAGCCTGAGGTTACCGAGACCTCGGGCAGGTAAGTGAGGTAAGCTTAATGTATTGAATGATTGAGTTGTCCGAAGCATATCTTGCCTTGAATTCTTGAATGTTTGACTGTTAGTATGATGTTTTGAAGCATGAATTGTCGTGTCTGGTGTGAGTGTGTGCCCATTGCTACTATTACTTAATTTAAAAAGATTTTTGGAAAAAGGAGTACTTGAGCACTATTGGACCCTTGCTTTGACTAACATAATCCTTATTTGTTTCTTGTTGTAGTTTTTACCTTGCTAGCCATAGCATGAGACCACGTGGGAGGCCTAGGATGGTTCGACCGGAACCGCGGGCAGAGGCACCGAGAGTTGAGCCAGTTGTGAGAGTTGAGGCTCAAGTGGGAGAGCCAGTGGTTGGAGTTGGAGCTCCTCCACCACCTCCACCACCACCACCTCCTCCACCTGTAGTGGGAGGCGAGGCCGGACCCGAAGGAGTGGGACCACAAGGAGGCCAAGGTGGCCAAGGACCGGCCGGGATAGACTTAGCTCCGTTGGTTCAGGCAATAGCCGGGGCGTTTCAGGCTGCTGTAGCTGGGGGTCAGGCAGCACACCATCAGGGTGAGGGCACCGGATTACCATTAGAGAGACTTCGGGGCCTTGGGGCCGAAGAGTTTAGAGGTGCTACTCCAGAGAGGTCAGAGTTGTGGTTTGAGAAGACTGTCCGCATTCTTGCTCAGATGGGATGTACTGGTGAGCGCAAGTTGGGATACGTTGAGTCTTTGCTTCAGAGAGATGCCTACACTTGGTGGGTCATCATTACCACGGGTACGGATGAGACCGAGATCACTTGGGAGTTCTTTGAGACAGCTTTCCGGAAGAAGTATTTGGGTCCGCGATACCTCGATGAGAGGAAGAGGGAGTTTATGGCATTGCTTCAGGGGAGTATGTCTGTGACCGATTACGAGATCCGATTTGTCAGATTGAGTCAGTATGCACCTGAGCTTGTACCTACTGAGGTGGAGCGTTGTAACCGCTTCCGATATGGGCTGAGTGAGGAGATCAAGACTTATACTCTAGCTTTAGATTACACCGATTTTGATGTCTTGGTCGCGAGGGCCAAGGACTTAGAGCACAGTTTGAGTTTGACCAGGCGGTCAGGTGGATCCAGTTCGGGTAAGAGGTCCATCAACTTTGATAGAGGTGATGCCAAGAGGCATCGGGACAACCGACATCAGTTTGATCATAGGCGTGGTGGCGGTAACCACGGTAAGGGCCATCAGGGTCAGAGAGCTGGTGGGAAGTTGCCCACATGTGCTACTTGCGGGAGGAACCACACCGGTGAGTGTTGGGGGAATTACCATTCTTGTTGGAGTTGTGGTGCTAGAGACCACATTAGACGTGACTGTCCACATCAGGTGGGACAAGCACCAGCTCAGGCTCCTGCTCGAGCCAACAACTTTCAGAGAGGCCGCGGGCGCGGTAGAGGTAACTTCCAGCCGAGGAACGATGGTCAGAGGAACATAGCACATGTAGTTGCAGTTCAGCCAGAGGGCGGAGGTGAGGCCAGAGTTTATGCTCAGCGCGGGGATCAGTATGACACCGATGTGATCGCAGGTAACTTCTCGATACAGTCTTTGGGTTTGCTTTCTTTGATTGACTCTGGGTCTACACATTCCTACATATTGAGTGAGCATGCACAGTCTCTGAATTTGCCTTGTGAGATGTTAGAGGTAGGAGTTAGTGTTACTAGTTCCTTTGGGGACACGGTAGTAGTTAGGAAGATGTACCGAAGGTGTCCGTTGATGGTTCAGGGGCATGTGTTTCCAGTGGATATGATGGAACTTCCCTTCTATGGTTTTGATGTGATTCTGGGTATGGATTGGCTCACGGAGCATAGAGCTAGGATAGATTTTGAAACTAAGCGGATTTCTTTGAAGCTCACAGATGATTATGAGATTGTAGTGGTGGGCGAGAACGTGAAGTTCTTGTCCAATGTGGTTTCAGTGTTAGAGGCTAAGAGGTTAGTTGAGTTGGGGTGTGAAGCATACTTAGCGTATGTGATGAACCCTAACATGAGTGAAGTTAGACCTCAGGACATCCGGACAGTATGTGATTTTCCTAGTGTGTTTCCGGAAGAATTGCCAGGATTACCACCGAACAGAGAGGTAGAGTTCAGCATTGAGACTTATTCTGATTCAGCTCATGTTTCGATTGCTCCGTATCGAATGGCACCGAAAGAATTGAAAGAGTTGAAGACTCAGTTGCAAGAATTTACAGATAGAGGTTTTATTCGACCTAGTTCTTCACCTTGGGGTGCACCAGTGTTGTTTGTGAAGAAGAAAGATGGAAGTATGAGAATGTGCATAGATTATAGACAGTTAAATCAGTTGACAGTAAAGAACAAATATCCGTTGCCTAGAATCGATGACTTGTTTGATCAGTTGAGAGGAGCATCTGTCTTTTCGAAGATTGATTTGAGATCAGGTTACTACCAGCTAAAGGTTAGAGAGGTTGATGTACCGAAGACGGCCTTTAGGACTAGATATGGCCATTATGAGTTTTTAGTCATGCCATTCGGGTTGACTAATGCACCGGCTGCTTTCATGGACATGATGAATAGGATCTTTCATCAGTATCTAGATCAGTTTGTAGTTGTGTTTATTGATGGCATCTTGGTGTATTCGCGAACTGAAGAAGACCATGACTGACACTTGAGACTTGTTTTGAAGACTTTGCTAGATCATCAGTTGTATGCGAAGCTCAGCAAATGTAAATTTTGGATCCGTGAGGTAGTCTTCTTAGGACATGTAGTGTCAGCCGATGGGATTAGAGTTGATCCGAAGAAGATTGAAGCCATTGTTGAGTGGAAGCAACCAAAGTCTGTGACAGAGGTACGTAGCTTCCTAGGCTTAGCCGGATACTATAGGAGGTTTGTAGAGGGTTTCTCAAAATTAGCCGCTCCAGAAGAGTGTTCAGTTTGAGTGGACAAATGCAAGACAGAGAGCCTTTGAGAAATTGAAAGAAGCTTTGACCCAAGCTCCGATTTTGATTCAGCCTGAGTCCGGGAAGGACTATGTGATTTATAGTGATGCTTCGTATGTAGGGCTAGGATGTGTTCTTATGCAAGACCGAAGAGTAGTGGCTTATGCCTCAAGACAATTGAAGACTCATGAGCGCAACTATCCGACCCATGACATAGAGTTAGCTGCAGTTGTGTTTGCTTTGAAGATTTGGAGGCATTATTTGTACGGTGAGAAATGTATAGTGTACACCGATCACAAGAGTTTGAAGTACATTATGACTCAGCAAGATTTGAATCTCAGACAGCGTAGGTGGTTAGAGTTGCTAAAAGACTATGACCATACTATTGAGTACCATCCGGGTAAGGCCAATGTAGTGGCCGATGCATTGAGTAGGAAGGTGGCCGTAGACTTGAGAGTTATGTTTGCTAGATTGAGTTTGTCCGGAGATGGTGGCTTGATAGCCGAGCTTCAGGTTAGACCTACTCTAGGTCAGTTGATTCGAGAGAAACAGCTTCTAGATAGATCTTTGGCACCTTACGTGCAAGATATAGCCGATGGTAGATCTTCAGACTACAGTTTCAGCCCTGATGGGGTTTTGTGTTTCAAAGACAGAATAGTTGTGCCAGAAGACATTGATTTGAAACGTATGATCTTGACTGAAGCCCACAGTAGTCCGTTTGCTATGCATCCTGGAAGTACGAAGATGTATCGTGACTTGAAGAATGAGTACTTTTGGGTTGGCTTGAAGAGAGATGTAGCCGACTTTGTGAGTAAGTGCTTAGTGTGTCAGAGAGTGAAGGCGGAACATTAGGTTCCCTCAGGTTTGTTACAGCCGTTAAGAATTCCGGAATGAAAGTGGGAGAACATCACCATGGATTTTGTTTCGGGTTTGCCTTTGACTCCTACGAAGAAGAACTCAGTTTGGGTGATAGTGGATCGATTTACGAAGTGTGCTCACTTCTTGGCAGTCAACACTACTTACACCTTAGATAGATTGGCCGATTTGTACATTGGTGAGATTGTGAGGCTACATGGTGTGCCGAAGTCCATTGTGTCAGATAGAGATCCGCGGTTTACTTCTAGATTTTGGGAGTGCCTGCATACAGCTTTGGGTACCCGTTTGAACTTCAGCACTTCTTATCATCCTCAGTCAGATGGTCAGTCAGAGAGGGTTATTCAGATCTTAGAGGACATGCTCCGTTGTTGTATCATTGACTTTCAGGGTACTTGGGAGAAGCATTTGCCTCTAGTAGAGTTTGCGTACAATAACAGTTTTTAGTCGAGCATTCAGATGGCTCCGTATGAGGCTTTGTATGGCCGAAAGTGTAGGACTCCAGTTTGTTGGGCCGAGGTAGGACAAAAGTTGTTACCTATGCCGTATTTGCTCAAAGGGACAACAGACAAGGTAAAATTGATTTGTGATCGTTTGAAGGCTGCTTCGGATAGGCAGAAGTCCTATGCCGATTTGAAGAGGAAGGAAGTTGAATTCTCAGTGGGTGAGAAGGTGTTCTTGAAGGTGTCTCCGTGGAAGAAGGTGATGAGATTTGGCCGAAAAGGGAAGTTGAGTCCTAGGTACATAGGACCGTATGAGATTGTGAAGAGGGTTGGTCTCGTTGCTTATCAGTTGCGTTTGCCATCCGAGCTTGAGAAGATACACGATGTGTTCCATGTTTCGATGCTTCGCAAGTATAGGTCCGATCCGTCACATGTTATGCCCGTAGAAGAAATCGAATTGAATCCGAATTTGAGTTATGAAGAGGAGCCCGTTGAGATTTTAGCTTCTGACAGTAAGGTGTTGAGGGGTAGATCGATTGAGTTAGTAAAGGTGCGGTGGCAACGTAGAGGTGTGGACGAGGCCACTTGGGAGAGGAAGGAGGATATGGAGAAGCAGTTTCCGTATCTCTTTCAGTCAGGTAATTTCGGGGACGAAATTCCTTAAGTGGGAGAGAGTTGTAACACCCGTGTTTTGGGCCTAGGAGTTAACCGGGTTTTAGTTTGAGTTAAATAAAAATTTAATTAAAACAATTCAACTACAAATAATGACCAAATTGAGCTTTAAAATGAAGGGATGGACCTATGTTGTAATTTACCCAAATTTTAAATAAAGCAAGACAAATTTAAGGAAAAAGTTGTCATCTTCTTTCTCATCCTCCCTTTCCCAACGTCAAACCCCTCTCCCCCATTTTCAAACTCTCCCAAAACCCTAGCTACTATTCCATTGATTTTGCCACTCGATTTCAACACCAAATTAAGAGGTAAATATGTTTTCTTAACCTCCTCTCTATCCTCTACTTATCTATGGTCTTGGATTTCAAAAATATAGAGTTTTGGAAATTAGGGTTTATATTAAAGTTTGGATTTTTTAAGGGGGTTTTTCAATTTGTTTTGATAAATTGTATTGGGGTTTTGTTTAAGCATAATGAAATATACAATATATATTAATTTGGTTGATTTTGGATGAAATTTCGTAGTGGGTCCTTAGGGCAAATTTTAGAGTATGAAAACTTGGGTTTTTGGGAGGTTTAATGTTGAAATTGAAGGGCTGATGGTCTACCTATGTTAGGAGGGTGATTTGGGATGTTTTGGAAGTCATTTGGGTGTTTGGAAATGGGTATTTCAGCCACAGGTTATTGGAGTACGAAAATTGGGTTTTTGAGATATTATGTGGTTTGGGAAATTGTGGAAATTGGGTTGTGTTTGCAAAGTAAGTTGATGGTTGAGTTTAGCATTGAATTGGGAAGTAATGTATGTGTTTTGTTTGACTAGAAGCAAGAGGAAACGTTGAGGAGGCTTTGAGACCGAATCCGGGTTCGTAGGAGGATTGGTTCGAATTGCTAAGGAAGGGCGGTAAGTGGTCTTAACTTGTTTTAAAGTTTGGTTCGAGCATGAGTAGTGTGCGTGTGTAAAGTGTGCTTGGTAGGCCACTTCCTTATAATCCAAGTAGTAGTTTAGTCTTGTTTTCCTTAAATGCTAATGTGCTTAATGACTATGCTCTTGTACTTGTGATTATATGGTGCATGTATATATACCATGATGTGGATATATGTGATGAGTATGAGTGTATTGATGATATGTGATTGATGATGATAATTGGCACTAAATAATTACCGGTTGTAAATTATCGATCATTAGGATAGTGTGCACACAAATTGAGTCAAAACGTACGTGGCCTTGATGGCGTTAAGTCATCAAGGAGGAGTACGGTGATGTAACATTCCACCGGAAGCTTTTATTAATTTCTACGGGATGATGAGTGGAATCCCATCCGTAGGGCATGTGGCGATGAGTGGAATCTCGCACATGCAAGGTCCGGTGATGAGTGGAATCCCACCGAGGTAAAGTGTTGTCGAGGTTAAATCCGCACAATCGGGGTAATTAAAGTGGCCAATTAAACTTGTTCATGTATTGTGATATATGATGGTGATATATGGTTGTGTTATACGTGTTGCTACATGATATTGACATTGATGTTTGAGCTTGTTAGGATTGAGAGACCATATATGCCACTTGAAAGACTAGCTAGGTCTACTTGATCGTATGCATATGCTTGATGTATGTAAGACTAGGATTGATATGCTTGAACCCTGCATTGTTGTTGTTTTTCGTTTTAGAGCACCCTCACTAAGCTTATAGCTTACGCTCTCAATGTTCAACAATGCAGATCATTAGCGTGGTGTTAGCTCGGAGCAAGGCAAGAAGGGCTTTCCAAGTTGTTGCTCAAGTATGGTTAATTATGCAGTAGTTAAGCAATGTGGCAAGAGGGTGTGTTTGTATGAGCTTGTATGACTCGTTTGTGATTTTGATGTTTATGCTTGACTTGGTTTGTAAGCATGATGTACCTTGCCAAATGCTTATCTTGACATATGCCTTTTAAATGTTTAGGGTTGTTTTGATGGCATGTAAAACTATATGTGATTGAATTGGTATCTTATGCTTATTTAAGCCTTCGAGCATGCTCTTCTTGATATTGCCTCAATGTGTTCTTGCCAAGTGTGTATGATTGATTAAATCCGTGTTGGTGAGTGTTTGAGTATGTTAAACCTAGGATGGATGCCTCTAGACTATGTATTTTGGTGTTGTGTGCCTTTAGGGGATCCTAAGGGACCTTTAGACCAGTCAAGACTCACCTAAGTCCCAATTTCAACAGTTGCAGACTGCCAGCGTTTCGAAACGGGAGGGATCGTTTCGGAACGGGTAGGCTTCAGGGACCCCGTATCGGAACGCGTTTCGATACGGTATGGCCTTTGAAACCCCTGTTCCGAAATGCGTATCGGAACGTTTTGGCTACTGGAATTCTAAGAAATTCACGAGATGAAGGTGTTTCGAAACGGGTATAAAGGTTTCGAAACGGTCAATATCTCGTTGACCACGAGATGTTGACCGTCGTAGGCGTTCCGAAACGGTTGACCACCGTTTCAATACGACCCCTTGTACAGGCTCTGGGACGGTTGACCTAGTCAAGGCGTTTCGATACGCCTCAAGGGTGTTTCGAAACGGCCTGTTAAAAAGATTAAGTTTGGGTTATAAATAGGTTGGTTTGGGTCCGTTTGATTGTTTCGTGTATGTTGTTCCGCTGTATGTTCACTTAGGCTTAATTACTCATCTAGACAAGTTTTAAAATAAGAAAAAAATAGGGTTTCTAACCGAAGGGAACCTTAGCGGGTTTCACTCGGTTTTCCCCATGTGGCCCACTCGGACCGGTCATCCGGCCAGACCGGGACGAGGGGGTTACAAGTTTGCCAGGTCTACCCACCACCCACGGCGAGTATAATTTTTAAATCCACACCCACCCATGTGGGTATATTCTTAAATCCATCCCCACACCCACCACCCAATTGGATACCCATTACCCATCTCGTACCCGCCTATACCCGCCTACATGCCCGCCTGGCAGCAACCATATCACATAAAACATAAAGGGATAATGGCACCAATGCCCCCTGTACTTTGACGGAAAATTCAATGTGGTATAACTAACTTACACTGGTGTAAGTTCTACTGAACTATAGCTAACTAACTATGAATAACTTACACCGGTATAAGTTAGTTATTATGTGAGAAATCTGAGGGTAAGACAGTACAAAGAACTAAAGCAATGAACTTGAAATTTGAATAAAGAAAACAAATTTTATATTGAATCAGATATCTTCAAAGGCACATAATATGGCGGGTAGCATACATGGAAGACGGGTGCGGGGTGGGCAGGTGCGGGGCGGGTAAGGTTTTAAATCCACCACCTACCCACTACCCGCGACGGGTATGACTTTTTACATCCACACCCGCCAACTACCCACCAAACTCATACCCATCCCCACCCCAACTAGGGCGGGTGCAGTGCAGAATCCGCAAAACTGTACCCGTCTGCCATCCTTAAACATGAACAAGAAATTATATTCGTTTAGTTGTTCGTGTTCGTTTATTTGTTCAATTAAAATTAAACGAATGAACATGAACATACTCTCGTTCGTGTTCGTTCGGTTCGTTTATAGGCCTACCAACCCCATCAATGGACTCCCCATCCTCCTGATTTTACTAAAATCAATTGTGACACTTCTTTCGAAGCAACGACATAGACTGCCTCGACAATTGCTATTTTCCGTGACGAGATGAGTTGCGTTGTTGGGAGCGTAACAAAAAATATACCGAGCTTCATCCACTAAAAATGGCAGAAGTCACCGTTGTTCGACTTGAATCTATTTTCACCTTTCAAACAAACTTTCGTTTTGTTATGGTTGAATCTGATAATGCTGGAATTATCTCCAGGCTATTCTCCAAGCAGTGGCGGATGCACCTAGCCTCGGTGCGGTACATCTGCATCCCTATTTTTTATTTTTTTTAAAAATAAGTTTAATTTAGTGTTTTTTTGAAAAAAAAATTAATTTTCTTTAGTGTGTAAAGGAAAATTATATTTTTACATACCTATTTAATAAAAAAAATATTTTAAACCTTCATTTTTGAATTTTTAGATCCGCCATTGGCTCCGAGTCCTTTACTTCATGGGATTGTGTTGCAATTGGGCATGATATTGTTGAAATTTCTTCTCGGTTTCTTAATTGTTGCTTTTCTTTTGTTAATAAAAGGGTTAACTACACTACTGACCACCAAACTAATTGAGGATTCTTATTTTGACCACTAAACTAACGAAGTCGTCAATCAGACCACCGAACTTATAAAACCAACCTATTTTGACCACCGCCGTTAAAAACTTAACGGTGGAGTGACGGAATGCCACATGGCAGCTTATTGAAAATTTTTAAAATTACACATTTGATCCCTATTATTTACCTATTAAATCAATTTGGTTCTAATTTTAATTTAATTAAATAAAACTAACCTATTATTTAATTTATTTAATAATTTTCCACCCAATCATGTGGTGACACGTGTCACCTAATTGGGTAAAAATTTAAAGAAATGAGATGACTGGGAATTAAACCCACAACCATCAACAACATCTGCTTTCACTCACTCTACCACTGGGCTAAGCCTTTCTATTGTTTCAAATATGCTAACTTATTTATTTAGTGACATATTGGGTTTCCCTGTTTTCTTACTTGTTAGCAGTAAGAAGCCATTTACTAAAGCTGGTTCGCAGAGCTTTATAGCTCTATGCAAATCTTTCAAATAGCCCCATTTTGATTGCCTCTTTTGTCCTGCATGTCAGAAAATAGTTCTCCTTCAAATCAACAACTAATCCTTAATAAAATACAAACATTGAGATTTTCGTTGTTTGGTTCGTAGGAATCAGAGACCATAATTTTCTCGAGAAAATGAAAATAAGAAAAACAAGAGAGGGTCCAAAACCAAAACAGTCAAACGTGGGATCGAATCTTAAATGTCACCTCCATAAAACTCTTTTAGGTAAAGAGTTTAAAAGATGCTTTTGTTAGATTGTCCTTGTTTCTTGCTTCAACTTTTTTTTCTCTGGAAAAAATTAAATTTGGTTCTCTTACTTGTTTGTTATGAAGATTTGCAAAAAAAGGGGAAGGGTCCTTTCATATAAGCTTGTTACTTGTGTTAACAGTACGACAGAGGAACAAATTTTGGTAATAAGGAAGAAGAACAGGGAAACATAATATGTCACTAAATAAATAAGTTAGCATATTTGAAACAATAGAAAGGCTTAGCTTAGTGGTAGAGTGAGTGAAAGTAGATTTTTTTGATGGTTGTGGGTTCGATTCCCAGCCATCTCATTTCTTTAAATTTTCACCCAATTAGGTGACATGTATCGTCAACTAGTTGATTGGTTAGTTTTATTTAATTAAATTAAAATTAGGACCAAATTGATTTAATAGGTAAATAATAGGGATCAAATGTGTAATTTTAAAAAATTTCGATAAGCTGCCACGTGGCATTTCGTCACCCCACCGTTAAGTTTTTAACGACGGTGGTCAAAATATGCTGGTTTTATAAGTTCGGTGGTCTGATTGATGAGTTCGTTAGTTCAGTGGTCAAAATAGAAATCTCCAATTAGTTTGGTGGTCAGTGGTGTAGTTAACCCTTAATAAAAATTTGTACTAGAGCAACTGTGTTACTAAGGCAATGAGATTTAACTCGTATCCCACTGAATGGGCTTCCTTTTTTCTTGTTGATTTGATTCATCTGTTATGAGTTTCTTTTATTTATATGAATGAGAGCATCTCTAACCTTCACACAATTTTAATAAGATGGTATATTTTTTTACTATTCATTTTACACCCCAATATCATATTTTAAATTTTCATACCACTATTTTAGTGTTGTCTACAATATCACACAATATTTAGTACGATACTGTAATAACATCAAATCTTTTATAATTGAAAGAAAAAGTCAAAATAAGCAAAGGTGTTAGTCTGTTAGAGCATCTCCAACTTTCACACCATTTCACAAAAATAACATATTTTTTTACTATTCATTCTCCAACGCAACACCATATTTTAAATCCCTATACCACCATTTTAGTGTTGTCTATAGTACCACACTAAATATGGTGCGATGCTGTAGCAACACCAAATCTTTTTAATTGAAAGAAAAAGGTTAAAATGGTTGAAATGTGTTATAGTACAAAGGTTGAAGTTGGTCTCTTTACACCAATATAATAATAGATATCTTAGTTTTGCACCATGTTAGTACAAAGATCGGAGTTGGTCTCTTTACACTAATTTTATTTTTTACTTTTTTACAATTTTTTATATTATTTTTGACACCAAAATAGTGTTATAGTGTTGGTGAAGGTTGGAGATACCCTATAGTGCAAAAATTGGAGTTGATCTCTTTACACCAAAATAATATTAAATATCTTAATTTCACCATTTAGTATAAAAGGTTGGAGTTGATTTCTTTACACTAATTTTACTTCTTTACTTTTTACAATTTTGTTATATTATTGTTGACACTAAAATAGTATTATAATGTTGGCGAAGTTAGAGATGCCGTGAGTAGTATGTTTATTTGTAAAAAAATTGTCTCTATAAAACAAAAACATATTGCCATATTATATTATTTTAAATAATTAATTTAATATTTAATTAATAAACTGTTTTTGTTGTATTTTAAGAAAACACTTTAAATATAATTAAAACAATATAAGATGCCAATAACTTGCATAGTTATCACTTAGCAATTTATTGAAGTTGTTCAAGAAGAATGTGAGAGCCAGCCATGAATGATAGTTGTTACTTCCCCTTCCGAGGCAGCCGTGACCATTTCTTTTCAAACATTTACTTCTAATCCCTCGCACTAATGAAAGTTCAATAGAAATCAACACCAGTTTGTCGATGACTTTATTAAAAAAATATTATTGTTTTCTTAATTTTAACGGGTGATGATTTTATAACAAAATCAAGGTTTTATTTTAAAAACACCGTTTGAGAGTTGCTTAAAAAAAACACCGCATAAAGAATATTGTTTTTGAAGCATGTTTTCCGTTTATCCTCCTTTTCTTTCTTGTTTCTTCTATTTGCATATGGATCTGGGTCTCGGGTCGTGTAGCTGCGGGTTGGCCCGTAGGTTTGCCGCTTTCTTTTTTTTTCTTTTTCTTTTTTGAACCTAACCATAAAAACACAATAGATTTTTGTTGTTTCATAATTCTCTCTCTCTCTCTCTAACTCTTTCTTTCGCTGGACACCTCATTTTTTTTAAAAATAATCAAAGCTCTGAATTCTCCGAACCCACCGCTGTTAACTACCTATAGCCACCGCGTTGTACCGTCGGTCTCCGCCTAACAATGCCAAACCTTCTCCCTTTTCACTCCCCCTTGTTTTAAACATCTTCACATTTCTGGGTTCCTTTTCTCTAGATTTTTTCTAAAGTTGCAACTTAAGCCGGAAACATAAAATCCGGCCGCCGTCTACCTTTGGACCATCCGTAACTTTCAGTATGCTTTCCCTCTCCCACCAGGCTCTCTCTTCACCGTTTGTATCTTTTTAAGAAAACCTCAAAACGAGAATCCAAACATTTCCCTTTTTTGTTGGTGTTTCTTTTTCTTTTACTTTGTTGGGGTTTTTGTTTTTGCTGCGTGTGTGTTTTCTCTTGATGGGTTGCGCTAGGGTGGATGTAAGTAGTAACTGATGATTACTATGTTGTCTTGGTACAAATATGTATATTCAATTTGGTTTTGGAAGAAAGACCAGATCCATGTCTTAGGATTGTTGTTTTCAGCCTGTTAGTTAAAGTGGAAAAAATAAGTTAGGCATCTACAGTTTTTTTCTTCTTTTTCTCACTAACCAAACAGGGATTAGTTGTAGTTACTCTGTTTTTTGAAATCTCGCGGTAGTTAGATCTAAAAGCTTTCTTCTCATGCTTTTTTTGTTTTGTTTTTGTTTCCCAGGAATCAAAGTTGGTAGATCTGAAAGTTTGAAGGGGACTCTGTTTGCGATTCTCACTTTAAAAGGTTCATGAACAGTCCTTGTCTACCATGGTTTTCTTCCGTTACTAGATTATGCGTTTTATGTTTAATCTACTGTCGTTTTGAGTTAATATAATGTAACTTCATTTATAATATTTGGTGTTGCTTTAAATATTTGATATTCCTGTATATTCTCTTTCTTTTTTTTTTGCCTATTTTTTTCGTTTCCCAAGCATTTAGGGAAACTCAGTTTTTCCCCTGTTATTAACAGCTGTTTTGTTTCGATCTTTCAGGGTCTTGGAAAAAATTATTAATTGATTTTTCCGTATTATTTTATTTAACTTTAATAGTTAATGTTGGACATTTTTCTTTCTTTTACTTTTTGGGATTTACAGTTAACTATTGATCTTTCTTTTCAGGTTTTTCTTGGGTCTCTTTCTTTGTTTACAAAGATGATGCCCCGTCCCCCACCCGAAGATTTCGCCCTCAAAGAGACCAAACCCCACCTTGGTGGTGGGAAGGTCAGTGGCGACAAGCTTACAAGCACTTATGACTTGGTAGAGCAGATGCAATACTTGTATGTTCGGGTTGTCAAGGCGAAGGATTTGCCAGGGAAAGATGTTACAGGTAGTTGTGATCCTTATGTTGAGGTTAAGCTTGGAAACTACTTGGGTAAAACTCGCTTTTTTGAGAAAAAGTCGAATCCCGAGTGGAATCAGGTGTTTGCTTTTTCGAAAGATAGGCTTCAGGCTTCATTGCTTGAGGTTACTGTTAAAGACAAGGATGTTGTGAAGGATGACTTCATTGGGAAGGTTTTCTTTGATCTCAATGAGATCCCGAAAAGGGTTCCACCAGATAGTCCACTGGCACCACAGTGGTATAGGTTGGAGGATAGGCAGGGAAATAAGGTTAAGGGAGAGCTGATGTTGGCTGTTTGGATGGGTACTCAAGCTGACGAGGCATTTCCTGAGGCATGGCATTCTGATGCAGCTTTTGTTAGTGGTGCTGATGGTCTCGCAAATATGCGATCAAAAGTATATCTCTCTCCAAAGCTTTGGTATTTGAGGGTCAATGTGATTGAGGCTCAGGACTTGCAACCAGGTGATAAGGGTCGGTATCCTGAAGTTTATGTGAAGGCTGTCTTGGGAAATCAGGCTTTAAGGACTAGGATTTCTCAGGCCAGGGGAATTAATCCAATGTGGAATGAAGATCTAATGTTTGTGGCTGCAGAGCCTTTTGAAGAGCCTCTAATTTTGAGTGTAGAAGACAGGGTTGCTCCTAATAAGGATGAAGTTTTGGGGAGGTGTGCGATTCCTTTACAATATGTAGACAGAAGGCTTGATCATAAACCTGTGAATAGTAGGTGGTATAATCTTGAGAAGCATATTATTATAGAAGGAGAGAAGAAGAAAGAAATCAAGTTTGCCAGCAGAATTCATATGAGGATTTGTTTGGAAGGTGGTTATCACGTTCTGGATGAGTCAACCCATTACAGTAGTGATCTTAGGCCAACGGCAAAGCAGTTGTGGAAATCTAGTATTGGGGTTCTGGAATTGGGTATTCTTAATGCACATGGCCTAATGCCAATGAAGACAAAAGATGGACGGGGGACAACTGATGCTTATTGTATTGCAAAATATGGCCAAAAATGGGTTCGGACAAGGACAATCATCGATAGCTTTGCACCCAAGTGGAATGAGCAGTATACATGGGAGGTTTTTGATCCTTGTACTGTCATAACTATTGGGGTGTTTGATAATTGCCATTTGCATGGAGGAGATAAGGCTGGAGGAGCAAAGGATACAAAGATTGGGAAGGTGAGAATTCGACTCTCCACTCTTGAAACTGATCGGGTTTACACTCACTCATATCCACTTCTGGTCCTACATCCAAATGGGGTCAAGAAGATGGGTGAAATTCACTTGGCTGTGAGGTTCTCTTGTTCTTCCTTGCTTAATATGATGCATATGTACTCACATCCTCTCTTGCCAAAAATGCATTACCTTCATCCATTGACAGTTAGCCAGCTTGATAGCTTGAGGCACCAGGCCACACAGATTGTGTCAATGAGGCTAGGACGAGCTGAGCCACCATTGAGAAAAGAGGTGGTGGAGTATATGCTAGATGTTGGGTCTCACATGTGGAGTATGAGAAGAAGCAAAGCCAATTTTTTTAGAATTATGAATGTATTGGGTGGGTTAATTGCTGTTGGAAAATGGTTTGATCAGATCTGTAATTGGAAAAACCCGATTACAACAGTATTGATTCACATCTTGTTTATCATACTGGTCCTCTATCCTGAGCTTATTTTGCCAACAATTTTCCTCTACCTGTTCTTGATTGGAGTATGGTACTATAGATGGCGGCCAAGGCATCCTCCTCACATGGACACACGCCTGTCTCATGCAGATTCTGCGCATCCTGATGAACTGGATGAAGAGTTTGACACATTTCCAACTTCTCGCCCATCTGATATTGTCAGGATGAGATATGATCGATTGAGAAGTATTGCTGGGAGGATTCAGACTGTGGTCGGTGATTTAGCTACACAGGGTGAGAGGCTTCAATCTCTTTTAAGCTGGAGAGACCCAAGAGCCACTGCTTTGTTTGTAATTTTCTGTCTTGTGGCTGCTATTGTTTTGTATGTCACACCTTTCCAGGTTGTGGCACTTGTAGCCGGATTTTACATCTTGAGACATCCGAGGTTTCGTCATAAGCTTCCCTCAGTGCCCCTCAATTTCTTCAGGAGGTTGCCTGCAAGAACTGATTCCATGCTATGAACAAGACTAACTTCTTGTGTAGTTTCCCTAAGGTGGACGAAAAGAAAAGAAGGTTGAAGAAGCAAATAGAGCATGTTTCTTGATGTTGAGGAACAGGTGTTGGGTTCTGGTATGATGTTTAACCTTCCCCTGAAGGTAGTAGATTTTGTGGATTTGTGTTAATTTATGTTATCTACATGGTTTCTGTTTTAGAACTGAGTTTATGGTGATGAATCAAATGTTGATTGTAATTTTATAGGTTGTGATTGAAATTTACCCAATGCTGAATCTTGCCTATTTTGCATGTAGAATGATGGGATTTTCTAAACCAAAGCATATGCTTAAAATCTTCCAAAGTAGGAAGTATAGATAAACTGCATTGAGAAGTATTGCATAAGCATATCCCTTGAAAAGTAGATGAACTACATTATTATTTATTGTATTTGTGTGTTGTGTGTTGTGGCAATGCATGCATGTATGGTGTAATCTGGCTGTAGACTTGGAAGCTTGCTTTGCCGTATTTTGAGTTGGGGTAACATAGGAGATTCATTATTCCACTTGGTCGGGTGGGTTCTCGTGGAGGCAGTGGGGACCTTTTCATTTTTGTCTTGCTTTACAGCCTGTACACCTGCTTTCTGTCTCTCTCAATCTTTTCTTCTTCTTGGCTTTTTATGCTTGTTTTGTTTTTCTAGCTCTTACAATTAAGGCTTATGTGGTCATTCAAAATTTGGAGCTAACTTGAATTTTATTTAAATTTTTTTGGAGTTGAGTTTATGTTCAAATTTAACTAGATTCAATTTAAATGAATTTTATAATTTTATACAATACATCTTTTATAATTCTATACAATACAAAATTGAGAGCTTACGCTAGAACCTGAAAATTGCAAATTAGTCTACTAATACTTAAAAGTTGAGTTTTTTATAATTGAAGTTTTATTTAAATCTTTTTAACTTGAATTTATAAAATTACAAGTGAATATTTTCCCATTAATTATTTTTTAGTCGAGTTTTATCTTCCATAATTACTATTCTTCTCGTCAGCACTTTGGCACTGCACACTCTGCACTGTAAGCCAGTGCTGTCTGTGTCTCAAACTTCACCATTCTCTTGCTTATTAACAAATTTTGAAATGTGCATCTATAATAAAATTATTTTTTTATATTTAGATGTTTTTTTTCAAATACCCCTAAATTATAAGTGATATTTGTATCTTTTTAATAGGTTCAGAAACACATTTCTCCGAATTCCTCTCATTGACTTGTTAAATCATTACCCTAAGAGAGACTTACCTCACCACCAACTACCGAGTCAAAGAGAAATAAGTGTACTCTTAATACTTTGATAGATTGATGATATAAGATTTTATATATTATCAATTAAATAGATATTAAAGTTAAATTTATTTTTACCAACGTGATTAATTCAAATGGTAAGCAATTTAATATTGTTTAAGCATGTCTTTAGTTTGAGAATTTGTGTATGTAGAAAATTTTCGTTGGGGGACTCACCAACCAAAACTAAGTGTGCGACGCGTGTCGGTCTGAATTAAATCAAGGCAAAACCTTGAGGAACCGAGAATACAGTAAAACAATTAAATTCATTTTTATTATGTATCATCATTTAGTTTGATAGTGTATAAAATTAAGGGTAAACTACTCAGGTGGCCACTGAACTATTTGGGCGTACTTGTCTTGACCACCGAACTATGCAATTCGTCAATCAAACCATCAAACATCTAAATTGGTCCTATTTTGACCATCGTTGTTAAAAAACTAACGAATGAGTGAAGAAGAGATGACGTGACAGTTAACAGAAATTTGTAAAATTATATATTTGGTCCCTGTTATTTACCTATTATATCAATTTGATCATAATTTGAATTTAATTAAAAAAATTATTTAACCAACTAGATGACGGCACGTGTCCTATCTATTTTTATTCTAATTTATTTAGTTTAATAAATTTAATCAAGTGACTAGATGTTAACATGTGTCACCATCTGATTGGCCATAATAAATGAGAAACAAATGCATAATGGTATTTGATCCCACGCGAAAAAAAAGGCTAAAGCCCCAACCATTGGCCTAACTCTAATTATATAACATAAGATGATAACTTATTTTCTTAAAGGGTTATTGTTGTATTATTTTATCAACAAACATTCATGAACAATATAAATTCAGCATAATCTGAGAGCAAAACCCATTCTATTTCGAATAGAAATAAAGTAAAATCTTCATAAAAGTTGAAGGGAAAAAGACCCCAAAACTTGGAATGAAGGTGAAAGAAAACTCCCACCATAGAAGATTGATTCAAAAGTGTTTGATCTCAAAACCAATAGCTTCCCCGAGGAAAGAAACAACCCAATGAAAATTGAAGAGACAAATTAATTAAGCCTTCAAAAAGGTTTGTTCCCATTGTACAGAATAGTAAGCCCTATCAAAGTCCCAAAATCTAGAATCCTAAATTTCAAAGTAAGTAAAAAATTCTCTATCTGGATATCTTCAAATATTCATGAAAACTAAATTCCAAAGTGGAGAATTGTCGGGAAATTTTCAAATCAGGTTTTCAAACACTACAAGATGAAGTCGGAGCTTACCAATGGAGCTTGAACTCGAAACCCTCTGAGAGCATTAGTGTAAAATTAAAATTGATTTTGATATAACAATTTATTTTAAGGACTAAATTGTAATACAATAAATTTTTAAGTATTTTCAAATACTCACAATTTGACAAGCCATTTTGAACCAAATACTATTTCAAATCAAACACATTAAAAGGGGTTCAAATTCTCTAAGTGTTTTCAAGCCAAAAAGCAACAAAATGCCCAGGCGTATCGATACAGTGTTTTCAAGCCAAAAAGCAACAAAATGCCCAGGCGTATCGATACCCTTAGGCGCATCGATACAGTTTTTCAACACTAGAATTTTAATCGTTCATAGCGTACCGATACGGTTTAACCCCGTATCAATACGATATTCATCTAGGCAAGACATTAAGCTATAGCGTATCGATAAGCATCGGGACCGTATCAATACAGTTTTCATATAAAAAAATATTCTTTGTGTAGAACTAGTGTTTTGATATAATAATTGAAAAATATTTTGGACTAATTTGAAAAGAATTTAAAACTTAGTTTTAAGTCCAAACAACTTGAATTTATGTTTGAGGTATTTTAAAAGGTTTTTGGCAAGATTTTTCATGCTTTTAAACAACCAAACTTGTGTTTTCGAAGTGTCCGTATAGATACGATCCAACCCGTATCAATACCTTTTTTGCCCAGTTTGGTCACTGCCAAAACCCGTATCGAAATAGGCTTGGCCGTTTCGATACGGTGAGGGATCGTATCGATACGCCTAGTCAGCGTACCGATCCCATTTTAACAACCCCAACGGTCATATTTCCCAACGGTCTTTTAAACGTCATACCGTATCGGTACGCCCTCAAGCGTATCGATACGCCTAGGCTGGCAAGAGCCCAACGACAAGTTTCTGATGAAGGCCGTACCGATACGGGTCCATGCGTATCGATACGGAAGGCTGCAGAACAACATTAATGAAGGGAAATAAAGTCCTCAACGGCTCCAATTCATCCCCAACGGCTAGTAACGGCTACAAACTCATTAAAGAGTATAAAAGGGACCTCCAAGCATCAAGTAATGGTTAATGCTTCAATTGTCAATCAACAAATGATCAAGAATTGTCTTTGTACTTAAATTGTCATTTCTTTGTATAGACAAACACTAGTGAGCCAAAATTGTCAAATTTGCTCAAGTGTTTTAAGTTTTGGGTGAGAGCTTATTTGTGCAAACAATCACCTATTAGAGGGATTTAAGTTTGCTTATATTTTCTCTTTGTAAAGAGGGTTCGATTAAGGCTTTGGGTAGAAAGCTTGATCGGTGTATAAGGGTTTCCTCCTAATCCTAGAAAAGAGGACGAATCAATAGTGGATTGATTGGAAATCCTTAGTGGGAAGCTAAGGTAGTGGATGTAGACCTTGGTTAGAAGGTTGAACCACTATAAATCATTGTGTCACATATCTTTTTAGCTTTCACACCACATTCACCCAAATTTCCACTTCTCCACACTTGGCAAGCAAGAACGGTTGAAAGAATCAAGCACCCTAAAACTCAACAATTGGTATTAGAGCTTGACTCAATCGAAAAGGATTAACAACCTATTGAGAAGATCCGGCAAGCTCGATCATCATTTCACACAACCGGCTCAATGGCGCAATCCATCGACAAACCGCCTTTTTTTGACGGAACTCTCTATGCCCATTGGAAGACCAAGATGAAGTTCTTCATAAAGTCAAGAGACTACAAGCTATGAGACATAGTTGAAGATGGTCCGTTCGTGCCTCAACGAAGCAAAGTGGAGTGGAGTACCGACGATTGGAAGATGGAGCTAAATTGCAAAGCCTTGCACATCCTCTTTTGTGCATTTGGCCCAACCTTCTATGAGAAGATGTCTTCTTGTGAGAGTGCCAAGGAGGTATGGGACAAGCTTGAAGTCACATACGAGGGAACCAATAAAGTTAAGGAGACCAAGATTGGTCTCCTCACTTTAGAGTATGAGAACTTCAAGATGGATCCAGAAGAGAACATCGAGAAGATGTTTGATAGGTTCTCCAAATCACCAATGGTCTCAAGGGCTATGGAGAAGCCATTTCGGAGGAGAAACTTGTCCGAAAGCTCATCTACTCACTTCCCGAGTCATGAGACTCAAAGAGGACCGCCATCATCGAAGCCAAGAATTTGAAGACCATGAAGCTCGATGAACTCATGGGGTCACTCCTTACTCATCAAATCATGAAGAAGAACAAAGAAGATGAGAAGAAGAGGGAAGAAATTAGAGCTATGGGGGAGAAGAAGCTCAAAGGGCTTGGCATCAACACAAATGTCATTGCTCTCAAGTCCTCCACTTGTCATCATGTAGATTCTAGTGAGAAGGAAAGTGAAGATGAAGAGATGGCCTATCTCTTCAACAAATTTACCTGGTTCATAAAGAGCGAAATAGAAAAATCCAAGCATGAATCGAGGAAGAAGATGAAGGAATCTCACAAGTCCAACAAGAGGGGATTATCTTCAAAGCAAGCATATGTGGCCACATGGAGCGATGAAGACTCCACCGATGATGAAGTAGCCCACCTATGCTTGATGACCCTCAATGAGAGGGAGGTAACTTCTAACTCATATATTTCAAATTCATATACATTTGATGAGTTGCAAGATGCCTATGATGATTTGCTTTTGGAATTCAAGGCATCATTTTCCAAGAACAAAAAGTTGATTTCAAAAATAAAAATTGAGAATGATTTGCTTTCCAAAACAAATCTCGAACTTGAAGCAAAATTGAAAGATTTTGAACAAAAATGTTTTGATTTACAAAATTTACTTCTTAAAGTTCAAAAAGAAAAAGATTTGATTTCCAATGAACTTCAAAAGAAAAATGATTTTGGAAAATCAAATTTTTATGTAAGACAATCTAGTGCCCCTAGATTTGTAAAAGGTAAATGTTTTAAAAGTGTTCGGGTCCCAAAATGACTTAATACTTCAACTAAAAAGGATGAAATTGAAAAAATGGATTCCTAAGGGGACTAAATTTTGTGCTACTAACGTTTATGGATCCAAAGCAATTTGGATACCAAAAATCACTTGATTGTCTTTTGCTAGGTGTGATGGAGATTGATCAACAAGTTAAACTTTGAGGGGGAGCTCCATGCACACAAGGAAGAACACTTGAAGAAGGAAGGCTTCACATCCTCCCTTGGGTTCAAGTGTGGTAATATCTAGTTGTTTTTGCTTTTATTTGTTTATTTTTTTCATTTTAATTCAACTAGATGATCATATATGTTGTTCTAACATTCTTATGATGCTTTGAGAAAGGGGGAGCCATTTCAAAACCCAAAATTCTTATTTTTCATTTTTCCCTCTATTGTTATTTTAAACTTAAAAGTGTTTAAATTCTTTTTGATATAAGTGGTTTGAAAAATTGAATTTTCAAATGAATAAGGGGGAGCTTTAATTGATTTCAAATCTTAATCTCTTATTCACAATTTTAAACTTAAAAGGGGAGAATCTCAAACAAATTTTCAAGTTGGTTTTATTATATCAAAAAGAGGGAGATTGTAGAACTAGTGTTTTGATATAATAATTGAAAAATGTTTTAGACTAATTTGAAAAGAATTTAAAACTTAGTTTTAAGTCCAAACAACTTGAATTTATGTTTGAGGTATTTTAAAAGATTTTGACAAGATTTTTCATGCTTTTAAACAGCCAAACTTGTGTTTTCAAAGTGTCCGCATCGATACGGTCCAACCCGTATCAATACCTTTTTTGCCCAGTTTGGTCACTACCAAAACCCGTATCGAAACAGGCTTGGCCGTTTCGATACGGTGAGGGATCGTATCGATACGCCTAGTCAGCGTACCGATCCCATTTTAACAACCCCAACGGTCATGTTTCCCAACGGTCTTTTTAACGTCATAACGTACCGATACGCTCTCAAGCGTATCGATACGCCTAGGCTGGCAAGAGCCCAACAGCTAGTTTCTGATGAAGGCCGTATCGATATGGGTCCATGCGTATCGATACGGAAGACTGCAAAACAACATTAATGAAGGGAAATAAAGTCCTCAACAGCTCCAATTCATCCCCAACGGCTAGTAACGACTACAAACTCATTAACGAGTATAAAAGGGACCTTCAAGCATCAAGTAATGGTTAATGCTTCAATTGTCAATCAACAAATGATCAAGAATTGTCTTTGTACTTAAATTGTCATTTTTTTTGTATAGACAAACACTAGTGAGCCAAAATTGTCAAATTTGCTCAAGTGTTTTAGGTTTTGGGTGAGAGCTTATTTGTGCAAACAATCACCTATTAGAGGGATTTAAGTTTGCTTATCTTTTCTCTTTCTAAAGAGGGTTTGATCAAGGCTTTGGGTAGAAAGATTGATCGGTGTATAAGGGTTTCCTCCTAAACCTAGAAAAGGGGATGAATCAATAGTGGATTGTTTGGAAATCCTTAGAGGGAAGCTAAGGTAGTGGATGCAAACCTTGGTTAGAAGGTTGAACCACTATAAATCATTGTGTCACATATCCTTTTAGCTTCCACACCACATTCACCCAAATTTCCACTTCTCCAATCTTGGCGAGCAAGAACGGTTGAAAGAATCGAGCACCCTAAAACTCAACAATTTGCTATAGTGTACCGATACGGTATGTCACGGTATCGATACAATATGCTGACCTTTGAAAAAACTTTGGCATTTAATATTCAAACGTTGAATTGTCAGTTATTGGAATCCTAAATTTTAAATGATCATTGAACAATATCTATACGCTAAGGTAACGTACCGATACGCTTTTTAGCAAAACTAAATTCAGGATTCCAATGAGCAAAATTCGTATCGATACATCATTTCGTATCGATACGCCCCTTAATATCGTGCCGATACGCCCTGTTTTTTAGTCAGAACGACTCTTTCTTCTTTAAGAAAACTGCCGATACACCCACGAACCGTACCGATACGGTAAGTTGTTGTGGAGCATTTATTACGGGAAATTACAGCCCAACGGCTAGATTAATGACGTCAACCACCCAAACGACTAGAAATCAATGCAAGGGTGTTGGGTTTTATCGTGCTCGATTTCCTTCAACTGTTCTTGCTCACCAAGTGTGGAGAAGTTGGATAATTGAGTGTTATAGTGGGAGGTGAAAATTGGACAATAAGACACAAGGAATTATAGTGGTTCAACCTTCTAACCAAGGTCTACATCCACTACCTTAGCTCCCCACTAAGGATTTCAACAAATTCACTCTAGAATTTCGTCCCCTTTTCTCGGCTTAGGAGGAAACCGTTACACCGATTAAGCTAACTACCCTTAGCTTAATCAAACACTCTCTTACAAGAGAAATTCTTAAGCAAATTTGAAATCCCTCTAATAGGTATTTGTTTGCACTATAAACCTCTCACCCAAAACCTAAACACTTGAGCAAATATAACAATGTTAAGCTCACTAGTGTTGTCTAAGTAAGAAATTTACAATTAAAGCTCTAGACATAATTTGTCATCATAGTGTTGTAACAATTGAAGCATTAGTCTTTTCTTGATGCTTGGAGGTCCCTTTTATACTCCTAATTGAGTTTGTAGCCGTTAGGGTTGAATTGGAGCCGTTTGAGACTATATTTCCCACCATAAATGTAGTTCTGCAACTCTTCGTTTCGAAACACTCGACCCTGTTTTGAAACATCCTTGAAATAGAAAGAGCCGTTGCAGTCTGATGCAGCACCCGTTTCGGAACAACCTTGACCGTATCGAAACGATCGTATCAAAACATTGATTCTCGTATTGAAACGTCCTGCAATTTAAAAGGCCATTGGGAAATAGTCGTTGGGGATTTGACCGTTGAGGTCTCTGTCACATAGGCGTATCAAAACGGTGATACCCGTATCGAAACGCTATGTAAAGCTCCTCACCCAGACTAAAGCCCGTTTCGAAACAGACAAAGCTGTATCGAAACGTTTTGAAACTGTGAATGGTTGTTTTGAAACGCGTAAGGGTGTTTCGAAACACCTGGGTGGTTTTGTAAAGTTTGGCTTTAGAAAACACTTCAAACCTCTTAAAACAATCCTCGAACATATTTTTAAGTTGTTTGGACTTAAAGGCACTTTTGAAATCTTTTTAGTTTAGTCCAAACTATTTTTCAATTGTTATATCAAAACATTAGTTCTTCAATCTCCCCCTTTTTGATATAATAAAACTATCTTGAAAAACTGTTTGGGATTCTCCCCCTTTGTATTTAAAAATTTGAATAAGAAATTTCAAAAATTAAAAGAAGTTAAAGCCCCCTTATTCTCTTGAAAATGCAATTTTTCAAACCATTTCTCCCCATTTTTGTTATATAAAAAGACTTTAAATAACTTTAAGTTCAAAATAACTTAGGAGGTAAAAAATGACAAAAATAAGAATTTTGGTTTTAAAATTGGCTCCCCCTTACTCAAAGCATCATCAAAGAATGTTAGTCCAACACATGATAATCTAGTTGAATTAAAAGAGAATAAATCAAAATTAAACAAATAAAAACAATTAGATTTTACCACACTTGAACTCAAGGGAGGATGTGAAGCCTTCCTTCTTCAAGTGTTCTTTCTTGTGTGCATGGAGCTCCCCCTCAATATTTGACTTGTTGATCGATCTCTATCACACCCATCATAAGATAATCAAGTAAATTTTGGTATCCAAATTGCTTTGGATCCATAGACATTAGTGGCACAAAATTTAGTTCCCTTAGGAATCCATTTTTCAATTTCATCATTTTTAGTTGAAGTAGTTAGTTCTTTTGGGACCCAAACACTTCTAAAACATTTTCCATTAAAAAATCTAAGGGCATTAGATTGTCTAACATAAAAATTTGATTTTCTAACATTATTTTTCTTTTCAAGCTCTTTGGAAATCAAATCTTTTTCTTCTTGAACTTTATGAGGAAAATTTTGTAAATCAAAACATTTTTGTTCAAACTCATTGAGTTTTGCTTCAAGTTCAATTTTGGTTTTAGAAATCAAGTCATTTTGAATTTTCAAATTTGAAATCACTTTCTTGTTTTTCCAAATGTGATTTTTAAATTCTAAAACCAAAAATTCATAGGCATCTTGTAATTCATCAAAAGAATATGAACTTGAAGTAGATGAATTAGAAGTTACCCTGAATCTTCTTCGATAGCCATAAGGCAAAGGTTGGCTTGTTCATCATCGGTGGAGTCTTCATCACTCCATGTAGCCACTTGTGCCTTCTTCTTATGGCTTGAAGTGCTTGCCTTCTTCTTCTTTATGAATTATCGTTTGAGTTCTTTCAAGGCTTTCTTCATGAAAGGGGCACACTTCTTGAAGAGATGAACTATCTCTTCTTCTTTATCCTCCTCCTCAAATTTATCAACATTGTTGCATGTGGAAGATTTGAGAGCAATGGCATTTGTGTTAATGCCAAGCCCTTTGAGATTCTTCTCCCCCATAGCTCTAATCTCTTCCTTCTTCTCTTCTTCTTTGTTTTTCTTCATTATTTGGTGAGTGAGAAGTGACCCCATGAGCTCATTAAGCTTCAAAGTCTTGAGATTCTTGGCTTCAATGATGGCGGTCCTTTTTGAGTCACATGACTCTAGAAGGGAGTAGATGAGCTTTCGGACAAGCTTCTATTCCGGAATGGCTTCTCCACAGCCTTTGAGTCCATTGGTGATGGTGGAGAATCTATCGAACATCTTCGTAATGTCCTCATCCGGTTCCATCTTGAAGTTTTCATACTCTGGGTTGAGGAGCCCGATCTTGGTCTCCTTTATTTCGTTTGTACCCTCGTATGTAACTTCAAACTTGTCCCAAACTTCCTTGGCACTCTCGCAAGAAGACATATTTTCGTAGATATTGAGGCTAAAGCACAAAATATGAAGTGCAAAGCCTTGCAATTTAGCTCCATCTTCTTACGATCGTCGGCACTCCACTATGCTTTTCTTCCTTTTTGTATGAACGGGCCATCTTCAATGATATCCCAAACCTTGTAGTCTTTGGATTTGACAAAGAACACCATTCTTGTCTTCCAATAAGCAAAATTTGTCCCGTCAAAAAAAGGAGGCTTGTCGATGGATTGCGCCATTGAGCCGGTTGATTAAGATGTTGATCGAGCTTTCTGGACCGCCTCAATAGGATGTTAATCCTCTTCAATTGAGCCTCACTCTGATACCAATTATTGGGTTTTGTCGTGCTCAATTTCCTTCAACCGTTCTTGCTCACCAAGTGTGGAGAAGTTGGATAATTGAGTGTTATAGTGGGAGGTGAAAATTGGACAATAAGACACAAGGAATTATAGTGGTTCAACCTTCTAACCAAGGTCTACATCCACTACCTTAGCACCCGTCTAAGGATTTCAACAAATTCACTCTAGAATTTCGTCCCCTTTTTTCGGCTTAGGAGGAAACCATTACAACGATTAAGCTAACTACCCTTAGCTTAATCAAACACTCTCTTACAAGAGAAAATCTTAAGCAAACTTGAAATCCCTCTAATAGGTATTTGTTTGCACTATAAAGCTCTCAACCAAAACCTAAACACTTGAGCAAATATAACAATGTTAAGCTCACTAGTGTTGTCTAAGCAAGGAATTTACAATTAAAGCTCTAGACATAATTTGTCATCATAGTGTTGTAACAATTGAAACATTAGTCTTTTCTTGATGCTTGAAGGTCCCTTTTATACTCCTAATTGAGTTTGTAGCTGTTAGGGTTGAATTGGAGCCATCAGAGACTTATTTCCCACCATAAATGTAGTTTTGCAACTCCCCATTTCGAAACACTCGACCCTGTTTCGAAACATCCCTGAAATAGAAAGAGTTATTGCAGTCTGATGTAGCACCCATTTCGGAACAACCTTGACCGTATCGAAATGGTCGTATCGAAACGTTGATTCTTGTATCGAAACATCCTGCAATTTAAAAGGCCGTTAGGATATAGCCGTTGGGGATTTGACCGTTGAGGTGCTACATAGGAGTATCGAAACGGCGAAGCCCGTATCGAATCGCTATATGAAGCTCCTCACCTAGATTAAAGCTCGTTTCGAAAAAGACAAAGCTGTATGGAAATGTTCTGAAAATTTGAATGGTTGTTTCGAAATGCCTAAGGGTGTTTCGAAACACTTGGGCGGTTTTGTAAAGTTTGGCTTTAGAAAACACTTTAAACCTCTTAAAACAACCCTCAAACATATTTTTAAGTTGTTTGGACTTAAAGGCACTTTTGAAATCTTTTTAATTTAGTACAAAACTATTTTTCAATTATTATATCAAAACATTAGTTCTTCAAAGGGTATAAAAACAAGGCTCAAATGCTACCACAACGACTATTGAGCCTTTAAGCAACATAAAAGCATTCAAATCCAAACCTTGAGCCTTTCTAGAGCCATATCTTTGTACCCAACTCAATTGAGTCTTTTATTGTAATTTTTATTGAGAGTTTAGGGTGTGATTAATTGTATTTGGGTAAACATCAACTTTTGAGAGGTAATTGTAAGGTTTACCAAATTCCTTCTTTGTAAAGAGTGTGTTGGATTAAGCTTTGGGTAGAAAGCTTAATCGATCTTGTAAGGTTTCCTTCTCATCTAAGAAACGGGGAAGAATCAATTAGTGGATTGATTGAAAATCCTTAGTGGGAGCTAAGGTAGTGGAGGTCGAGTTCATTTAGGAACTTGAACCACTATAAATTGCCTTGTGACAAATTTTTCATTCATCCAATTTCTCCTTTCAAATTTTAATCGCCAATTCACCCCCTCTTGGCCATTTGCAATCGATTGATCAAATCCAAAAGCTACATGGCATGAGACGTTGTAGAAGACAGACCAAGTATTCCTATGAAGAGAGATGGTGAAGAAAGATTAGTCCCAAAGATCAAAGCTGAGATGACGGATGAAGATAGAAGACGTTTGCAAGTCAATGATAAAGCTTTGCATAAGATCTTTTGTGCTTTCGGTCCCGATATCTATTCAAAGGTGTCTTCTATCGAAAGCGCCAAGGAAGTTTGGGATACCATTGAGACCACATATGAGGGAACTAGCGATGTTAAAGAGACAAAGATCGGGCTGGTCAATTTAAGCTATGAAAATTTCAAGATGGACCCCGATGAAAGTGTCTCCAAGATGTTTGATCTATTCTCGGTCATCGTCAATGGATTAAAGGGCTTCGTTGAAGTCATTCTTGAAGACAAGCTAGTTCAGAAACACCTATATCCTCTTTCGAAATCTTGGGATGAAAAAAGAAAGGACATCATCGAAGCTAGAGATTTGAAGACTCTCAAGCTTGATGCCTTTGTTGGATCTCTACTCACTCATGAGATCATGAAACAAGGGAGGGAAAAAGAGAAGGAGAAAGAAGAGAAGAAGGTGGTTGAAAAGAAGAAGTTTAAAATCGCACTTAAAGCTTCATACAACGATAGCGATTCTAGTGAAGAGGAAGTTGATGAGATGACCATGTTGGCCAAAAGATTCACACGATTCATGAAGTCCAATAGAGGAAGAAAATTCAATAGAAAAGGGGACTTCAAGAATAGGAGTAAAGAAAAAGAGAATGACCAAATCATTTGTTATGAGTGCAAGAAGACCAGCCATATCTGATCCGAGTGCCCTCAATTGGAAAGTAAAGAAGGAGGAACCAATGGTAAACCCTAACTCATCATCTCTTACTTACAATGAATTATATGATGCCTATGATGAGTTACAAGATGTTTATGACGAGTTGGTTGAAAAATACGAATAGTCTATTTTTAAAAATAAGAAAAATATTTCAGATTTGAAAAATCAAAACGAGTCTCTTTCAAAAACCAATTCCGAATTACAAAAGAAGGTTTTGTATTTGATTAATCTTTCAAATGATCTCAAAAAGAAAAATCTTGATTTAGAAAAACTTCTTTCTAATTTTCAAGATTATCACACCAACGAGGTAGATAGTCTTAAAACTTCTTTTACTATTGGGAAGAATGATTTTGAAAAAGGAAGTTCTTCAAAAACCTAATATGTTAAGAGAAATTCATTTTACCCCAAACAAAGAAACTTTCAAAAGCAATCTAATAATGTAAATGATATTGCTTCTTGGATTCCTAAGGGAACCAAGCTTTTAGGAGCTAACACTCATGGACCCAAAATAATTTGGGTACCAAAATCAAGAAACTAATCTTTGTTTGTAGGGGGAGCATTGCTACAAGGCCAAAGCTTCAAGTCAAAACACATGGTACCTTGATAGTGGATGCTCAAGACACATGACCGGAGACAAGAGTAGATTCTTGGAGCTTAAACCAAAAAGTGGAGGATGTGACATTTGGTGACAACTCCAAAGGGCACATTGAAGGCATAGGCTCCATTGGTAATCTCTCATATACATTCATTGAAAATGTGTTATATGTCAATGGTCTAAAACATAATGTTTTGAGCATTAGTCAACTTTGTGATAAAGGCTTTGATGTTCATTTTGATAAAAATGGGTGTAAAATTGTGAACATTAAAACAAATAAAATAATTCTCATTGGTCATCGCATAGGAAATATTTATATGGCGCATTTAGATGACATACATTCATCCCATGCATGTTTAGTTGCACATGATGAGAATGATGCATGGTTGTGGTATAGGAAACTTGGGCATGCTAGCATAAGTGTTTTAGAAAAATTAGCTTCCCAAAATCTAGTTAGATGTTTATCTAAACTAAATTTTTCATTAGATAAAATATGTGATGCTTGTGCTAAGGGTAAACAAAAGAGAATTTCATTTAAACTCATTAATGATGTTTCGACTAGTAGTGTATTGCAACTAATCCACATGGATTTATTTGGGTCTATTAGAACTATGAGCTTGGGTGGTAAGTCATATGCATTTGTATTGGTAGATGACTTTTCTAGATACACTTGGGTTCTATTCTTAAGTACTAAGGATGAGGCTTTAGAAAATTTTATTACATTTACAAAAATTACCCAAAATGATCTTGATCATAAAATTTCACACATTAGAAGTGATCATGGAACCGAATTTCAAAATATGTGTTTTGAAGATTTTTGTAATGAAAATGGTATTAGCCATAATTTTTCGACTCCTCGCACTCCTTAACAAAATGGGGTAGTTGAGAGGAAAAATAGAACTTTAGTTGAAATGGCTAGGACTATGCTTTGTGAAAACAACTTACCTAAGTATTTTTGGGCGGAAGCCACTAATACGACTTGTTATTATTAATGGAGTAATGACTAGACCTATTTCAAAGAAAAAACTTATGAGATTTTAAAATCCAAAAAGCCTAACATTAGCTATTTCCATCCCTTTGTTGTAAATGTTTTGTTTTAAACAATGAAAAAGACAACTTAGGTAAATTTGATGCTAAAAGTGATGAAGCAATATTTTTGGGTTATTCTCTAAACTCTAAAGCCTGCCGTGTATTTAATAAAAGAACTTTGGTTGTTGAAGAGTCTATACATGTTGTTTTCGATGATAAACTCCTTTCGATGAAGGAATCTTGTGATGATGATGATGTAAGGATCATTGAAGCCATTGATGGGGGACAAACATCAAAGGTGGATGAGATTCCAACCAAAGAAGAAGATGCACAAGATCCACCTCTTAACGCCTTGAAGGACTTGGCTCTTGAGGAATAAGAGATGACATACCAAAGGGAGTTCAACTATGTCAAAAGTGGTGAAATATTGGGTGATCCATCCAAGAGGGTAACTACTAGATCCTCTCTCAAACTAATGAACCATGTTGCATTTATTTCATGCATTGAGCCTAAAAATATCAAAGAAACATTAAAAGATGATTTTTGGATTTTGGCCATGCAAGAAGAACTTAATCAATTTGAGAGAAGTAAAGTATGAACATTAGTTGTGTAACACCCCTCGCCCGGGCCGGGAGCGAGGAGTGTTACCGGAGATCGGAATACAAAAATTTAGAAACAATAACAGAAAATATTAGGCAAGAATCCATTTCTTAATTAAATTATTCGTATTAATGCGCATGCAGAAAGTGGGCTAACAAAACTTTTTCTAAACATACAAACCAATAAATCACATAGGGCAATCCACATTTTCATGCATTTAAGCATTCACAAGATCCAATTCATGCGTATACAACATAACCAATAAATCACATAGGGCAGTCCACATTTTCATGCATTTAAGCATTCATAAGATCCAATTCATGTATATACAACATCACAATTATAGCACATAAGGCAGTCCACATATTCATGCATACATTTTCCTTTAACCTCCTTCCCTTACTAAACATATTACCAATCATAATTTAAGTCCAATTTCATGCACAAAATTATAAATTACATAATAAACAAGGTGGTTAGGACACTATTCCCAACCCTAATACAAATTACACTCACAAACTCCTTAAGCTTGGTCTTGAATTAAGATGCCCTTGTTCCTTCCCCTTGACTGATCGATCCTAGCTTCCTCCAAAGTCACTTCACAATTTTGATCTTAACACTCAAAATAAAAATAGATACAAACTATATTAGAGAGCAATTCAATTACAATCGCTCTTTTAACACAAGCATGAACATTAATTCTCAAATATGTTTTTCTATTGAACTAGTTGGAGGACCAGTTAGTATTTTAATCATATCTCTTTAATTACTAATCCAAATTTCACTTATTATACACCATTAGAAAGGTATTAAACTCAGAATTTTGACCATTTAAACCTCATATTTTTATCTAGTCCGAGTTAATACAGTTTATTACTTGAATACGTCATTTTCGATAAATCTGGACAGCTTGCACTGTCCAACTTCTTTAATCCATATCTTCCAATTTACATACTAGAATCCCATTCCATTTTCTCTCAGTATTTCTAGAAATATCAAAGTTTTTTTTTCTAAATATTTCAGTTTAAAATACCCTAAATTCTATTTTTGGTGAATTTTCAAAGTTACAGCTTATGTTTCGAGTGTTCTGGACAGCTTACTCATTTGGCACATTTAGCTTAAAATTCAACTTGATTACCTTAATCTAATTCTAAATTCACTTAATATATGATTTGTACTATCTTTTTACAATGTTTTTAAGTCCACACTAATTTTTATTATCAACAGACAAGCCCTCAATTTTACTAAATTTCCAAATCAGTCCATAATTGCATTGTTTTCGAATACATGTCCAATGTTGGTTCTAATCGAAATTTCCTCATTTTAATTCATTTTCCAGCAAACCAAGACTAGTTCCTTATAAAATTCTCATTTCTCTACAACTTTGTCCTAATAGGAATTTTCTAGTTTAGTCCCTATCTATTTCAATTTTCAATTAATCATGAACTTCCATTTTATCTCAAAACAGTCCTCTTTTAAATCAATTCACCATTTCACAAATAATTTTTCAAGAACTTCATTAGTTCAACTCATCATAATCATCAAGACTCTAACAATTTCATGTTTAAACCAATTTTAAACTTGCATGCATGATTTTTGCACTTATTCGAACAACTAAAGGAAAGAATGGAAACTTACTTCTTTGAATTTGCTAGCTCTAGTTAACTCTTCATATTCCTAGCTTAAATCCTTCAACATGCAAGCCATTTTCTTCACCATTAAAGCTCAAATTTTCAGATTTTTGCAAGCTTTTCTCTCCTCTTTTCTCTCTCATGTCACACGACAACAAGAAGAGCAAATGATGGAGAGAAACACTTTCCTTAATTTGGGGGATTTGATAGGTTTTGGTTTTACTTAATTTCCCCTCTTTACATATCTATTATAAGCTTTTTACTAAGGACAACCCAAAGGAATAATAATTTTACCATGCAAATTTAGAGCTTTATTTCCTTTTTAAACTAGTCACCAATTTCTTTTACCAACTTTTTCTTTCTTTCATTTTGATCCAATTTCCACTAGGGAAATGTATCCCCTCCAATTACTTTTAATTTCTCTAATTTTATTACTTTGAACTTGTTATTATTAATTTACATCCAACTACATTATCAACTTGACTCAATTCCTTAATTCGAAAGCCTAATTCCCTTTAATTCAAATTGGTGCAATAAGTGCCCAATTAAAGGAAATTCAATGACTAAATTGAATAATTCATTTAATCATAAACTTAATTGCTTTCTAAAAATAAATTAATAATTTAATTTTATGAATTAAAATGTAGGATGGAAAAATGGATGTTACAAGTTGAAAGGCCTAGTAATCAATCTACTATAGGAACTAGATGAGTCTTTAGAAATAAACTAGATGAGAGTGGTAACATGGTGAGAAACAAGGCTAGGCTTGTTGCTCAAGGTTACACTTAAGAAGAGGGGATTTATTTTGATGAAACATAAGCACCCGTATCTAGAATGGAAGCTATTAGGATGCTTCTAGCATTTGCATGTTACCATGATTTCAAGCTTTTCCAAATGGATGTAAAAAGTGTTTTTCTAAATGGTTTTATAAATGAAGAAGTGTATGTTGAACAACCACCGGGTTTTGAGGATCCTAAATTTCCAAATCATGTTTTTAAATTAACGAAAGCTCTTTATGGTTTAAAACAAGACCCTAGAGCTTGGTATGAAAGGTTTTCAAACTTTTTGATTGAAAAAGGTTTTGAAAAAGGCAAAGTGGACACTATACTTTTCATAAAAATATATTGTAATGACATCTTAAGAGTGAAAATTTATGTTGATGATATCATTTTTGGTTCTAATAATGAATGTTATTGCAAAGAATTTTTTAAGCTAATCCAAGGTGAGTTCGAGATTAGCATGATGAGGGAGCTCTCATTCTTTTTGGGGCTCCAAATCAAACAAAAGAAGGATGTCACCTTCATCAGTCAAGCAAAGTACGTGAATGATATGCTCAAGAAGTTCGACTTGGAGAATGTGAAGCCTCAAGCCACTCCTATGAGCTCTTCTATAAAGCTTAACAAAGATGAAGGAGGTAAATGTGTCGATTCTAAGCTTTATAGATCTATGATAGGTTCTTTACTTTACCTTACTGCAAGTAGACAGGATATTATGTTTAGTGTTTGCTTGTGTTCTAGGTTCCAAGCTAGTCCTAAAGAATCACACTTAGTAGCCATTAAGAGAATTTTTAGATACCTTAGAGACACACCTAACTTAGGTCTTTGGTATCCTAAGGATTCTTCCTTTAGCCTTCAAGCGTATTCGGATGCAGATTATGGGGGATGCAAGATAGATAGGAAAAGTACCTCCAGAACATGTCAATTCTTAGGTAGTATGCTCGTATCTTTGTTCTCTAAGAAACAAAATAGCGTAGCTTTATCTACCACGGAAGCGGAGTACATATCCTTAGGGGGTTGTTGTGCTCAAGTCCTTTGGATGAAGCAACAACTCTTAGATTATGGTGTTCAAGTAGATGCAATACCCCTTAGATGTGACAACACTAGTGCCATTTGTCTCACTAAGAATCCCATCCAACACTCAAGAACCAAACATATAGAAATTAGACATCATTTTATTAGATACCATGTTTTGAAAAATGATGTTGTTCTATAATATGTTGATACCTTGAACCAATTAGCGGATATATTTACCAAACCTTTAGATAAAGAGCGTTTTGGACCCGTAGGAGAGAGTTAGGTTTAACTAGTCTTTCTTGACACTTTTAGGTCCCAAATGGTCAAAATATTTTGCTTGAAATTGGTTGATATTCATGCTTATGTTAATTTGCCTCATTTTGCTTCTATGCATGTTGCTAGGGGGAGTATGCATTAATTTCAGTAAATAAATCTTGCTCATATGTCATTCACATGCATTTAAGGACGTTTAAAGTTGGATTTTTGGACTTGAAAATGTCCAAAATGCACTTTCTGGTAATGGCGTATCGATACGGTTTGAGGCGTATCAATACAGGTTCGTCAATGGGAAGTGATACATGTAAAACTGTATCGATACACTCACGTGTATCGATACGATATTAAAAATTAATTTAAAATTAGGGCAATTCGTATCGATACGTTCTACAAGCGTATCGATATGGTTTCGGCGAAAACTTAAAATCAGGCTTTTAAATGTAAAATCACTTTTACATTAAAACTTCCCCTCTTTTTCTCTCTAAACCCTAGCCGAAAATACTTATAAAACCCACCTCAATATCTCATATTCTTCACATCAAATTTCAAATTAATTGAGGGTTTTTCATCAACACATCAAATTGAAGCTTTGTTAGCAATCTTGTGCATTCTCATCACCCTATTCATCCGTTCTCATAACTCAATGTATAAACTTTTTCCTTATTTTTTTAAATTTTTGTTTCATTTTATTAGTTGTTTTCAATTAATTTTTGTACAAAAACTTTTCAAATTTTGAAATTTTTTCATTCGAATATAATTTATACCGTATATTTTTATAAATTGTTTTTCAAAAAAAAAAAATTCACCAAAATTTTCTTTTATACTTGTATATATTTTTAACATTAAATTATTTTTCAATTCCTTGAATTATTGGAATTTATTGTTGGATTGAATGAGATGATAATTTGCATAAATATTCGATTTGTTTTGATGTTTTCAGGATTATGGCACCCAAAAAGAGAGTGAAACAATACTTAGCCTCTACATCTTTCGATCCTATCGAGGACGATGAGGGTAATCCTAAACCTAACCTCCCTTACATAATCCAAAATAATTTTCTACACCCTTCAGACTTGTCACGTTATAAACTATTCCAAGGATTTACTCTTAGGGAAGAACGTGTCATGTCAATCCCATTTTTGAACTCTGAAAGTTTTAAATTTGAATATCTTCCTTTGTTTTGAAGATGGAAATTTATAAACTTTTTGAACCTAAATCCTATTTTATATCGAAATTTGGTCATAAATTTCTTTTCAAATGCCAAATGCATTCGTGATGCACAAAGGGAACCTGTTGTTGCTATAGAGTCTCATCTTATGGGCACAACTTTTCGAGTCGATCAAACCGTACTTTGCAATGCTTTTGGTTTTGAAAATGTCAGGATTGATGATGAAAATTCTTTAGGTCATGATCATCTTGGTTCTGCCAATGTTTTAAATGCCCAAGACCTTATACTTCATCTTATAATTTCATGGTTTATTCGTCCCTCGGGTGGGAAATTTTCAACTATTCGTCAAGTTGATGATTTTTGGCTTAGGTGTTTTCGTGAGGGTAAGCGCCCTAATCTTTGTCAAATTATGTTTGCCGATCTTGTATACCTTGTTCAACACCGTCACACCAATCAAGTCAAATCTTTTTACTATTCAATGATATTGAGTCATTTGTTTCACTCCCTTAATCTAGATTGCACCCATGACTATCCCGAACCCCTTGACCTACCCATTGGTGAGCGTTCCCTCACCCGTGCTCACTTTGCCTACATCAACAATGAATGGGTTCGTATCCCTCGAGCTCCTTGCCAAGATGTTCAAGCCGAAGCTCCACAAGGCTCTCAAAGTGCTCCTATTGCTCCATCCTCCATGGATACTCTCATAACGTTTCTTAATGAGAAATTCAACAACATGGACGTCAGGTTTGCCGCTATTGACACTCGATTCAAATCATTGGAAGATCGAGTCAAGGGCCTTGATACTTGCTTCACATCTTTAAAGGATCAAGTCAAAGTCCCTGCTCTTCACCCAAATTCCATGTATATCTCTCTCACCGCCTTCTATGTTGCTTGGCTCAATCAAACTAGGAGGCCTCAACCGAATCAAGATGATGAGGATGAAGAGGACGAGGATGACGATGATGGTGGGAACGAGTAGTCATGCATTTCACCACATCTCATTTAGTTTTTCTAGTTTATGCACCTATCTATTAGAACCCTATGCTTTCATTTATGTTGTTAGGATTTGAGTTTGGCTTTATGTTTTTTTAACTATTGGTTGCTTTGAATTATTAAGTTTGCAATTTGAATTTAATGATATTATGTTGTTATTATCCTTACCTTGTGCTATTATGTTTGATCCAACAAAAAGGGGAGAAATATTATATAGAGCTATTTTCCTTGTAAGGTTTCTTCCTCATCCAAGAAAAGGGGAAGAATCAATTAGTGGATTGGTTGAAAATCCTTAGTGAGAGCTAAGGTAGTGGAGGTAGAGGCGAGCCTCCATTCGTATGTTTCCGGTTCGCGCAGATTGATTCCCAGCTGGGAACAACTATCTTTGCCAGTGATGAAGGCTGACATCACCATCTGGTCAGCTATAAATACCTGTAAGAGATAGAAAAAAGGGGCAGTTAATCATTAATGCAATCATTAATGAATCATTAATTGAGGAGGAATTCAAAATGACTGACCATAAGTTGGAGAGACACTCAGAGAAGACGAACTAGATCACCATTCGTTGCCGGAAGCTCCCCGGAGTTGCAGAATCGCCAAATAGAGGTAACTGTCACATATGAGGTCATTTTTTGCTAATTAAACCTAACAAAAACAAAAACCAGAGCCACAAATCCCTAATATCAGTGCCTAAACCATCAAAAACCCTAGATCTCAGAGTTTAAATCCTTTTTCTAAGTTCAGTTTCCTAAATCTAAAGCCAAATCCGTAAGCAACAACATACAATTTAGATCTAAACAAGAGTCAAATATAGATCTAAAACCTAATAGACAATTTAAGTTAGAACATAAATAAAAATTAAAATAAATAAATAAGATTTGAGAGAGCAGAGAGCTTATCTCGTCGTCGTCGTTGCTGTGAGTGCCGTTGGAGTTGAGATTTGAGCACTAGGACGTTGGTCGAAGTTGAAAATGATAGAAGTGAGGCTACTGGTTTTGGGTAGGTAGCTCAGGAAAGGGAGAAAGGGGCCGTTTCGGATGAAACATGGGCTAAATCTAGGTTTAGGATGAAAGATTGAGTGATTTGGGTAGATTTAAGGTTCCGGCGACGGCAACCGGAAGGTTTGTTTGGTTGGAGAAGATGATCGGAGGAGTTCCGATCTTCGGAAGAAGGTTGAAGAAGGTCAGAGTTTGGTCGGAGGGCCGGAGAAGATGATCGGAAGGATTCTGGTGATGGGAAGAAGGATGGAGATGGTCAGAGATGATTACCGGTGACCGGTGTCATCCTTTTGATTAGAAAACATGTCAGTAGGGTTTTGAATGGGGTCTGAAGATCAAAGTTAGGTTTCTGAGAAAGTTTTTGAAGTGTTAAAGGAAAATTTGTGTGTTTGATCTTTGATAACAAGTTTTGAGAGGAAATCAAGGGTTTGTAAGGATCAAATTGAGGGAAGTGGAAGAACTGAGGAAGAACATGGCCGATTTTTGTGTTTTGATCGAGTTAAGTATAGGTTTTCTGGGTTTGAGATGTTTATGGTTAGAGGATTTAGAAAGAGACAGAAAATGAAGAGAGAGAGAGAGAGAGTGAAGATACAGAATGGCCGAGTTAACCCGGTTGGTGAGGGTTTTATAGACGAGTTGACATAGCACCGATTTGGTGCCGGGTCGCGTTAAGGGTCCACGTGTTTTTGTGCGGGTACGAATACGAGTGCGTGACCCGGTCGAGCAAAGAGGGTTGGTTTTGGGCTGAATTTATTTGGGTTGAGTGATTTGGGCCAAAACTGAATGGGATTGGGTCATTCTTTTAGAGAATTTAGGTTTGGGCTCATTAATTCCCTTTTCTTTACAAAATGGTCACTCTTTCTTTGTAATCCGATCCTATAATTTAGGAATTAATTCAATTCAGTCCTGTTTCAGTGTTAATTATTTTTATTTAATTGTTTTGTTTAATTATTTAAATTAAATTGTATGCTTGCATATTTTAAATGCCATGTAGTATATTCTTTTAGGGATTTAATCACATGATTAAAATAGAGTTAAATACCTTAGTATAGGTTACTTAATTACATAATTAAATAGGAAAAGGTCATTGTAGCAAATAAATGAATATTTGAAATAAAATTAGAATATTGGTTAGTATCACATTGTAGAGTGATGTTAATCATTGAATATTCCGATGAAGATTTCAATGTTTCATTTTAACCTAGAAAATGGAAATAATACACAATTAGATTAATTAAAATTAATAGGATAACTAATTAGAATCACCTTAATTAGGAATATTATTACTTTTGGTTCCATTAAAGGTAGTGTCCAATATTATTTTGGATGTTACCAATTATGTCCAAAATTAATAATATTCATAGATCCATAATTAAGCAAATTAACGGAGCCTAGTTAAGGTTTACTTAAAAATGGAAAGATAATAATTTGCCTTGCATTAAACCTTTTGTGTTGAGATACATTTTGAATATAAATTGAAGTGTCCTAATGTAACTGGACGTTTCATAATGTTCGAAATGCCAAAATGCCACGTGTAATTAATGAGGTACCGATAACGGGCGTTCGTAGGAGTGCTAACCCTTCCCTACACGTAACCGACTCCCAAACCCGAACTTTTCAAAAAAAAAAATCTCTGGTACTTTTTATGGTGTCCGAACTTCCAAAGTGGCCGGTGGCGACTCCAAAACGATTTTTAAGAAAATAAAAGGGATTTTGATCCAAAAAATGGAAAATTAATTATTCACAAGATAAAATTGATTAAAACCCCAATTTCCAAAATTTCAAACGTTAGGTTGTTTTTATTCCAAACTTAAAAAGCGGGTTTTAAAAAAAACGGTTGCAACAGCTTGGTGACTCCAATGGGGATACATAGAGAGTCAGGCCTAATATTTAATTGCACATTGCATTTTGGCATTTCTAACATTAATTTGGATTTAATTCTTTCTGAAGAATTGTTCGATGGATTTTAAGAAGAATGGGGGTAGTTTTTGTGTATGCTATATTTGTCATTCATGCATAAACTCTAAACCCGTGTTTTTCACCCTTAAGTGGGAGTAAGACAATATCCGACGTGATGCTCTCTAGATCCGAGCTCGGATTTTGTCTTCTTCCAGTATACTAACCTTATACGTCGTGGGACCCACGCCTCCGTTATAAGGGACCCATACTACCGAATCGATGTCTTACTGTCGCAGTAGACGGTAATGACAGTTTAGGAACCAAGAGTCTAGAACAAAGCTCACATTCTGTTTTTAGAAGCCCGCCCCACTAGTGCGAGACATGAACCTAGGACAGGTGCGGCCGGTTTAAATATATTTATCTGGTTATTTTGTTGCTTTAAATATTTTGACATTAATTTGTTCATTTGTTTTGATATTAATTTTTATAGTTTGTCTATTTGCCTTTAATATTAATTCATGATGCTAACACAAGTTTTGTTTGTTTGTTTTGTTTTAAAATTTGCCATAAATTGCATTTTTATTTTGGCATTGAATTGGGAGTCATTCAGTTTAGAAGTATCCAGTATGTCTCGAGAGTTTAGGGCTAGAGAAGATAATACTGCAGTATGGACCTGGTCAGAGCAAACACAACACGAAAAGGGGGACAATCTCAAAAAAAGGTGAAGTGTCTAAAATGAAAGGATACATGAAGATAAACACCAATTAGAATGCATGTCTACCGGAATTGAAAGGAATTTGAGATCAGTGGGATAGTGGAATGAAAGAGTAGTTTTAAAAAGAATTTGGTGATATAGCTATCTTATTAGATATAAAGATCGATCAAGAACTACTTAGAGCCATGGCACAGTTCTGGAATCTTGCATATAACTGCTTTACTTTTGGACAAGTGGACATGACACCAATGCTAGAGTAGTATGGGATACTAATTAATTGTCCTAAAATTAAGAGATATAAAATTTACATTAGGCCCCTTAACAATTCTGGAAATGCAAGCTTCATCAAGAAATTGACATCAATAACCGGGAAGACGAAAGAATGGTGGGAAAAGAAAATGGCTAATAATGACAGTACTAACCAAAATGAAGACAGACAATGAATCAATTGGAGAACCCTTAAAGAGTTGGAACTAGTAAACAATGACGAGCCGGTTAGAATGAGGAGCCTCTTTGCTTTATGTATCTACGGCCTGGTTCTGTTTCCAAGAACACTTGAGCATATCGATTCGGAAACTGTGGGATTGTTTGAGTGGCTGGATAAAAGAGTCAACCCGGTACCAGCTATTTTGACAGAGACCTATAGATCGTTGACCATTTGTAAGAAAATGGGAGAAGGAAAATTCCAGGGGTGCGCTCAATTGCTGGAAGTATGGTTCAAAAGACACAGGTGGGACACACCTTATAAAGGGATCAGATATCTTGACACTTATTCGCCAATAGGAGAACACATAACTTTTGGACTAATAGCTTTCTGTAAAAAAATATCTTTTCTATGTAATTGAACTTTTGGACGAATGGGTGTTTCTAAAAAAATACTGGCTCCTAAATTTGATGTCCTTTATTACATTCATGCATATATACATTCACTTGGAATTTTATGATATATTGAAAAATAAAGAATTTAATAAAAGAAAGGTTTAATGGTAGAATTTGCTTTAAGCCGCAACCATACCACATTCGTATGGAACTCGGCTGTGTTCTAGAACCATGGCTTTCGAGGATCGGATTGCTAGCCTTGAAAATGAGCGAGTAGAGACACAAAATCGCTTTGGTAGGATTGAGCAATATATCAAAGATTGTTTCACTCAAACTCTAGAGATCATTGTAGAGCGTCTGGGTGTTCTCTATTTTTGAGCGCAAGTGCACACTCTTGTCAAGTTATAGTATAAAAGATATCGTCTCTCACAGAGATTGGAGCAGCTACTATGAGTGTTTTCCTGCACAAGAATTTAGTAAATACACAATTAAATTTTTGTATGTGGAAAAGTACAAACACAAATAAAATGAAATAGTGATGATAGGGATGATAGGGAGAGATAAGGTTGATAGATTGGGTAAGGTAATTGTAGCTCAGTAGTGTGTAGACTGCATTGTAAAGCCTAAGTGTGTTTTATGCTGCCACGATCTGCTGCCTAGGCGGGTAACGGTGGATGACAGCTACAACCCTGTCACGCGGCCGCATCGGGTCTCTACGCTCGCAACTTCCGTTGTCTCGATAGGTGGAATGGAATTACGTCCTGGAGGCAAGTCTGGCAGATACTCCAAGTTCGGTAGAATAATTGGAAAAAAGAAAAAAAAATCCTAAGTATTTTTCATGCTTCTTCCCATGGTTAAGTCAAATTTTAAGTATGGTGAGAAAATAAGAAATCGGCTAACTATCATAGGCACAAGTTTTTGAACTAAGTGTTTCTATTTCATTAAGTGTTTTGGGCAGAATTCACATATATACTGCTAAATGAACCTAAAGACAAAGAAAAAAAGAGAGGACTATTCCCCCCAAACTCAAGGTTGGAATTTTCCTCAGTGCCTTACAAAATATAAAATAAAAACAAAAAAAGAAATAAAACATAAAAAGAAAAGGAAAAAACAGAAAAAATTAAAAGAAAACATAAAAATAAAGAGAAAGTAAAGAAAAAAGAAAAAGGTGTTATAGACTAGGGAATTTCCCCTTTGTTGCTGCTGCGTCAGAGGAGGATTCTGAGGAGGCGGATAGAACTAGGCGGCGTGTGGCAGAAGGTCTGACGGCTATGCTCTTCTTCGTGCCACATGGCGGCTGGATGAGGTTGGGGGTGTGTTTCTTGGATGGTCTTTCTAGCTCAGGTTCAGACCCTCTACCTTGAGGCTCAGTTGTTGTGGCTAGCCGCTTCCTCTTCCTTGATGCCTCGGTCGATTCATCATCGAATGAGTCAGAAATCTCCATGTCTGAGTCATCGGCATCTTTAGCAACTGCCTCCTTTACTGCTGGGGAGGCGGCTGTGGTCTCCTCATCTTTCTCCGGCTCCGATGAGGAGGTGAGGTCGTATGGCAGGATGAGAGTGGGCGAGGTCCTTCTCTTGGGGCGGATGTGCGGCCCTTCTTTGGTTGGGGCGGCTGGAGTGGCAGCTGGTCTGGGTGTGATCTGTGTTGGTTTGGATGCTGCTAACTTTGATGGAAAGGCGGGTCACTGTGGGCCAGCGTCATGATACTTGTCAAGCAAGTAGGCCACAAAGGCCTCTTGCACCTTCGCGATGTACTTGGTGAAGATTACCTGTTTGTGCTCTATCCTCTAGCAGCTCTCCACAAGGCTGCACAATAGGGGGACCACGGCGGAGGGGAGGGCGGCATCAGTACTGCCCGCTGCGGCTGGGGTGGCGGCAGGTTGTGACGGTGGCTGGGTGGTTGATGACGTTTTCGGCTCCGGCTCCTGCATCATTTGGAGGCGCGCCTTTCTTGTCCATCCTTCCTTTGCAGCAATGATTGTATATTTGGGGTGTGGCGACATATGGAAGTTGGTGTATAGACCTGTGATGAGTGCAGTGAAGACTAGGGGTCCCTTAGTGTTGTGCTTGTCGGCGTGGGCATATATCTCTTCAAGAATAACTTCGCCAATGTTGATTGGCCGCACCTTCATAATGTTGTGGATAAGAGCCAGCCGCGGCCTGTTGACTGTTGATTCGTGCGAAGTGGGCATCAGGCGACGTTGGACGAAGATGCTCCAAAGGATGGACTTTGGTAGCAGATCGCGGCAGTTGACTGATCCGTTATTCTTGTTGATTAGCCACTTGGAGTTGGGTCGACATATTTCTTTCTTGAACTTTTCGTAGTTAGCCGCCATTAAATAGGACCTCCATTCTTAATGTGGATTCCCTCTGATTTCTATCCCATAGAAGCGATTGATTGTTTTCGGTGTGAGCTTGACTCCTTCACCGTGGATATAGACGAAAGGGTTTCCTGGTGTAGGCTTGTGGGCATAGAATTATCGCACCTGGTTGCTGTTTATTTCCTCTGGCTACCGTGCAAAAATATCCCATCCCAAGTTGTGAACCCTTTTGAATATGGTGGGTTCAAGGCCAAGATCCCCATCTTGCCTGGTGTATTGGAACCCTATATCTTCCCAAAGTTGCCACTCGATGAAGTGCTGCTTGTAAGTTGCCGCTACAATAGGGTTTAAGAACCTTTGGAAGGTAGGCTTGGAGGTGGAGGCAGGTTGTTTTGATGTGGCCATAACTTTGAGAACTGTTGTGTTTTCCTAAAGAAAGAAAAAGAAATTGCAAGAAAGTAAAGCAAACGAAATCTTGAAAGCAAAGATGACAAGAAGGATTGAGAGTAAAAGAGAGAGCAAAGTGAAGAATGAAGAGAGAATAGTTGGCCTTATATAGCCGCTTCTCTCCGCTGCCTTGGCGGGCACGCTGCCAACGGGCGACAATGATTGCGTCACGAATAACGAGATTCTAGCCATTACGCAGATAGTCGTTCTGCTTGCTGTTGCAAATATAGCCATTGCGGATAGCTGTTATGAAGCCGCTAGCCGTTATGCTCATCTGCCTTAGCCTGCCTTGGTCTTTGGGTTGGGCTTCTCCTTTATTCTTTCATCTTTCATGGTCTTGCCTTCATTTCTAACCTGAAATAAATTAAATGCAAAAATTAAATAACTAAAAATCAAATCTAATCCTAATACATAAAAATAAATTAAAATAAAAATTAAAAATTAGTTTATGTTGGGTTGCACATTTCCCAAACATAACCACTTCCCGAGGACTTTGCGTTTGACTTTTTGTCTAGGCATGTCCTTCCCCTTCTTAGGTGGATGTTGGCTGCCATCTTTGCCGCCGTAGAGGGACATACACCAAAGACAAACAAGAGACATAATTTTTTTTTGAAAAATAAAATAAACAGAAATTTAATGTGCAAAAACTAAAGTAGAAGTGCAGAATTTCAAATGCAGTTGTTGTTGCCAATCCCCGACAACGACGCCAAAAACTTGCAGATCGTCTGGGTGTTCTCTATTTATGAGCGCAAGTGCACACTCTTGTCAAGTTATAGTATAAAAGATATCGTCTCCCACAGGGATTGGAGCAACTACTATGAGTGTTTTCCTGCACAAGGATTTAGTAAATACACAATTAAATTTCTGTATGTGGAAAAGTAAAAACACAAATAAAATGAAATAGTGATGATAGGGACGAAAGAGAGAGATAAGATCGATAGATTGGGTAAGGTAATTGTAGCTCAGTAGTGTGTAGACTGCATTGTAAAGCCTAAGTGTGTTTTATGCTGCCATGATCTGCTGCCTCGGTGGGTAACAACGGACGACAGCTACGACCCTGTCATGCGGCCGTAGCGGGTCTCTACGCTTGCAACTTTTGCTGTCTCAGCAGGTTGAATGGAAATACGTCTTGGCAGCAAGTTTGGTAGATACTCTAAGTTCGGTAGAGCAATTCTTAAGTGATCCTTCCTATGTTTAGGTAAGGATTCTGTCACTACGTGATGTAGGCAATACCTAGCAATCTCAGCATAAACCTAACACAAGCAGTCGACGTTTGGTTGCTCCTTTTAGCCATTGAAATTCTAACTTATGTCTAAGCCAAATTAGTCAACACCTCGACATGATGAGACCATGCTTAATCCTTTCGTGAGTCTTGCACTCTCGTGCCCGATAAATGGATTTCCTCAACTGGACTTTTGGAACTAATTGAAGAAGTGAAGAACATGAATTAAGCAAACTTGAGAATATCTTATTGAAACACACTTAAACTATTACAGCAGTTTCTCACAACTACTTTACATACAAAAACCTAAACCCTAGGAGAGTTGGGTTGCGACCTCCAACACCTTCAATCTACCTATCTACCTCTCCGCTAAGCATCCATCTATCCGTGCATCTAAGAATGCCCTTATACCCTCACATACATTGGGTATATATAGGGCTCATGGCCTAAGTTTGAGTATTCCTTGGAGTAGAAGTTCTTAAAGTAACGTTACATTAAATGATGACTCATTTTTTACTTGAATGTGGACTCTTTTGGACGCTGCCTTCTTCTGTAAGTAAGAATAAGTACTCTTACTTATCAATCTTTAATCATCTCTTCAGGCCGCTACAAGCTTCAGTTAATTGCAAGGCTGAGCTCATTAGGCTCAGGAAATTGCCCTCTTTCAATCGTGATACATCCTGACTAAGTCGGTTTAACTCCATCCTGGGAAGCACTAGGCGGCAATGCTGCTATGGCGGCATCCTTGGCGGCACTTGGAACTGCTTCAGTACAACTCCTTTTTGTTCCTAGCTTTCTTGTCCTCTCCTATTCTCTCTGGTCCTCTCCACAACTACACATGTACAACACCTGAAAATAAAACTAAACTAAAACAATATCTTTTCTTAACCAAACATAAAATATTCAATAAAAGTATGGTGAAAGAGAAAATATTGTTATTATGCATTGAAAACCCAAAAAGGAGCGTAAGCACATAATGCTTAGTGAGGAATGCTCAAAACCAAAACACCATCAATGCAGCGGGTCATAAAACACTTTTAAAACAAACCCGAAATGTTTACCAAGCAAGCTTGAAAACCCCTTTTTCAACATCATGCTTAAAACCATGCATTACACATACATGAAAACCAACCCTTAGCTTAGCAAGCTAAGAAAACCTTTTTCAAAGCACAACATGCAAAAACATCCATTTAGCCATTCCATGCATAAACACCATATGCAAAGCTAAATTCAAAACCTTGGAAAACACTTCCATTCCACAACATACCATTCTTATACTTGAAAACCATTCAAGCAAGAAACCCTTTGAAACCATTTATTCAATCAATCCAACACATGCATTAAACCAAGGCAATATATAAACCATAACATTATCATCACATGCCTTTTAAAACAAGCCTTAGCAAGACTCCAATACACTAAAGAGATTTCATGTACACTTGCATCATTTACCAAATGAAAAACAACACTTGTTCAACCTAACAAGTAACATGCATTCACAAGCATTAACCACTTTTCATGCAACCATGCATCTTTTCAAGTATTAAACACTTTTCATGCAACCATGCATCTTTTCAAGCATCTCATGCTTCACACACAATTATGCATCACTTCAAGCATCTCATGCTTCTTTAATAATCAAAAACATTACATTGGCTTTCAAGTGATCAACCACATCCACTTTTCAACTCAACACCCGATCGGATACGCGGATTCCGAGCGTTGCCCCTACGCTCCATACACCCTACCAATCCAAGGCCTCCCAAATGGACTTTTAAACACCATTTGACCTTACAAGCCTAAGGTTCCCATGTATGGACTTTTAAACACCATACAACCTTAGCTTTTCCCGAGGTTCCCATGCATGGACTTTTAAACACCATACAACCTCAACATGCACAAGGTTCCCATGCATGGACTTTTAAACACCATACAACCTTTGCATCACCGATTGGTAGTTGTATAACATCACTAACGAGATCCGGGACACCCCACACAAGATCCACACATGGACTTACACCGCCATTGTGATCTTAACAAGCACAAGGTTCCCATATATGGACTTTTAAACACCATATACCCTTTGCTCAACCAAGGTCCTCGAATGGGCATTCAACCTCCATTATGACCTTAACCATCTCGTTAGGATACTTGAAGGGAGTATACCGGTCCACTCTTGACCACTCCACCTCCAAGGCGACTTAATTCACGGTGCACCCAATCCTATAGCCGGCTAACTATATCCGATCAACGAACCAAGAACCATTTTCCTCACTTGCCAATATAACCATCTTACCCTGATAATCCAATGATTCACATGCATAAGCATAAAGCAAAAACCATTATCACATTAGTCCAATGATTCACATGCATAACCAATATGCAAAAAGTATCATTTACCATCATCAATTCACTGTTTTTAAGCATCACACAAAGCCATTGATTAACATGCAACACTATGCATCAAAACCACAATTTCCATGTACAAAACCAAGGATCTCTTACCTTGAGCATCCTTTACATATGGCTTTCAAAACCAGCATTAAACCATGCTTACAATATGCTTTCCAAACAGAATTTAAATCATGCAAAACACATGCATATCAATCATCAACCACAATTGCTTTAAAAGCCATTTCATAATCACAAACCAAGAAAGAAATCCATTTACTTACTCTTGAGCTTAGCAAAGTTTTTTAGACTTAAACTAAGCTCCCAAAACATCCAAACCTTGGTTTAAAAGCTGAAAACCCAACTTCACTCACCGATACACAAAACAAGGCTAGCCAACAAGCCTTCCAAGCATCCGAAACCTTCCGCAACACCTCTAAAGCTCACGGATCAAACTCCCCTGTTTCAAGCACACAAAAATAGAGCATTAATGCATCTTTATGCATTAAAAACACCAGCAACAACAACACAACTCGCTGCTCATCACAAATCCAACATTTCGGCTACCAAACACAACCGAAATCACCTCCAAACACTTCCAAAACTTAGCCCAGCCAAGATCCATCACTTCTAACCATTTTTAAACATCAATTAACATCCAAAATGATCACAAACACATCCTTATACCTCCAGGTATAACAGATCACCAAAAACACTCCAAAAACAACCAAAAACTCAATCCAAACTTAGGAATTTCAACTTATCCAGGATTGCATTAATTAAACCTCAACTTCTAATCAATTTAGCATTCATTTAACATCAATTTGACACCTCAAAACCCTGCCCAAACAGATCACACGAAAATTTCACCAAAATCACCAAATCTTGCATTTTAAGCCAAAATCAAGATCTCAATTGAAAAGCCTTTAACAAATCACAAATCAAGGATTGAGAACTTAGGAATTTCAGTAAAGAACTGATAGTTTAGAGGAGAAGGACGTTCTTACCTCCAAACCTTGAGTTTCTCCTTTTTAGAGCCAAAAGCTTGATGAAACAACTTGCAAATTGAGAGGTTTTGTTGATGAGATAATTAGGAATCAAAAGAGAGTTGAAATGAGTGATTTAGATGACAAAATCAGAGAAGAAAATATGGAGAAATGTGTTTGGGTTGAGAGAAAATGAGAGAAAAGGAAAATTGAGAGAAAATAGAAAAGTTAGTTATAAAATGGTAAAAATGATTTCCCTCCACATTTCATAAACTTTAAAATCAGAATAAAGCCTTAAAATACCTTAGAAAAATCTGGAGAAACTCTTTTTGGAATATAGCTCCTTAAAGATTCAAAGTTTCAACCCTTTATAAAACAGTCACCAAACTTTCAAAAATTACATTTTGGTCACTAGCCAAAATGTCAACCTTCCAAACCTCATTTTCCAAAATTGATTTCACAGTTCACTTATATATATTAAAAGATGATTTTAGAACATTTTTCCATATTTTTAATGCAACCCGAACTAGGCTTTCCTAAATTCACTCTTATATATTCGATCAGCACTTTGACCGAACCGGTCAACGCCCAAGACTTCTAAGCCCAAAACCGGGGCGTTACAGGAACAACACCTAGTCATCCGGTGCATATTGGGGCAAATTTTGGAAGTGGTGAAGAAGTTTCAAACCTGAACACTCTGAATGATATAGAAAAGATCCGCGTTGAGATTGAACGAAAGTATGAACAGCGTTGCAAGGCTATAGAGGATCGTTTGCTGGAATTATAGAAGGCTAGTGAGATGGGGCTCGGTGTTGTTGAAATGAGCCTAGTAGCTGATTTGGTACTTCCCCCTAAGTTCAAAGAACCATATTTTGAGAAGTTTGATGGAACCACCTGTCCAAAGGCCCACCTTACGATGTATTTCCGAAAGATGGTTGCTTATTTGAAGGATGGAAAGTTGTTGATACATTGTTTCCAAGACAACTTAACTGGCCCAGCAGCCCGTTGGTATACACAGTTAAATTGAGTGAATATTCGTTCTTAGAAGGATCTTTCAGGGGCCTTTGTGGAGCATTATAAACATGTTACATAAATGATTATGAGTCGGGTGATGCTGCAAGGGATGGAGCAGAGAAGTGACGAAACACTCTAACAATACGCTTAGAGGTAGAGAGATGTTGCAGCGCAATTACAGCCCCCGTTAATGGAAAGCGAGACCACCCACATGTTTGTTCAAAATTTGAGAGGACCACTCTTTGAAAGGCTTATCAACAATGCTACTCAAAACTTTGTTGACATTGTGATGACAGGAGAACTGATAGAAGCTGTGATAAAGAGTGGAAGAATTGAAAGTGGAGAAAGTTCCTGCATGAATTATAAAAGGAAGGAGAACAAGGTGAATAATGCAAGCACGTATGAGGCTCCAAAAAACGTGACTATTACCTCACCTGAAACTGCAACAGGAAACCCACATAATTCAAACAAGAGGGACTCTCGTGGGCGGAGAAATGATAGGATGAATTTCACATCCATTCCGATGGATATTAAGCCCACATATAATTGTTTGCTGGGAAGACCCTGGATTCATTCGGTAGGAGCAGTCCCATCATCTCTGCACCAGAAGCTTAAGTTCGTCATAGAAGGGAAATTGATTAGTTTTGGAGCAGAAGAGGATATCATTGCCTCTATAACAACTGACGTCCCATACATTTAGACAGATGAGAATGCCCTGGAGTATTTTTAGGGCGTTGGAAATTGTAAATGCGACCTTCGTAGTTGAGGGAAAACCATTCTCGCGGCCAAGGTTGTCAAACTGCACCAAAATGACAGTGCGGGAGACGCTTGGAAAGGTTGCAAAGACAGGCAAAGGTCTTGGAAAACACCTGCAGGGAAGTTTGCGACCAAGGCCCAACCTTATAAAGAAAGATCATTTTGGGATAGGTTTCATTCCTAACCTGCAAGATTGACTGAGAGAGTTGAGGAAAATGAGGGAACAGAGGAAAGCTTGCATGTAGGGAACTGAGACTTCTTCCAGGCTAGTGACATCTTTTGACATGTATAAGATCTTCAAATCGCGTGGATTCACGAATGTCTAGAAGCAATTAGAGGAAGTTAACCGAGAAACAATAAGTCTGCATGAAGAGGAAATCTTCAGCAACGATCGGGACAGGCTCTTTGTTGGTGGGATCTTTGAATGTGCTCGACCTAGTGAATTTTTTAGAATGATTCGTCCCTGTGCCCCAGGCGAGACACTGAAGAATTGGACAGCTAAAGGCATTCCCCTTGTAACCAATAATGAAACAGAGTAAATACTGGGACCACCTTATACCTTTGCTCGCGGGCATAAGAGGATTGTCTGTAAAGGGCCATTATACACAATCATTTTAATAAAGATGATTTCCATGCTGATTCACAAATGGCAAACATGTTTTTAATTTTTCACATCCTTTTCAAAATATATTATTATTTTCTTTGCAGGCCTTCAACTATCGACTGCATGAATGATCCTAAACCTAATCCTGGGGTAGGTTCTGAACAACCAGTGTGTCTAGTGGAAATCAATGAAGTCGAGGATGAAACAGAATGTGAAATCCCTGAAGTATTATTGAGGTTGGTAGAAAAGGAAGACAAGAAGATCTTGCCTCATAATGAAGAGTTGGAGGTTCTTAATCTGGGAACAAAAGAGACCAAAAGAGAAGTAAAGATAGGGACGACATTTTCGTCCGAAAAGAGGCAGAAATTGATTGATATGTTGCGTGAGTTCAAAGACGTCTTTGTCTGGTCCTATCAAGATATGCTAGGATTGAATACAGACATAGTGGTACACAAATTTCCCATTACACTAGAATGCAAACCGGTTCAACAGAAGCTTAGAAGATTGAGACTGGAAATGGTAATAAAGATAAGAGAAGAGGTACATAAACAGATCGATTCTGGTTTTCTCACGGTATCCCAGTATCCAGAATGAGTGGCCAATATATTTCTCGTACCGAAGAAAGATGGGAAGGTATGAATGTGTGTCGACAATAGAGACCTCAATAGAGTTAGCCCAAAAGATAAATTTCCTTTGCCACACATATATATTCTGGTTGACAATACATCATGGCATTCATGGTTTTCCTTCATGGATGGTTTCCCGAGGTACAATCAGATAAAGATGAATCCAAAAGACATGATCAAGATGACGTTCATAACCTTATGAGGCACGTATTGCTACAATGTAATGCCTTATAGACTAAAGAATGACAGGGAAACTTATCAACGAGCGGTGGTTACTTTGTTTCATGATATAATGCATAAAGAAGTTGAGGTGTATGTGGATGATATGATCGCCAAGTCCCATACCGAGGAAGAACATATCTAAAATCTGAATAAGTTGTTCTTGAGATTAAGAAAATACCAACTGAAATCAACCTTAACAAATGTACCTTTGGAGTAACATCTGGAAAACTCCTTGGGTTCGTTGTTAGTAGAAGAGGAATTGGGATAGACCTGGATAAAGTGAAGGCTATTCAGAACCTGCCACCACCCAGTTCACAAAAAGAAGTTCGTGGATCCCTTGGTAGATTGAACTATGTTTCTCGGTTTATTTCTCAATTAACAGATAAATGTGATCCGATCTTCAAGATGTTAAAAAAGAATAACCCAGGAGAGTGGAATGAAGAGTGCCAAGAGGCATTTGACAAGATCAAAAAGTATTTGACCAACGCTCCTATATTAGTAGCGCCAGTTCCCGATAGACCATTGATCCTTTACTTGACGGTTTATGAAAATTCAATGGGATGTGTGCTGGGGCAACATGATGATACATGAAAGAAGGAAAGAGCCATTTATTATCTAAGCAAAAAGTTTACTGAATGTGAAGTGCGGTACCCACCTATCCAAAAGTTATGTTGTGCTTTGGTCTGGGTAACTCGTAGACCCAGACAATACATGTTATACCCACCTAATTTCCCGTATTGATCCATTGAAGTTTATGATGGAAATACCAGCATTGACCGGAAGGTTGGCACATCGACAAATGTTATTATCAGAGTTATTCGACATTGTGTATGGAAGCCCAAAAGCAATAAAAGGAAGTGCCATAGCATATTTCTGAGCCAGCCGTGCGGCGAAAGATTATGAGCCCTTGAACTTTGATTTCCCAGATGAAGATGTGATGAATGTCTCCACAGTGGAAACCGGAATCCCAGAAAGTGAAACTTGGAAATTATATTTTGATAGAGCATTCAATGCTCTTGGACGGGGAATTGGAGCGGTATTGATTTCTCCAGATAATGTACATTACTTGTTCACAAGCAGGTTAGAATTTCTTTGTACCAATAACATGGCAGATATGAAGCTTGTGTCATGGGCCTGCGAGTTGCCATTGAAAAGAAAGATAGAAGTCTTGAAAGTATATGGGGATTCAACATTGGTGATCTACAAACAAAAGATGTAAAGCTAATTGAGTACCGAAAATTGATTCTGGAGCTAATAAAAGAGTTTGAAGAAATTACTTATATATATATATATATCCCCAGGGAAGACAACCAAATGGCGGATGCCTAAGCTACACTGGCTTCGGTATTCCTAGCAAACAAATCGGAAGACATGATGCTCATCTGTATGCAGAGTTATGAAACCTATGCTCAGTGTTGTAGCATGGAAGAAGAAATTGATTAGCATCCTTGGTATTATGACATTTTGCAATATCTAAAGTATTAGACCTATCCCCTGGGGGCAAATGACAATGAAAAAAGAACTATCAGAAGGATGGCTTCGAGATATGTACTTGATGGAGAAATTCTATACTAAAGGGGCAAAGATCAGATTCTATTAAGATGTGTCGATGCTTATGAAGTAAAGAATATTATGGCAGAAGTACATGATAGGATATGTGTTACACATGCAAATGGGCTCTCAATAGCCAGGAAGATTATGTGATATGGATATTATTGGACAACTATGGAAGGAGATTGCATTGAATATGCCAAGAAGTGTCAGATATATGCCAACAAGATTAATTCTCCACCAATACCTCTTCATACAATGAATTCACCATAGCCCTTTGTTGCTTGGGGCATGGATGTCATTGGGTAGATTCATCCTAAAGCTTCAAACAGACATCGCTTCATCCTTGTGGCAATAGATTATTTCACCAAATGGGTAGAAGTAGCCTCTTATGCCAACATTACAAGAACAACAGTCAGTAAGTTCCTAAAGAAGGAAATAATTTGTTGATATGGTTTACCAGAAAGAATCATCACTGATAATGCCACAAACTTCAACAATAAGGTGATGATAGAGGTGTTTGAACAATTCAAAATCATTCACCACAATTCGGTGACATATCACTCTAAGATGAATGAGACAGTGGAAGCGACAAATAAGAATATCAAAAAAGATCATATCAAAGACAACAGAAACTTACAAAGACTGACATGAGAAGCTACCTTTTGCCTCATTTGCGTATCGGACCTCAATACGAACATCAACTGGGGCAACACCCTACTCCCTGGGTTATGGGACAGAAGTAGTACTCCCCATTGAAGTCGAAATTTCGTCACTTTGTGTGTTGTCTGAAGTAATGTTGGATGACGCGTAATGGTTGCAGGTTCGGTTTCACCTGTTAAATCTCATTGAGTAAAAGAGGTTGAGGGCAATCTGTCACAACCAAATGTACCAAAAAAGTATGATGCGTGCATATGACAAAAAGGTGCGCCCGAGAGAATTCCGAAAGGGGGATATTGTGTTGAAAAAGGTCCTACAAATACATCGAGATGATCGCGGAAAATGGATGCCTAACTGGGAGGGGCCTTATATTGTCAAAAAGGCTTTCTCTGGAGGAGCATTGATACTGACTGAAATGGATAGCAAAGAGTTACACAAGCCAGTGAATTCGGATTCAGTCAAGAAGTATTATGCTTGAAGAATTCAAAAAGAGAATAGAAAAAAAAAAGAAAAAAAGTGGATTGAAAACCCAAAAGGGCGCTCCCGCAAAATGAAAATATCTACGGTGAAAATCCAAAAGGGCACCTTAGATATTAAAAAAAAGAAAATAAAAAGGGGGGTTCAAGATGAAAATCTACAAAGGGCGTCTTGAAACCAAAATAGGATTTGAGATGAAAACCTATTAAGGCAACTCAGATGAATGAAGTTAGGCATTTGATAATCAGGACCTCTCGAACACTTGGTATTTTGGAAGGGATTTCACATTTGAAAGCATTCTGGAAACATTTGAGTACCGTCTAACATGAGTGCAAGCTCAGCCATATTCATGGTCGATGGGGTGGTTGTATCCTTCATGCCTTGGATGCTTGGAGATCTGACTTTGTTTCTTGATTTTATTGTTTGCCATGACCATTTCAAACTCTGTTGTATTTCGATTTATAAGATTCAATAAAATTCATGAAATCACTTTCAAACTTTCTTTTTATTCCAAAGCATCTTAAAATGGTAGATATAATTAAAAAAATAGATGATTTCCTGGTATTACTATGTTTTAAAAGTGCAGGTGAACCTTGTCGCTCTGGGTATTGAAGAAGAGTGTACAAGATAAGACGGTGCAAAATTGAAGACCGACCACAAATATGATAATAGAGTCTGCCACCCGAAGAACAATGTTTTTTCCACTCTTATGATGAGATGATTAGAACCACAAGACCAACACATTACAATGCTCCTCTGAGTCAACATCTCGGTTAAGACAATTTATGAAGACTGGGAATGGAGAAGAATGTTTGCAGCTCCATGATTTACTGTTAATGACTATCATTTTGTAAAGACTCTCGAGTTTAGCAAAGCTTTAACATTGAAAGATTGGGTATTGGCAATATTGACCAAGCAACATGTGATTGGTGAAGACAAGATTTTGTCAGCTATAACACCTTTTCCTTGTTATATATCAAAAAAAAAAGAAAAATACGAAAAAGAAAAAAAACAAGAAGAAAAGAGAAAAAGAAAAGGGAGGTGAAAACCTGAAAAGGTGCCTTTGAAAAAAAGAAGGCCAAAGTGAAAACCCGAAAGGGCGCTTTGAGAAAAGCAACATAAAGTGAAAACCCGAAAGGGTGCTTTAGAGTGAAGGGCCAGAAACGCAGAAAGGAGGTTGCGACGGCCAATTCTGTTGTAGGATAGGAATCAGACAAGAAGTATCCAAGAAGGGTCGTAAAAGAGCATAGGCTAATTGATAGATCTCAGTAAACCATGGTTCATGCATCATATAGGACATTGGGATCATGTTAGCCTTCATATTTCAATTGTTTTGAGAGGAAAAAGATGAAGAAGGGTTCATAATGAGAAGAGTCCGCCCAACGAAGAGGGATTCATAATGAGAAGAGTTCACCCAACGAAGAAGGATTAATAATGAGAAGAGTCCGCCCAGTGAAGAAGGATTCATAATGAGAAGAGTTCACCCAGCGAAGAAGGATTCATAATGAGGAGGGTCTGCCCAACGAAGAAGGATTCATAATGAGAAGAGTCCACCCAGTAAAGACAGAACTCCTAATAAGAAAAGTTCAACGTTTGAAGAGTGAGGAAATTCCTAATGAGAAGAGCTTGCTTATTCGGTACCTTTATAGAAATATGGACCGACAAAATAGTGAGGAATGAAGAATTTCATAATAAGAAGAACAACTTCATACCTCAGAAGATGAAGAATTCCAGGGAGAAATATTAGATTGGGGAAGATTGAAGAATTTCATAATAAGAAGAACAACTTCAATCTTCGATTGTCAGATAGTTCAGACAAAATCCGTGTCCTTTCAGTTTTTGCCCTATTCTTGTTCCATACAATGAGCAAAGAGGGGCAGCTGTAGAACCTGTATTTTGTCTGGGTATACGTATATATATACTATAAATAAGGCAAAAAATAATAAATAAATAAAACTCAAATAAATAATAAAATCAGCCCAGTAGATATGTTATAATATCCAATGTCCATTACAAAAGTGTCCTTTTTTCATACAAACAAAGCCCAAACCGGTTACAAAGCCCAAATCATAAATATCATATCCTTTTTACAACTGTCTTCAACCCATTAACAGCTAATTCCCAGCCCAAACAAACACAAAAAGCCTATTATCCCATTTGTGATTTTTTCTCCCGCCTAAACCAATCCACCTGGCGAGCCTTCATTCGTCTATTTCCCGTTCGCACGGATTGATTCCTAGCTGGAAAAATTTGTCTTTGCCGACGATGAAGGCTAATGTCACCACCTGGTTAGCTATAAATACCTGTAAGAGAGAGAAAAGGGCAGTTAATCATTAATGCAATCATTAATGAATCATTAATTAAGGAGGAAGTCAAAAAGACTCACTGGAAGTTGGAGAGACACTCGAAGAAGACGAACCAGATCGCCATTCATTGCTGGAAGCTCGCCGGAGTTGCAGAATCGCCAAATAGAGGTAACTTTCACCTCTAAGCTCATTATTTGCTAAGTAAACCTAACAAAAACACAACCATAACCATAATTCCCTAATATCAGTGCCTAAACCATCTAAAACCCTAGATCTCAGAGTTTAAATCCTTTTTCTAAGTTTGGTTTCATAAATCTAAAGCCAAAACTGTAAGAAACAACATACAATTTAGATTTAAACAATAGTCAAATCCAAATCTAAAATCTAATAGATAGTTTAAGTTCGAACATAAATAAAAATTAAAATAAATAAATAAATAAGATTTGAGAGGAGAGAGCTTATCTCGCCGTCGTCGTTGCTGTGAGTGCTGTCGAAGTTAAGATTTGAGCGTTTGAACGTTTGTCGGAGTTGAAAATGATAGAAGTGAGGCTATTGGTTTTGGGTAGGTAGCTCAGGAAAGGGAGAAGGGGCAGTTTCTGATGAAACATGGTCTAGATCTAGGTTTAGGATGAAAGATCGAGTGATTTGGGTAGATTTAGGGTTCTGGTGACGGCGGCCGGAAGGTTCGTTCGGTAAGAGAAGATGACCAGAGGAGTTCCGGTCATCGAAAGAAGGTTGAAGAAGGTCGGAGTTTGGTCGGGGTGATCGGAAATTGTAGAGGGCCGGAGAAGACGACCATAAGGATTCTAGTCATTGGAAGGATGAGGGAGATGGTCGGAGATGATGATCGGTGACCGGTGACCGATGACTTCTTGACGGTTAGAAAACATGTGGGTAGGGTTTTGAATGGGGGCTGAAGATCAAAGTTAGGTTTTTGAGAAATTTTTTGAAGTGTTCTAGGAAATTTTGTGTGTTTGATCTTTGATAACAAGTTTTAAGAGGAAATCTAGTGTTTGCAAGAATTAAATTGAGGGAAATGGAAGAACAGAGGAAGAACATAGCCGGTTGTGTGTTTTGATCGAGTTGAGTATATGTTTTTTGGGTTTGAGACGTTTATAGTTAGGGGATTTAGAGAGAGACGGAGAATGAAGAGAGAGTGTGTGAAGATGCGGAACGGCTGAGTTAACCCGGATGGTGAGGGTTTTATAGATGAGTTGACATGACACCGTTTTGGTGCCGGGTCGCGTTAAGAGTTCGCGTGTTTCTGTGCGGGTACGAATACGAGTCTGTAACCCGGTCGAACAAAGGGGGATGGGTTTGGGCCGAATTTAATTGGGTTGAGTGATTTGAGACAAAACTAAATGGGCTTGGGTCATTCTTTTAGAGAATTTAGGTTTGGGGTCATTAATTCCCTTTTCTTTATAAATGGTCAATGTTTCTTTGTAATCTGGTCCTTTAATTTAGGAATTAATTCAATTCAATGTCTTTTCAGTGTTAATTATTTTTATTTAATTGTTCTGTTTAATTATTTAAATTAAATTGTATGCTTGCATATTTTAAATGACATGTAGTATATTGTTTTAGGGATTTAATCACATGATTAAAATATAGTTAAATTCCTTAGTATATGTTACTTAAATACATAATTAAATAGGAAAAGGTCATTGTAGTAAATAAATGAATATTTGACATAAAATTAGAATATTCAAGATTGGTTAGTATCACATTGTAGAGTGATGGTAATCAATGAATATTCCGATGAAGATATCAATGTTTCATTTTAACCTAGAAAATGGAAATAATACACAATTAGATTAATTAAAATTAAAATAGGATAACTAATTAGAATCACCTTCATTAGGAATATTATTACTTTTGGGACCATTAAATGTAGTGTCCAATATTATTTTGGATGTTACAATTATGTCCAAAAATTAATAATATTCATAGATCCTTAATTAAACAAATTAATAGAGCCTAGTTGGGGTTTACTTAAAAATGGAAAGACAATAATTTGCCATGCATTAAACCTTTTGTGTTGAGATACATTTTGAATATAAATTGAAGTGTCCTAATGTAACTGGACGTTTCATAATTATATTCCTCCAAAATGTATTTTCTTACAAAAGGATACCCCCATTCGGAATAAATTTCATTTTGGAGTTAAAAGAATTAATTAAATCCAGATTAACGTTCGAAATGCCAAAATGCCATGTGTAATTAATGAGGTACCGATAATGGGCGTTCGTAGGGGTGTTAACCCTTTGCTACAGGTAACTGACCCCCAAACCCGAACTTTACAAAAAAAAAATCTCTGGTACGTTTTTATGGTGTCCAACCTACCAAAGTGGATGGTGGCGACTCGAAAACGATTTTTAAGAAAATAAAAGGGAATTTGATCAGAAAATGGAAAATTAATTAATCACAAGATAAAATTGATTAAAACTCTGATTTCTAAAATTTCAAGCGTTAGGCTATTTTTATTCCAAAGTTAAAAAGCGGGTTTTAAAAAAAAACAGTCGTGACACCTTTTTAAAAAATAAGTTATCATCTCATGTCGATATAATTGGAGTTAACCCAGTGGTTGGGGCTTTAGCCATTCATGTTCATCGGTGTGGGATTGAATCCCACTACTTGCATTTGTCTTCCATTTTACTTGTTTTATTTGATTATGTCCAATCAGATGGTGACACGTGTCACCATCTGATTGGTTGATTAAATATAATAAACTAAATAAATTAGAATTAAAAAAGATGGGACACACGTTATCATCTGGTTGGTTGGATAATTTTTAATTAAATTAAAATCAGTACCAAATTGATACAATAGGTAAATAACATGGACCAAATGTTTAATTTTACAAACTTTCATTAACTGCCACGTCACTCCTCTGTCACCCACCCGTTAATATTTTAATGGCGGTGGTCAAAATATGACCAATTTAAAAGTTTGATGGTCTAATTGACAAATTACCAAATTTGGTGGTCAAAATAAATACGCCCAAATAATTTGGTAGTCACCTGAATAGTTTGCCCTAAAATTAAATACCACCAGTACATTAAATATTCACTTCTTTTATGAAAAAACAAAGTAACCGTTTTTTTTCTACATGTTAGATAATAAAATGAATTTATCCAAAAAGAAATTTGAAGTGACAAAAAGAGTTTTCTTTAGTGCAGCTGATCTACATTTTTCTATTTGATTTGGTTTCCCTAGACGACATCTTATATTTCTTATCTATTGTTATATTATATCATATTTTACTTTTTTCGAGTTTCTAATAAAAATTAACTCCACCTTTATGGCGCGTCTTTTTCTGCCTTTTGGCATGCTTTTCTCCATCTTTTGACACGTTTTTTGTTCTTTTGGTTTTTATTTTTCTAAGGGTTGGATTTGACATCACCTCGATTGATCAAGATGAAGTTTATTTGATTATCCTATTGATCTTCTCTGCTTTGGACTCTAAAATTAGATTTAGATACACGGTTTGCGCTTGTGGATAGTCTTCTCACGACGCTCAATTTTGATTTGCGGTTTGTAAAACCTAATTTAATTTTGATATAACAAATTGTCTAATGATCTGTTTGTAAAAATAAATAAATTTTTAAGTATTCTAAAGTCTCACAAATTGACAAACAATTTCAACCAAAACTGATTTTAAGTAAAAACATTCAAATCAAACAATTTTTTTAAGTGATTCAAAGTCAAGCCTTACAATTACGCTAAGGCGTATCGATACGCTCTAGTCGTATCGATATGGTTTTACGTTACTAGAATTTCAATTGCCTAAAGTGTACCGATACGGTTACCCCGTATCGATACAGTTAACCTCATATCAATAGGGTTTTTAAACTGGGTTTATCTTTAAGGCATAGCGTACCGATACGGTAACCCTATATCGATACGATTTGGTTTGATTCAATAAATCTTTGCATTAAATGAATATAGCAGTTGCATGTCAGATATGGGAATAAAAAAATTTTAAACGATTGTTGGACCGTATCGATACGCCTTTATAACGTACCGATACAATTTTTGCTTAACTTTCACTCAGATTTCCAGTGAGCAAAATCCATATTGATATGGTCTTTGAGTATTGATACGCCCCTTGTTTTATAGTATAACCGTACCGATACACCTTATCGCGTATCGATATGCCTCTCTTAAATGTGCAGAACGGCTCTTTATGTTTTGAGACAGGTATCATTATGGTTGTTCGTGTACTGATACGGTAGGTTGCAGAAGTGTATTTATTGCGGGAAAATGGAGCCCAACGGCTCTATTGATGATCTCAACCACCATAACGGCTAGAAATCAACGCAAGGGTATAAAAGCAAGCCTCCAAAGCTACAACAAAAACTATTGAACTTATTTGAAACAATCCAAGCATATATCCAAACTCTTGAGCTCAAAGAGTCAAATTTTTGTAACCCCCACTTGTGTAATTTTCATTGTATCGTTGTCTTTCAAGTTTGGGGAGTGATTACTTGTAATTGGGCAATATATCAACATTGTGAGAGGTATTAATTTAGATTGTAATTTCTTCTTTGTATTGAGATAGTATTGGTTAATCTTTGGGTAGAAAGATTAACCAATTTGTAAAGGTTGCCTCATAAGCCTAGAAAGGGAAAGAATATCTAGTGGATATTGTTCAAAATCCTTAGTGAGAGCTAAGGTAGTGTATGTAGAGCTTGTTCAAAGCTTGAACCACTATAAATTGCCCTGTCTTTAATTTTTACATTTTCAATTTGCTCCATTCCACTTTAAAAAGCCAATTCACCCCCTTCTTGGCCTATTTTGATTCGATTGATCCACTCAACAATTGGTATCATAGCCTAACTCTTTGAGGGGCTCACATCCACAAGAGAAGATCTTAGAAAAAGATCAATCAACCATAAATTAAAGCCATGACATCTACCTCTGAGCCAAACTTGTATGAGTCGCAATCCATCACCAAACCATCGTTCTTCAATAGGGATAACTACCCATTTTGGAAGAACATAATGAGGCTCTTCATCAAGTCTAATGACTACACCCTTTGGGGTGTAGTAAAAGATGGTCTAAACATTCTGATAAAAAGAAATAAAGAAGTAAGACTCGTTCCAAAGACCAAGGTGGAGATGAAGGATGAAGATATAATACAACTACAAGTAAATGACAAGGCTCTACACAACATCTTTTGTGCACTTGGACCCGACATGTACGTAAAGATGTCATCTTGCACAAGTGCGAAGGAGGTGTGGGACAAGCTAGAGACCACCTACGAGGGCACCAACGATGTAAAGAAGACCAAGATTAAGATCCTTAATTTGAGTTACGAGAACTTCAAGATGGAGCCAGATGAGAGCGTCTCCTAAACATTTGATCAGTTCTCTGTCATAGTAAATGGTCTCAAGGGCTTTAGTGAGATCATTCTCGAAGACAAGCTAGTCCAGAAGCTTCTTTACTCTCTTCATGATTAATGGGATGGGAAGAGAACCACAATCATTGAGGCCAAGAATTTGAAGACATTGAAGCTCGATGAGTTGGTGGGATCTCTCCTTACTCATGAGATTATGAAGCAAGGAAGGGAAGAAGAAAAGAAGAGAGAAGAAAAAAGTGTGGAGAAGCAAAAGGTAGAGAAGAAGAAGCAAGGAATTGCTCTCAAGGCTTCTCAAGAGGAAAGCAATTCTAGCGAGGATGAATTTGAGGAATTGGTTATGATAGCCAAGAGATTCTCTATGTTCATGAAGTCCAACCGAGGAAGAAAATTTCAAAGAAGAAGAGACTTTAAGAACAAGAACAAAGAAAATGAGAAGGATCAACTCATTTGTTATGAGTGCAAGAAGTCGGGGCACATAAGATCATATTGTCCTCAACTCAAGAAGAAGGGCTTCGAGAAGAAGAAGAAGATCAAACCCCATATTGCTACTTGGAGCAATGAAGAATCATCATCCGATGAAGAGGAGCATGAAGTGGCTAATCTTTGCCTCGTTGCTATTGATGATAATCCTAAGGTAAACCCTAACTCATCTACTTTTGATTTCACTTTTGATGAGCTTCAAGATGCATATGATGAGTTACAAGAGGTTTACGATGAGTTGGTGGAAAAGTACAAGGAATCGGTTTTGAAAATAAGAAAATGATTTTCGATTTAAAAACCCAAAACGATTCTCTTTCCAAAACCAACTGGCAACTTGAAAACAAGATTTTAGTTTTACAAGATGATCTAAAATATTTTTAAAATGAAAATATCGATTTGAACAATCTTCTTTCAAAAGTTCATGATGATCACCACAAAGTGGTGAATAAGCTTAAGGCTTCTCTTAATGTAGTAGAGAAACAAGATTTTGAAAAAGCAAGTTCTTCAAAACCCAACTATGTGAAGAGGAACTTTAATGGCTACAAACAAAGGAGCTCTCAAAGGCCTCTTAAAGATAAAAAGAGTTAGAAGTGTATGAGTTCCTAAGAAAATTGTAGCTTCAAATAATATTCATGATATTTCTTCTTGGATTCCTAAGGGAACCAATTATTTGGGAGCTAACTCACATGGACCCAAAATGATTTGGGTCCCAAAAATTAAGAACTAATCTTTGTTTGTATGGGGAATTGCTTCAAGTCAAAACACTTGGTACCTTGATAGTGGATGCTTAAGACACATGACAGACGACAAGAGTAGATTCATGGAGCTAAAGGCAAAGAGTGGTGGAGTGGTGACATTTGGTGACAACTCCAAAGGACACATTGAGGGTATTAGTTCTATTGGTAATCTCTCTCCTATTCTCATTGAAGATGTCTTATATGTCAATGGTTTAAAGCATAACTTATTGAGCATTAATCAATTATGTGATAAGGGTTTTAATATTCTCTTTGATGTTAATGGTTGCAAAATTGTGAACATTAAAACAAATAAAATAATGCCCATTGGTCATTGCATAGGTAACATATACATGGTGCATTTAGATGACATTCATACATCTCATCCATGTTTGGTTACTCAAAAGAAAATGATGCATGTTTATGGCATAGGAAACTAGGGCATGCTTGCATAAGTGTTTTAAAGAAATTGTTTTCCCAAAATCTAGTTAGAGGTTTACCTAAGCTAAAATTTTCCTTAGATAAAATTTATGATGCTTGTGCTAAGGGTAAACAAAAATGAACTTCATTTAAATACATTAATGATGTTTCAATTAGTAGGGTATTACAATTGATTCATATTGATCTCTTTGAGCCTTTTAGGACAACTAGCTTGGGTTGAAAATCATATGCATATGTTTTAGTTGATGACTTCTCTAGATACACTTGGGTTCTCTTTTTAAGTACAAAAGATGACGCTTTAGAAATATTTATCACATTTAAAAAAATCACTCAAAATGATCTTGGTCAAAACATTTCTCATATTAGAAGTGACCATGGAACGAAATTTTAAAATCTATGTTTTGGGGATTTTTGTAACACTAATGGTATTAGCCATAATTTTTCTGCACCTCTCACTCCTCAAGAAAATGAGATAGTTGAGAGGAAAAACTGTACTTTAGAAGAAATGGCTAGAACCAGGCTTTATGAAAACAATTTACCTAACTATTTTTGGGCAAAAGCCACAAACACCACTTGTTATATCATAAATCGAGTAATGATTAGGCCAGTCTTAAAGAAATCTCCTTATGAGATTTTAAAATCAAAGAAGTCTAACATTAGCTATTTTCATCCTTTTGGATGCAAGTGTTTTGTTTTAAACAATGAAAAAGATCATTTATGTAAATTTGATGCAAAAAGTGATGAAGCTATTTTCTTAGTTTATTTTTAAACTCTAAAGCCTATCGAGTTTTTAATAAAAGAACCTTAGTTGTAGAAAAGTCTATACATATGGTTTTCGATGATAACCTCCTTCCGAGGAAGGATTCTTGTGATGATGATGATGTAGGGATCATTGAAGCTAATGATCAGGCCCGCTTCTGAGATTTTGGTGGCCCATGAGCGAACTTAAAAAACAGGCCCCTAATTAAGGGTGGGCATTCGATTGAGGTAAGTTGAGTAAAAAATTTCAAGTTATGCGAGTTTACGAGTCCTTGCGATTAGAATTTTTATTGTACAACTCAAACTTTATTTGAAATTTTTTTCGGGTCAAGACGAGCCGAGTCGAAAAAATTAGTTTTTTTCGAGTCGAGTAGAGTTTTGCTCGTCCTTTCCCCTAATAACGAGTATTGGAAAAAATAATATTTGAAATTAGACCCTTAGTAACAAGTGATATATAAAAAAATGGGTCCCTATTAACAAATTTTGAAAAAAGTGAATTTTAAGAGTATTCTTGTAATAACAAATATAGGAAAAAATGGAACTCTAATAACAAGTATTGAAAAATTAAAATTTAAGAGTATGCATGTAATAACAAATATTATGGAAAATATACCATAAATAACAAGTATTGAAAAAAAATTGGACTCGTAATAACATGTATAAGAAAAAATAAAATTTAAGAGTAGGACCCTAATAACAAATATTAGAAAAGATAGGCCCCTAGAAACAAGTATTGAAAAATTAGCCTCATAATAACAAGTATTGAAAATTTTGTACCTAATAACAAGTATTGAAATAACAATAAATAATAAAAAAATGGGCCCTAATTACAAGTATTCAAAAAAAAATGAGCCTATAATAATAAGTATTGAAAAAAACTATACCCCTAATAACAAATATCGAAAAAAATAAATTTTAAAAATAGAACTCTAATAATAATTATTAAAAAATTAAATTTTAAATAAAAAAATATTAAATCCTAACTATAAATATTCGAAAAATGGGTCATGGGCGGGCGCCCCTATTGCCCATGCCCAGGGACGGCCCTGCCAATGATGGTCGACAATCATCAAAGGTGGATAAGGTTCCAACAAAAAAGAAGCACAAGATCCTTCCATAGAAACCTAGAAGGACATGAATCTTGGAGAAAATGAAGTGAGTTACCCAAGGGAACTCAAATATGCCAAAATGGTGAAATCTTGGGTGATCCATCCAAGGGTTAACCACTAGATTCTCTCTTAAATTTCTTAATAATGTGGCATTCATTTCATGAATTGAGCCTAAGAATATCAAAGAAGCATTAAAAGATGATTTTTGGATATTGGTCATGCAAGAAGAGCTTAATCAATTTGAGAGGAGTAAAGTTTGGACATTAGTTGATAGGCTTAGTAATAAGTCTACTATAGGACTAAATGGGTCGTTAGAAACAAACTAGATGAGAGTGGTAACATAATGAAGAATAAAGCTAGACTTGTTGCTCAAGGTTACCCTCGAGAAGAGGGAATCAATTTTGATGAAACATATGCACCCGTAGATAGAATAGAAGCAATTAGGATGCTTCTTGCATTTGCATGTTATCATGAATTCAAGGTTTTTCAAATGGATGTTAAAAGTGCATTTTTAAATAGTTTTATTAATGAATAAGTGTATGTTGAACAACCACCCACTTTTGAAGATCCAACTTTTCCAAACCATGTTTTTAAATTAACCAAAACTTTATATGGTTTGAAACAAGCTCCTAGAGCTTGGTATGAAAGGCTTTCAAAAAATTTGGTTGAAATAGGTTTTGAAAAAGGCAAGGTGGACACTACACTTTTTATTAAAAGAAATGGCAATGACATCTTATTAGTAAAAATTTATGTTGATGATATAATCTTTGGTTTTACTAATGAGTTTTATTGCCAAGAATTTTCTATGCTAATTCAAGGTGAGTTTGAGATGAGCATGATAAGGGAGCTTTCATTCTTCTTGGGGCTCCAAATCAAGCAAAGGAATGTTGACGTCTTCATCAATCAAGCTAAGTACATCAAAGATATGCTCAAGAAGTTTGGCTTGGAGAATGTGAAGCCTCAAGCCACTCCAATGAGCTCATCAATTAAGCTTGACAAAGATGAAGGAGGTAAGTGTGTTAATTCTAAGCTTTATCATTTAATGGTTGGTTCCTTGCTTTACCTTACCGCAAGTAAACCCGACATTATGTTTAGTGTTTGCTTGTGTGCTAGGTTCCAAGCTAGTCCTAGAGAATCACACCTTATAACCATTAAAAGAATTTTTAGATACCTTAGAGACACACCTTATTTAGTCCTTTGATATCCTAGAGACTCTTCCTTTAACCTACATGCTTATTCTGATGCGGATTATAGGGGTTGTAAGATAGATAGAAAAAGTACCTCCGACACTTGCCAATTCCTAGATAGTATGCTCATATCTTGGTTCTCTAAGAAACAAAATAGTGTACCCCTATCTACCGCTGAAGTGGGATATATATCAGCCAGAAGTTGCTGTGCTCAAGTCCTTTAGATAAAGGAACAACTTCTAGACTATGGAATTGATGTAGGTACCATACCCCTTAAGTGTGACAACACTAGTGCCATATGTCTCACTAAGAATCTCATCCAACATTGTAGAACCAAGCACATAGAGATAAGACATCATTTCATTAGGGGTCATGTCTTAAAGAATGTTGTTGTTCCAGAGTATGTTGATACTTCAAACCAACTAGCGGATATCTTTACAAAACCATTAGACAAATAGCATTTTTGGAATCTTAGGAGAGAGTTAGGTCTAACCAGCCTATCTTGACCTTTTAGAGCCCTTAAGTGTAAAAAATTTGCTTGAATATGAGTGATGATCATGTTTATGCAATTTTGCTTCTTGATGCATTTATGCTTGTTCCTAGGGGAGAATGTATCTGTTTTAGTCCATAAACTTTGCTCATTCATCATACGCATACATTTAGTATCGATTAAAATCAATTTTTTGAACTCCATTCTGCTCAAAAATGCATTTCTGGCAAAAGGGTATCGATACGGCAACATCGTATCGATACGTGTTGCTAAATAGGCTTCGATACATTCTTAACTATATCGATACGGTCACGCATATCGATATGGTTTGAAAACCATACTGATACGGTGGATTGATACGCTACGTCAGCGTATCGATACGGTATGTCGCTGAAGCTTTAAATGGTCTTTAAAGAGTATCCAACTTTAATTAAAACACAAATATATTTTTCTCACAAACCCTAGGCCGAATTTCACTATAAAAACCCCTCTAATCTCCTTGATTTCTCACACCAAAATCAAAATCTCTTAAGGGTTTTTACTCTACACATCAAGGCTAAGCTTTGCTATCAATTTGGTGCATTCTTCATCATCCATTTATCCAATTTCATAACTCAAGATATAAAACTCTTTTCTTTTTTTTAATTTTCGTTTAATTTTATTTGCTTTTTCAATTAATTTTTGTATACAAAGCATAGTTATAGTATGGGTTTTTAATTTTTTTGCAGAAATTCTTTGAAATCTGGAATTTTTTTATTCGAATATAAAAATATATCGTATATTTTTGTACACTATTTTCAAAATTCTTTTTACAAAAATTTATTATTATACTTGTATATATTTTTAACCTCTAAAATATAGTGTTTTTCACAATACCTTGAATTATTGGAATATTTATTGGACCGAATGTGATGATAATTGAATACATTATTTTCGAATTGTTTTGATGTTTTCAGGTTCATCATGGGACTTAAAAAGAGACCAAGAAAATAATTGTCTTCTAGTTCATCAAATCCCAATTTGGAAAATGAGGGTATTGCTAAACCGATTCTTGGTTATATTTTCCAACATAGTTTTCAATCACCCTCGGCTTTGGCCCATTACAAACAATATCAAGCATTTTCTATTCAGGATGAGAGAGTTGTTTCTATCCCTTTTCTAAACTCGGAACATTTTAAATTCAAATATTTTGGGTTGTTACAACAATGGAAATTCATGACTTTTTAAAGTATATCCTCGGTTTTATATCGAAACCTTGTTTTAATTTTTTATGTTAATGCCCGATGCATCCATGATCAAGCAAGGGAACATGTAATTGCTATTGAATCCTATCTCATGGGCAAGAAATTTCGAATTGACCAAACTGTTTTATGTAATATATTTTGTTTTGAAAATTTGGGGATTGATGATGGACACTTTTTGGGGCATTCCCAACTTGGCTCCGTAACCGTTTTTGACGCCCATGACCATATCCTCCATCTTATCTTCTATTGGTGGCTTCGCCCTTCCGGTGGCAAATTTTCTACTATCCGCCAAGTGGATGCCTTTTGGCTTCGTTGTTTCCGTGAGGGTAAACGCCCCAACCTTTGTCAAATTATGTTTACCGACTACGTATATCTTGTTCAACACCATCACACCGATCAAGTCAAGTCCGTCTATGGCATGGCCTTGAGTTTCTTGTTCCATTCCTTGGAGATTGATTATTTGTAACCCCCTTAACCTGGCCTAGACGGTTGACCCGAATTAAGAAAGTCACACGGGGAAAACCAAAGTCAACCCGAAAGTCAACCTTGATTAACGACCCTTTTTTTTCTTTTTAATCTTGTCTAGATGCATATTAACCCTTAGATATGATCATACCACAGCATACTCAAAGATCATAAACATCAGAGATCAAACAGGGACCCAATTGAACAAATTACAACTTTAGGGACCAAATTGTAATTTCTGATAAATATAAGGACTTAACCCAAATTAAAGTTACCAGCTTGTAATTAATCAGGTTTCATGCTTCACTGTGAAATTTCAGCTCAAAAGGACATCCCAAACTCATACAATTGCACAAACAAGATTCAGGACCAAAATGCAAACATTTCAAAACATTTAACTGCCAATGTCAGCCCCCAACGGTCACCCGTTCTGAAACAGGCAGAGCCCGTTTCGAAACGCGGGGCCGTTCCGCAACGTGTACCGCAACACGGGCTGGCAGTAGCCAAACCGTTTCGGAACGGTCTCTCCCGTTTCGGACGCCTGGGCTTGTTTAAGGCACCTGTTCCGAAACGGGTGATACTGTTCCGAAACACCCTGCACAGATTGCCCCAAAATGCAAACTTAAACATGCAATTAAACATCCAATCATGCTCCAATTGCCACCAAACTTTACCAGCATGCAATTCAACATATTTGAGACATACTTGCATCAACAATTCATCAAAACAACATCATATACGAAAAGCCCCAAATCTATAGGCATGCTTCCTACACAAGCAAGCCATACAAGCATAAACTTCCAATTCAAGCATATAAAGGCCAAACACTAAAATCAGCATTCTCATCAACATTCAACATACTTAGGGAGTTCAAAACCTCTCCCAAAACATACACATAGGTCCCCCATTGCCAAATTACCAAAAGCTAAAAATGTACTTAAGAAACCTTCCATACTTTGAGCTTTACTTTCACTTGATTGCTTGCCCTTCTTGCTGCCTTCAAAGTACTCTAATGTTCTGCATTATTGTATTAAGAAAACGAAAGAGAGCGTAAGCAAAAGCTTAGTGAGGAATGCTCATAAAACCATTCAATAATGCATTTATAAAACATTTATAAATCATGCTTCAAATCATCAATTGCACATGCTCAAAAGCATACTTAAAACAAGCATCTCATGCTTCATATCATAACATGTCATATTGGCCACAAGTGATAAGTTCCATTTCTTTAAAAACAAGTTCATCAACTTTCACCCCAAGGACTTTTAAACACCTTGGCCCCAAGGACTTTTAAACACCTTGGCCCATGGACTTTTAACCACCATGGAAAGGACCACACAAGGACTTTTAACCACCTTTGTGTCCGTATCAAGTTTCACCCCAAGGACTTTTAAACACCTTGGCCCCAAGGACTTTTAAACACCTTGGCCCCATGGACTTTTAAACACCATGGCCCCATGGACTTTTAAACACCATGGAAAGGATCACACAAGGACTTTTAACCACCTTTGTGTCCATAACAAGAACCATCCAAGGACTTTTAACCACCTTGATGTTCTTTAGTAAACAAGGCTCACTCAAGGACTTTTAACCACCTTAGTGACCTTAACCTTTTCAAAACATCACTTGCCAATATACATCATTTACATCAATTTATCCACTGTTTTAAAGCATTAAACCAAGCCATATTCATCATGCATTTAAAAGCATCAAACCACATTTAATCAATGTACAAAAACAAGGAACTCTTACCTTGAGCTTCCTTCAACATATGGCTTACAAAAACAGCATTAACCATGCTAAATCATGCTTTCAAAACAGAGTTTAAAACATGCAATAAACCACATTGCACAACAATCAAATCATGGCCACCACTAGAGAGTATTTCCGAAAACTTACACTTGAGCTTAGCAAAGTTGTTTAGACTTAAACTAAGCTCCCAAGACATTGGTTTCAAAGCCGAAAACCCAATTTCACTCACCGATTCCACTTTGCCTCTTGCCGAAGCACCAAATCAAGCTTTCGGATCAACAACTCTTGGATCCAAAGATGCCTCCCCTGTTTTAACACATCAAAGCAGAGGATTAATGCATCATCATGCATTAATTGCTTCAATGAAAGCACCTAAACTCGCTGCTCTCATCCACACTCCACTTTCGGCTACCAAACACAACCGAAAATGCATCCAAACCACTTCTCAACAAAGCCCAGCCATAAACCATCAAAACCTAACATCCTTTAACATCATTTAACATCTAAAAAGAGCCTACTAACATCCTTATACCTCCAGCAACATCAGATCTGTAACCCCCTTAACCCGGCCTAGACGGTTGACCCGAATTAAGAAAGTCACACGAGGAAAACCAAAGTCAACCCGAAAGTCAACCTTGATTAACGACCCTTTTTTTTTCTTTTTAATCTTATCTAGATGCTCATTAACCTTAATGGTGATCACAAAAATATCATACTCAAAGATCACAAACATCAGAGATCAAGCAGGGACCCAATTGAACAAAATACAACTTTAGGGACCAAATTGTAATTTCTGAAAATTAAAAGGACTTAACCCAAATTAATCTTACCAACTTGAAATTAGTCAGGTTTCATGCTTCTCTGTGAAATTTCAGCTCAAAAGGACTTCCCAAGCTCATGCAATTGAACAAACAGGATTCAGGACCAAAATGCAAACATTTCAAAACATATAACCGCCCATGTCAGCCCCCAACGGTCGACCGTTCCGGAACAGGTTGACCCCGTTCCGCAACCAGTACCGCAACGGGGGTCTGGCAGAGGCCAAACCGTTTCGAAACGGTGCATACCGTTTCGGACCCCTGGGTTCATTCCAGGCACCCGTTCCGAAACGGTGCACACAGTTCCGAAACGCCTGCACAAAATTCAGCAACTAGCATACCAAAACATGCAATTGATCATTCAAACATGCTCCAAATGCCTACCAAACTTCACCAGCATGCAATTCAACATATATAGGACACATTTGCATCAACAAATCATCAAAACAACATCATATGCAAAAAGCCCCAATTCTATAGACATGCTTCCTACACAAGCTAGCTATTCAAGTACAAACTTCTAAAACAAGCATATAATGGTCCAATCTAAAAACCAACATTCAAAACAACATTCAACATACTTAGGGAGTTCTAAACACCTCCCAAAACATACACATTGGTCCCCCATTGCCAAATCATCCAAAAGCTAAAATGTTTAACAAAAACCTTCCATACATTGAGCTCTACTTGTACTTGAACTCTTGCCCTTCTTGCTGCCCTTCAAGATACTCTAGCGCTCTGCATTATTGAATTTAGAAAACGGGAAGAGCGTAAGCAAAAGCTTAGTGAGGCATGCTCCTTAAAAACCATTCAATAATGCAATTAAAAACATTTACCAATCATGCTCATGATCAACCTTTGCACATGCTCAAAAGCATACTTAAAACAAGCAATCTCATGCTTCAATATAAACATTAAAACAAGCATCCCATGCTTCACAATATTCTTAACATGTCATATTGGCTCAAGTGATACATTTCATTTATTAAAACAAGTTCATCAACTTCCCAAGGACTTTTAAACACCTTGGCCCCAAGGACTTTTAAACACCTTGGCCATGGACTTTTAAACACCATGAATGAGGACCACACAAGGACTTTTAACCACCTTTGTGTCCATAGCTTGAATCACCCCAAGGACTTTTAAACACCTTGGCCCCAAGGACTTTTAAACACCTTGGCCCCATGGACTTTTAAACACCATGGAAAGGATCACCTAAGGACTTTTAACCACCTTAGTGTCCGCAACAAGAACCATCCAAGGACTTTTAACCACCTTGATGTTCTTAAGTAACAAGGCTCACTCAAGGACTTTTAACCACCTTAGTGACCTTAGCTTTTTCAAAACATCACTTGCCAATATACATCTTTTTCATCATATAATCCACTGTTTTAAAGCATTAAACCAAGCCATATTCAACATGCATTTCAAAGCATCAAACCACATTATTTCAACGTATAAAATCAAGGAACACCTACCTAGAGTTACCTTCAACATATGGCTTAAAACATCAGCAAATACCATGCTAAAACATGCTTTCAAAACAGTAAATAAAACATGCAATCATCATTTTGTATCACATCAAAATCATGGCCACCACTAGAGAGAAAATCTGAAAACTTACACTTGAGCTTATCAAAGTTGTTTTAGACTTAAACTAAGCTCCCAAAACCTTCAAACCTTGGTTTTAAAGCTGAAAATCCAATTTCCACAAATGCACTCACCGATTTCTACTTTGCTTCAAGCCAAAGCACCAAATCAAGCTTCCGGATCAACCAATCTTGGATCCGAAGATGCCTCCCCTGTTTCAACACATCAAAGTAGAGGATTAATGCATCATCATGCATTAATTGCTTCAATGAAAGCACCTAAACTCGCTGCTCTCATCCAACCTCCATTTTCGGCCACCAAACACAACCGAAAATGCATCCAAACCACCTCTAAACAAAGCCCAACCATAAACCAGCAAAACATCACTTCCATTAACATCATAACACATCTAAAAACAACCTATAAACATCCTTATACCTCCAGCAACATCAGATCCACAAGATCACCTCAAAAACAACCTTGAAACACAAGCTAAACTTAGGAAACTCAACCTATCCGGGATTGCATCAATCAAAACTCAATTCCTTATCAATTTAGAGTTCATTTAACATCAAAAACACATCTCAAAACACAGATTAATCAGATCTAACGAAAATCATCAAAAATCATCAAAATCTTGCATTATAAGCCAAGATCCATTTCACCACTTTAAAACCTTTAATTAAACATCAATTTAGGATTGAAAACTTAGGAATTTCAGTAAAGAACTGATAGTTTAGAGGAGAAGGACGTTCTTACCTCCAAACTTGAGTTTCTCCTCTTTTTGGAATCAAAATCCTTGTTGAAACAAGTAGCAATTGAAGAGGTTTTGAAGATTTGTTGATTAGGAATCAAATGAGAGTTGAAAGGAGAGATTTAGGTGAGAAAATCATAAACAATTCTCTGAAAATGGAGTGTTTGGGTTGAGAGAAAATGAGAGAAGAAAATTGAGAAGTTAGTTATGAAATTAGCCAAATGGCTTTTCCCTCCTTTTGATATACTTTAAAAATCAGAATTATAACTCAAAATATCTTAGAAAAATCTGGAGAAACCACTTTTGGATTAATAGCTCCTTAAAGATTCAAAGTTTCAACCCTTTATAAAACAGCCACCAAACTTGCGAAAATTACATTTTGGTCACTAGCCAAAATGTCACACTTCCAAAACTCATTTTCCAAAATTGATTTCACAGTTCACTTAATTATAATAAAAGATGATTTTAGAACATTTTTCCATATTTTTAATGCATCCCGAACTAGGCTTTCCTAAATTCACCTCTTAAGATTCGAACAGCACTTTGACCAACCGGTCAACGCCCAAGACTTCTAAGCCCAAAACCGGGGCGTTACAAGATCCACAAGATCACCACAAAAACAAACAAGAATCACAAGCTAAACTTAGGAAACTCAACCTATCCGGGATTGCATTAATCAAAACTCAATTCCTTATCAATTTAGTGTTCAATTAACATCAAAAACACATCTCAAATCACAGATTAATCAGATCAAACGAAAATCATCAAAAATCACCAAATCTTGCATTATAAGCCAAGATCCATTTCACATCTTAAAAGCTTTTAATAAAACATCAATTAAGGATTGAAAACTTAGGAATTTCAGTAAAGAACTGATAGTTTAGAGGAGAAGGACGTTCTTACCTCCAAACTTGAGTTTCTCCTCTTTTTGGAATCAAAAACCTTGATGAATCAAGTAGCAAATGATGAGGTTTTGTAGATATGTTGATTAGGAATCAAAAGAGAGTTGAAAGGAGAGATTTAGGTGAGAAAATCAGAAACAATTCTCTGGAAAGAAGGTGTTTGGGTTGAGAGAAAATGAGAGAAAAGAAAATAGGAAGTTAGTTATCAAAATAGCCAAAATGGCTTTCCCTCCTCTTTTGATTTGTTTTAAAATCAGAATATATCATTAAAATATCTTAGAAAAATCTGGAGAAACTACTTTTGGAATAATAGCTCCTTAAAGATTCAAAGTTTCAACCCTTTCGAAAACAGTCACCAAACTTTCAAAAATTACATTTTGGTCACTAGCCAAAATGTCACCCTTCCAAAACTCATTTTCCAAAATTGATTTCACAGTTCACTTAATTATATTAAAAGATGATTTTAGAACATTTTTCCATATTTTTAATGCAACCCGAACTAGGCTTTCCTAATTTCACCTCTTTTGATTCGAACAGCACTTTGACCAAACCGGTCAACGCCCAAAAATACTAAGCCCAAAACCGGGGCGTTACAACTCTCCCCCCCCCTTAAGAAATTTCGTCCTCGAAATTTACCTGAAGGAAAGAGATAAGGAAACTGCTTCAGCATGTCTTCCTTCCGCTCCCACGTGGCTTCCTCAACACCTCGATGCTTCCACAACACCTTCACCAACTCAATGGTCTTGCCACGAAGAACCTTGCTATCCGAATCCAGAACCTTCACCGGTTCCTCATCATAGGTCAAATCCGGATTCAGTTCCACTTCCTCCACAGGCATCACATGCGAAGGATCAGATCTATACTTCCGGAGCATAGAAACATGGAACACATCATGAATCTTCTCCAACTCCTGAGTTAACCTCAACCGATACGCAACAGGACCCACACGCTCAACCACCTCATATGGTCCAATGTACCTAGGGCTCAACTTACCCTTCCGGCCAAACCTCATCACCTTCTTCCAAGGCGAAACCTTCAAGAACACACGGTCACCCACCGCATACTCTATCTCCTTACGCTTCAAATCCGCGTAAGACTTTTGCCGATCAGAGGCAGCCTTCAACCGCTCACAGATAAGCTTCACCTTCTCAGTGGTCCCTTTCAACAAAGCCGGCATCGAAACCAACTTTTGGCCAGTTTCAGCCCAACAAAGAGGAGTCCTACACTTCCTGCCGTACAAAGCCTCATAAGGTGCCATCTTTCTTCTTCACAAACAAGACCGGTGCTCCCCAAGGTGACACACTCGGCCGGATGAAACCACGATCAAGCAGCTCTTGCAACTGCGTCTTCAGCTCCTTCAGCTCCTTAGGTGCCATTCTATAGGGAGTAATGGACACAGGAGTTGTATTCTCATAAAACTCAATTCCAAACTCCACCTCGCGATTAGGAGGTAAACCAGGCAACTCCTCAGGAAAAACACCAGGAAACTCCTTCACAACTCAGATATCTTGCACCCTCAGCTCCTTAGAACTAGGATTCATCACAAAAGCTAGATAAGCTTCGCAACCTTGCCTCAGCATCCTGCTCGCCTCCAAGGTAGACACCACATTGGCAAGAAACTTCACATTCTCACCCACCACAACAACTTCATAATCATCCGCAAGCTTAAGCGAAACTCGCTTATTTTCACAATCCACAACAGCACGATGCTCAGCAAGCCAATCCATACCAAGGATCACATCAAAACCATAAAAGGGCAGCTCCATAAGGTCAACATGAAAAACATGTTCTTGAACAACCAAGGGACACCTTCTATAAAGCTTTCGAGTCACAACAGTTTCACCAAAAGAACTAGTGACACGAACACCAACATCCAAAGACTCAACAGGCAAACCAAGCAATTCAGCATGCTCACGCAAAATATATGAATGCGTAGATCCAGAATCAATCAAAGAAAGCAATGACAATGATTGCAAAGTAAAGGTACCTGCAATCACATCTGCATCATTCCTTCCTTCACGCTGAGCATACACCCTCGCCTGGCCTCCAACTTCAGGCTGAATAGCCACAACATGGGCCACACCTCGGCCACCTTCCTCTCTCCTCTGGAAATTTCCACGGCCGCGCCCACGACCTCTCTGTGGTGCAGCAACAACAGGAGCACGCATCTGATCACCAGCCAACCTAGGACAATCTCGCCTCAAGTGGTCTGCAGAACCACAATTCCAGCATCCATTACCAGCTGCCGCAACAGGAACTTGCACCTCCCTCACAGCACGAGGACAGTCACGCTTCATGTGACCACGTGAACCACAGATCCAACAAGCACTCGGATCAGCTCTAGCATTGCCTCCCCTAGCAGATGCACCACCACCTCTCTTAGCTGAGGACTGATACTTCTGATCACGTCCCCTCTTGTTCCGTCCACCTCCGGAACTAAACTCAGCAGCTCTCTTGCCAGAACTTGCTCCAGCACCTTTCGCAGATAAACCCAAGTTCATCTCTATGTCCTTGGCTCGGCCCACCAACACGTCAAAATCATCATACTCGGTGGCCAGCACATACATCTTAACATCCGTCACAAGACCATAACGGAACCTCTCGCACCTTGCCCGCTCATCAGGTATCAGCTCAGGTGCATATTGACTGAGTCGCACAAACTGCACCTCATACTCAGCCACACTCATGCTCCCTTGGGTAAGAGACATGAATTCACGCTTCTTCTCATCAAGATATCTCACTCCAAGATATCTCCTCTTGAACACATTCTGAAAGAATGTCCAAGTGATATCAGCTTCAGCCATCCCAGCTATGGTGGTCGTCCACCACGTATACGCATCGTCCTGCAGCAAGGACACAACACAACCCAGCTTTTGCACATCCGTGCAGCTCATCTGTCCCAAGATTCGCTTGGTACTCTCTAGCCAAGCTTCAAAACTCTCAGCAGACATACCCCTAAACTCAGTCCCACCAAGACTGCGCAGACGCTCCAAAGGTAGTCTAACTCCAGCATCTCCCTGATGCCCAGCTCCTTGAGCTCCAGCTACTGCTGCTCGAAAAGCACCCGCAATAGCTTGTACTAACATCGTCATATCAGGCATAGCTTGCCCCTGACCAACCTCAGGTCCAGCAGCTCCAGCACCAGCTGCAGCTTCAGCTCTTCCTCCCTCAGCACCACCACCACCAGGTGGAGGAGGAGGTAACACCGCACTACTCGTGTTTTCCTCATTCTCATTCTCATTAGGAGCCGTAGCTCGCACATTACCTCGTAACTCTCTACGTGGTGCCATACTTTTACCATGCAATAACAATGCAAATAAAACAAAGTCAGGCCCAGCAAGGTAAGCAATCCAAGTATTCAAGCTCAATTTCATTCAAAATCAACATCATTTCATTAGCTTTTATTTGGCAATGGGTACCCACAACATGCTACATCACATCATACATCTCAATTGCATCCAAATCACAAGCCACTAAACATGCTTTCAATCAACATGCATATAAAGCATACATACTTCAATCATGCACACATTCATTCCTAATTACTCGAGAACTCAGCTCTGATACCACCAAATGTAACCCCCTTAACCCGGCCTAGACGGTTGACCCGAATTAAGAAAGTCACACGGGGAAAACCAAAGTCAACCCGAAAGTCAACCTTGATTAACGACCCTTTTTTTCTTTTTAATCTTGTCTAGATGCATATTAACCCTTAGATATGATCATACCACAGCATACTCAAAGATCATAAACATCAGAGATCAAACAGGGACCCAATTGAACAAATTACAACTTTAGGGACCAAATTGCAAACATTTCAAAACATTTAACTGCCAATGTCAGCCCCCAACGGTCACCCGTTCCGAAACAGGCAGAGCCCGTTTCGAAACGCGGGGCCGTTCCGCAATGCGTACCGCAACACGGGATGGCAGTAGCCAAACCGTTTCGGAACGGTCTCTCCCGTTTCGGACGCCTGGGCTTGTTTAAGGCACCTGTTCCGAAACGGGTGATACTGTTCCGAAACACCCTGCACAGATTGCCCCAAAATGTAAACTTAAACATGCAATTAAACATCCAATCATGCTCCAATTGCCACCAAACTTTACCAGCATGCAATTCAACATATTTGAGACATACTTGCATCAACAATTCATCAAAACAACATCATATACGAAAAGCCCCAAATCTATAGGCATGCTTCCTACACAAGCAAGCCATACAAGCATAAACTTCCAATTCAAGCATATAAAGGCCAAACACTAAAACCAGTATTCTCATCAACATTCAACATACTTAGGGAGTTCAAAACCTCTCTCAAAACATACACATAGGTCCCCCATTGCCAAATTACAAAAAGCTAAAAATGTACATAAGAAACCTTCCATACTTTGAGCTTTACTTTCACTTGATTGCTTGCCCTTCTTGCTGCCCTCAAAGTACTCTAATGTTCTGCATTATTGTATTAAGAAAACGAAAGAGAGCGTAAGCAAAAGCTTAGTGAGGAATGCTCATAAAACCATTCAATAATGCATTTATAAAACATTTATAAATCATGCTTCAAATCATCAATTGCACATGCTCAAAAGCATACTTAAAACAAGCATCTCATGCTTGATATCATAACATGTCATATTGGCCACAAGTGATAAGTTCCATTTCTTTAAAAACAAGTTCATCAACTTTCACCCCAAGGACTTTTAAACACCTTGGCCCCAAGGACTTTTAAACACCTTGGCCCATGGACTTTTAACCACCATGGAAAGGACCACACAAGGACTTTTAACCACCTTTGTGTCCGTATCAAGTTTCACCCCAAGGACTTTTAAACACCTTGGCCCCAAGGACTTTTAAACACCTTGGCCTCATGGACTTTTAAACACCATGGCCCCATGGACTTTTAAACACCATGGAAAGGATCACACAAGGACTTTTAACCACCTTTGTGTCCATAACAAGAACCATCCAAGGACTTTTAACCACCTTGATGTTCTTTAGTAAACAAGGCTCACTCAAGGACTTTTAACCACCTTAGTGACCTTAACCTTTTCAAAACATCACTTGCCAATATACATCATTTACATCAATTTATCCACTGTTTTAAAGCATTAAACCAAGCCATATTCATCATGCATTTAAAGGCATCAAACCACATTTAATCAATGTACAAAAACAAGGAACTCTTACCTTGAGCTTCCTTCAACATATGGCTTACAAAAACAGCATTAACCATGCTAAATCATGCTTTCAAAACAGAGTTTAAAACATGCAATAAACCACATTGCACAACAATCAAATCATGGCCACCACTAGAGAGTATTTCCGAAAACTTACACTTGAGCTTAGCAAAGTTGTTTAGACTTAAACTAAGCTCCCAAGACATTGGTTTCAAAGCCGAAAACCCAATTTCACTCACCGATTCCACTTCGCCTCTTGCCGAAGCACCAAATCAAGCTTCCGGATCAACAACTCTTGGATCCAAAGATGCCTCCCCTGTTTTAACACATCAAAGCAGAGGATTAATGCATCATCATGCATTAATTGCTTCAATGAAAGCACCTAAACTCGTTGCTCTCATCCACACTCCACTTTCGGCTACCAAACACAACCGAAAATGCATCCAAACCACTTCTCAACAAAGCCCAGCCATAAACCATCAAAACCTAACATCCTTTAACATCATTTAACATCTAAAAAGAGCCTACTAACATCCTTCTACCTCCAGCAACATCAGATCCACAAGATCACCTCAAAAACAAACAAGAATCACAAGCTAAACTTAGGAAACTCAACCTATCCGGGATTGCATTAATCAAAACTCAATTCCTTATCAATTTAGTGTTCAATTAACATCAAAAACACATCTCAAATCACAGATTAATCAGATCAAACGAAAATCATCAAAAATCACCAAATCTTGCATTATAAGCCAAGATCCATTTCACATCTTAAAAGCCTTTAATAAAACATCAATTAAGGATTGAAAACTTAGGAATTTCTGTAAAGAACTGATATTTTAGAGGAGAAGGACGTTCTTACCTCCAAACTTGAGTTTCTCCTCTTTTTGGAATCAAAAACCTTGATGAATCAAGTAGCAAATGATGAGGTTTTGTAGATATGTTGATTAGGAATCAAAAGAGAGTTGAAAGGAGAGATTTAGGTGAGAAAATCAGAAACAATTCTCTAGAAAGAAGGTGTTTGGGTTGAGAGAAAATGAGAGAAAAGAAAATAGGAAGTTAGTTATCAAAATAGCCAAAATGGCTTTCCCTCCTCTTTTGATTTGTTTTAAAATCAGAATATATCATTAAAATATCTTAGAAAAATCTGGAGAAACTACTTTTGGAATAATAGCTCCTTAAAGATTCAAAGTTTCAACCCTTTCGAAAACAGTCACCAAACTTTCAAAAATTACATTTTGGTCACTAGCCAAAATGTCACCCTTCCAAAACTCATTTTCCAAAATTGATTTCACAGTTCACTTAATTATATTAAAAGATGATTTTAGAACATTTTTCCATATTTTTAATGCAACCCGAACTAGGCTTTCCTAATTTCACCTCTTTTGATTCGAACAGCACTTTGACCAAACCGGTCAACGCCCAAAACTACTAAGCCCAAAACCGGGGCGTTACATTATTCGTATGATGTCGCCGAACCTCTTGGAAAACCGATCGATTAACACTCCATTACTCGTGCATACTTTGAGTACAACAACATTGAATGGGTTCGTGTTAATCGACCTCCTCAAGAAAATCAACCTCCTCCAGTAGCTACACAAGTCAACCAAGCTCAATCTACCATGGATGGACTTATGGCGTATTTAAATGACCAATTCACCTATTTAAGGACTAATATTGCTTCTTTAGATACAACTATGAATGTGAGTTTGCGGCCATTGATACACGTTTTACCTTGTTGGAAGATCGAGTCAAGGCCATTGAGAAAGAACAAGCCTCCATGGTTGTCTCTCTCACCGCTTTCTATGGTGCTCGGCTTAATGCTCGAAACTCTCAAGTCAATCGCAATGATGTTGATGAAGAGGGTAAGGACGAAGATGATGGGGACGAATAGTCTTTGTGCATCTCATTCCATATCATATCATTTAGGATTTATATTTTATTATGTACCTATGTTCTATGTTTAAGAACTCTATGCTTTGATTTATGTTTGTTTTTAGGATTTAAGTTTGGAATAAATTGAGCATATGTTGCTTTGGTTATTATTTTGAAGTTTAATGGTATTATGTTTCTTTCATTATGCTTTACTTTGTGCTTTATTTGCTCTATATCTTGTCTATATCCCTTATTATATGCATTGATTGTGATCTAACAAAAAGGGGGAGAAGTGTAAAAATCTAAATTTTTACAAACATTTGTAAACCAATCTTAAATTAAGGGGGAGTAAACTTTTCAAAGTTTTCAAAATACTTAAAAATTTACTTTGGTTTTGTTATATCAAAATAGGGGGAGATTGTAAAACCTAATTTGATTTTGATATAACAAATTGTCTAAGGACCTATTTGTAAAAGTAAATAAATTTTTAAGTATTCTAAAGTCTCACAAATAGACAAGCAATTTGAACCAAAACTGTTTTAAGTCAAAACATTCAAACCAAACAAAATTTTCTAAGTGTTTCAAAGCCAAACCTTACAATTACGCTAACGCGTATCAATACGTTCTAGTCGTATCGATACGGTTTTACGTTACTGGAATTCCAATCGCCTAAAGTGTACCGATATGGTTAACCCCATATCGATACAGTTTTTAAACTGAGTTTATCGTTAAGGCATAGCGTACCGATACTGATAAAGGGTACTTTGCTTCAGAAACAATGTTCCTTGTCTGTTAACGGGTCTAGGATTGAAGCAAGCATATATTTACAATATAAACACAAGAATGGACGTTTTAGGCTTTAAAATAACAAAGAAAATGAAAGAAAACAAAAAGAAACAAGGAATAAGGGTGTAGAAATTTCTGGACATATTTGGACTCGAATGAAGATGAAGGCTTCAACGCTGCATTTGAACGTCCAAATGTCAGAAATGCTGCTGGAAAAATAGCGGATAATTCAACGACGTTGAACTCGAAAGAACTTGAACAATATGTTGAATGAACTCGAATCGAATATGTTCTTTGTCAATGGACTTGGACCCTCTAGATAGCGATCTAGGAACTCGAAGTATCAAGAAGATGACACAATCAAACAAAGTCTGAAAATGCCAAAGTTTGTTCAATGAAGAACCGAAAATGAGAGATAAACTCACAAAGAATTTTATTCATAAAAATGTCTAACCTTTTTACAAGTGATTTTCGTTCTTATATATAGAGTACAAGGGAAGTTGGCCGAATTCAACTATGTGGTACAAATTAAAGATGAAAATTAAAATTCAAAAGGGGGTAAAACCACCCTTATGGGCGGCATGCATTAGTAGCCACATATTTGAATGAAGATGGCGCCAATGTGGAGAGCAAAGCACATGTTAAATGTGCCTTTGTTTGAATTTCAAATGAAAAACCTCCCTCATTCTTATCCATGCAAGATGACGCACACATGAGAGGGAATGGGCTGCCAAGTTCGGCCACACATGTGCATGGTGCCACACATGCACACACATGAACATCTCATCACACACGTGTACTCGGGCTGCCACACACTCGTGAGACACTCTCCCTTACGTAGGATAGCTTTCAGCTGGTTCTGGAGTCTTCAGCTGGAGTTGAGCTAGTTGAGCTAACTGGAGCTGAAATGAGCTGAATTCAGCCAGCTTGAAGTGAAGTGAGCTGAGCTGAAAATGAGTTGCGTACGCTCTCGTGAGCTTCAACCGAGCTAGCATGAAGCCTCTAAGTTGCTTGCAAATAGTGTACCTTCACTTAAACACAACAAACATGCATAAACATCCTTGTAATCTTATTAACAACTTATAAACACACTATAAGCATAATGCAAACATACTTAGCATATTATAAACACACTATAATCACAATTTAAGCATACTTAGAATATTATATACATACTTAACATACCTAATACGTAGTATAACCTAAGTATGTCATATATCAGCATGCAACACATTATAAAGCTTATGTTCTAAGGCATAAACATGCTCAAATGAATCATGAATTGTAGCACAAGTAAGGAAAAGAGCTTCCCTGAATTTTATTGCCTTAGAACGGGTAATAGGTCATAATGGTAAGACCTCCGGATCAGTTTGCTTGTCTTGAAATGATGTGCTCACATCAGATACAGTAACCCTGTATCGATACGGTTTGGTTTGGTTTGATTAGATAAATCTTTGCATTAAATGAATATAGTTGTTGCATGTTAGATATGGAAATTAGCAAATTTTAAACGGTCGTTGGACCGTATCGATACGCCCCTATAGCGTATCGATATGATTTTTGCTTAACTTTCACTCAGATTTCCAGTGAGCAAAATCCGTATCGATACGGTCTTTGAGTATCAGTACTCCCCTTGTTTTACACTATAATCATACCGATACACCTTCCCGTGCACGACCCTCTTAAATGTGCACAACGGCTCTTTCTGTTTTGATACCTGTATCGATACAGCTGTTCGTGTACCGATACAATAGGTTGTAGAAGTACATTTATTGCGAAAATGGAGCCCAACGGCTCTAATGCTGTTCTCAACCACCATAACGGCTAGAAATCAATGCAATAGTATAAAAGCAAGCCTCCAAGACTACATCAACAACTATTGAACTTATTTGGAACAATCCAAGTATATATCTAAACCCTTGAGCTCAAAGAGTCAAATTTTTGTAATCCTCACTTGTGTAAATTTCATTGTATCATTTTCTTCCAAATTTGGGGAGTGATTACTTGTAATTGGGCAATATATCAATCTTGTGAGAGGTATTATTTCAGATTGTAATTTCTTCTTTGTATTGAGAGAGTCTTGGTTAGAAAGATTAACCAATTTGTAAAGGTTACCTCCTAAGCCTAAAAAAGGGAATAATATCTAGTGGATATTGTTCAAAATTCTTAGTGGGAGCTAAGGTAGTGGATGTAGAGCTTGTTCGAAGCTTGAACCACTATAAATTGCCTTGTCTTTAATTTTTACATTTTCAATTTGCTCACACTTTAAAAAGCCAATTCACCCCCCTCTTGGCCAATTTCGATTCGATTGATCCACTCAACACGATTGTCGGTGATCTTTCAGTAGTTCGATCTTATTTTGTGGTTCATTTGTTGATGTAGTCATATATGTTCGTATCTATGTTTTGTTCGAGTCTTTTGGTTGGGTTTTAACCTTTTCCATGTATGCTCCTTGTATGATATCAAGTGGTTAGTTTATTGTGTCATTGTTTATAGAAAAATATCCAAATTATGTGTTTAGTTTACTATTGTGCTCATTGTAATTCTGGATATTTTCTTTTTAATAAAACTAGCGGCTTTCTATAAAAAAAACAATAAATGAGTTTATTTTTTTTAATTAAATAGGAATATATTATATTATCATACTAAAATTTAAACTCATACAAAATGATACAATATGAGCATATTTAACCACTAAGTCAATTAATGGATCTTAATTAGATTGGGACTTTAGATATATATGTTCTATTTTGTTATCAATTCCTTCAAGAAAACTGGAACGGAAAAAGAAAAAGAAAAAAAGTCCTTCAAGATTTAATTCTGGAAAGTATAAAATTTTGTACAAGTTGTAGGGAATTGTAGCTAGGGTAAACTATACTAATGACCACCGAATTATGGGGTTGGTGTCGATTTGACCACTATATTTTCAATTGTGTTAAATATACTACATAACTATTTAATTGATTCCAATATAGCCACATGCCGTTAAATCCTAACAAAAAGCTGTTGTGGCAGTTAAAAACAAATTGGTATAATTACACATTTAACCCCTATCACTTAGGCATTCTATCAATTTAGTCCTAATTTTTAATTAATAAAACAATTAATTATTTAATTAAGTGATGCCACGTGTGACCATCAAACCAAACACACATTTGTGACTTGATGTACAACATTTATTATTTATCATAACAAAGTTTTCTCCATCCTGCAATGAAGGGTCATGGTTTTGAAATTTCCGGATTCTCTGTTCCGACCCTGGCCGGTTTCTTTCGGTCTGTTCATGTTGACATCTTCACCCGGCCGGTTTTGAGATGGTTGTCCCTGATATGCATTTGCAGCCATATTCATAAGCATGCTCGCAATGTCCGTGGGAAGGGAATTAGCGTCGAAAGGCATTGTAAATGAGGATGATCCACCATGACTCCTTGATCCAGTTGATTGGTTATTAGATCCTTGATTATTTTGAGTGTTGACTGGAACTAGCACCCTGCAAGATGAGCATTAAAGGACAGAAAGAAAATGAGACATTCCTGAGAAAACTCAAATATGACATCTTCAGAAAGGGAAGGGATACTTATGCGTAAGCAGAAACATGAGAAATAATTTCAAAATAACATTAAAACAGCAAGATTTATTGAAAATAATTGAGTAAACAAAATGGGGTTCCATTGTCCAAGGTAACAGGCTTGTGAAAATCATGCATACTGCCTTTTTGTGTCAAAGTGTAAGATGCTAAACATGTAACGAATATTAGTTCGAGTTATTACACGCAACTAATAGTTCACATTACCTGATCCCATTCCGTCCTTTGCTGCTCATCTTTCAATTTCTGTTCAGCTACCTGTACAACACAACAAACCAGAATGTCAGGATCACAATATTGATGTAAGAAAAGGAACACTGAAACCTACCTTAATATTTTCTTTCAGAGATTCATTGTTTGGATCCAGTTGCAAGGCTGCATAGGTTAGATGAAAGAGAAAAAAGAATGGGTTAGAATGTAACCCCCTTAACCCGGCCTAGACGGCTGACCCGAATTAAGAAAGTCACACGGGGAAAACCAAAGTCAACCCGAAAGTCAACCTTGATTAACGACCCTTTTTTTTCTTTTTAATCTTGTCTAGATGCATATTAATCCTTAGATATGATCATACAACAGCGTACTCAAAGATCATAAACATCAGAGATCAAACAGGGACCCAATTGAACAAATTACAACTTTAGGGACCAAATTGTAATTTCTGATAATTATGAGGACTTAACCCAAATTAAAGTTACCAGCTTGTAATTAGTCAGGTTTCATGCTTCACTATGAAATTTCAGCTCAAAAGGACTTCCCAAACTCATACAATTGCACAAACAAGATCCGGGACCAAAACGCAAACAATTCAAAACATTTAACTGCCAATGTCAGCCCCTAACGGTCACCCGTTCCGAAACAGGCAGAGCCAGTTTCGAAACGCGGGGCCGTTCCGCAACGCGTACCGCAACACGGGCTGGCAGTAGCCAAACCGTTTCGGAACGGTCTCTCCCGTTTCGGACGCCTGGGCTTGGTTAAGGCACCTGTTCCGAAACGGGTGATACTGTTCGAAACACCCTGCACAGATAGCCCCAAAATGCATACTTAAACATGCAATTAAACATCCAATCATGCTCCTAATGCCACCAAACTTTACCAACATGCAATTCAACATATATAAGACATACTTGCATCAACAATTCATCAAAACAACATCATATACGAAAAGCCCCAAATCTATAGGCATGCTTCCTACACAAGCAAGCCATACAAGCATAAACTTCCAATTCAAGCATATAAAAGCCAAACACTAAAACCAGCATTCTCATCAACATTCAACATACTTAGGGAGTTCAAAACCTCTCCCAAAACATACACATAGGTCCCCCATTGCCAAATTACCAAAAGCTAAAAATGTACTTAAGAAACCTTCTATGCTTTGAGCTTTACTTTCACTTGAATGCTTGCCCTTCTTGCTGCCCTCAAAGTACTTTAATGTTCTGCATTATTGAATTAAGAAAACGAAAGAGAGCGTAAGCAAAAGCTTAGTGAGGAATGCTCATAAAACCATTCAATAATGCATTTATAAAACATTTATAAATCATGCTTCAAATCATCAATTGCACATGCTCAAAAGCATACTTAAACAAGCATCTCATGCTTCATATCATAACATGTCATATTGGCTACAAGTGATAAATTCCATTTCTTTAAAAACAAGTTCATCAACTTTCACCCCAAGGACTTTTAAACACCTTGGCCCCAAGGACTTTTAAACACCTTGGCCCATGGACTTTTAACCACCATGGAAAGGGACCACACAAGGACTTTTAACCACCTTTGTGTCCGCATCAAGTTTCACCCCAAGGACTTTTAAACACCTTGGCCCCAAGGACTTTTAAACACCTTGGCCCCATGGACTTTTAAACACCATGGCCCCATGGACTTTTAAACACCATGGAAAGGATCACACAAGGACTTTTAACCACCTTTGTGTCCATAACAAGAACCATCCAAGGACTTTTAACCACCTTGATGTTCTTAAGTAAACACGGCTCACTCAAGGACTTTTAACCACCTTAGTGACCTTAACCTTTTCAAAAACATCACTTGCCAATATACATCATTTTCATCAATTAATCCACTGTTTTAAAACATTAATCCAAGCCATATACATCATGCACTTAAAAGCATCAAACCACATTTTATCAATATACAAAAACAAGGAACTCTTACCTTGAGCTTCCTTCAACATATGGCTTACAAAAACAGCATTAACCATGCTAAATCATGCTTTCAAAACAGAGTTTAAAACATGCAATAAACCACATTGCACAACAATCAAATCATGGCCACCACTAGAGAGTATTTCCGAAAACTTACACTTGAGCTTAGCAAAGTTGTTTAGACTTAAACTAAGCTCCCAAGACATTGGTTTCAAAGCCGAAACCCAATTTCACTCACCGATTCCACTTCGCCTTTTGCCGAAGCACCAAATCAAGCTTCCGGATCAACAACTCTTGGATCCAAAGATGCCTCCCCTGTTTTAACACATCAAAGCAGAGGATTAATGCATCATCATGCATTAATTGCTTCAATGAAAGCACCTAAACTCGCTGCTCTCATCCACACTCCATTTTCGGCTACCAAACACAACCGAAAATACATCCAAACCACTTCTCAACAAAGCCCAGCCATAAACCATCAAAACCTAACATCTTTTAACATCATTTAACATCTAAAAAGAGCCTATTAACATGTTTCCTTATACCTCCAGCAACATCAGATCCACAAGATCACCTCAAAAACAAACAAGAATCATAAGCTAAACTTAGGAAACTCAACCTATCCGGGATTGCATTAATCAAAACTCAATTCCTTATCAATTTAGAGTTCAAATATCATCAAAAACACATCTCAAATCACAGATTTAACAGATCAAACGAAAATCACCAAAAATCACCAAATCTTGCATTATAAGCCAAGATCCATTTCTCAACTCAAAAGCCTTTAATAAAACATCAATTAAGGATTGAAAACTTAGGAATTTCAGTAAAGAACTGATAGTTTAGAGGAGAAGGACGTTCTTACCTCCAAACTTGAGTTTCTCCTCTTTTTGGAATCAAAAACCTTGATGAATCAAGTAGCAAATGATGAGGTTTTGTAGATATGATGATTAAGAATCAAAAGAGAGTTGAAAGGAGAGATTTAGGTGAGAAAATCAGAAACAATTCCCTGGAAAGATAGTGTTTGGGTTGAGAGAAAATGAGAGAAAAGAAAATAGGAAGTTAGTTATCAAAATGGCCAAAATGGCTTTCCCTCCTCTTTTGATATGTTTTAAAATCAGAATATAGCTTAAAATATCTTAGAAAAATCTGGAGAAACTACTTTTGGAATAATAGCTCCTTAAAGATTCAAAGTTTCAACCCTTTATAAAACAGTCACCAAACTTTCAAAAATTACATTTTGGTCACTAGCCAAAATGTCACCCTTCCAAAACTCATTTTCCAAAATTGATTTCACAGTTCACTTAATTATATTAAAAGATGATTTTAGAACATTTTCCATATTTTTAATGCAACCCGAACTAGGCTTTCCTAATTTTGCCTCTTTAGATTCGAACAGCACTTTGACCAAACCGGTCAACGCCCAAAACTCCTAAGCCCAAAACCGGGGCGTTACATAGAAACTACCATGTTTGACAGCATAAAGAATTGGAACCATCAATTCTGTTACTGTTACGGTGAAAGAAAATAAAAAGGACTTTAAGAAAATGAGGAAGCTATATATAAGATGTGAATGCAATAAGACAACCCACACTAAGAGATAAATGCTTAGAAATTGTATCCTATATTTAGATATGCCCATAGCAGTAACTGTGTATAGTTCAGAAATAATTTCCCAACAACCTTTCTTAAATCCTTTCTCAATTGCATCGGCGTAGTTGCCTTGAGCATAATATGCTAAACTAAGACGACTGTATGCCTTGCTGTAATTTGGGTCAATTTCAATGGATTTAAGACAGTCTTGAATAGCTTCATTATACTTGTGAATTTGAGTGTAAGCAGCAGCCCTGAGAAACATACATCATAATTCAATAAGATATTACAGTAATATGAAGATGAATGAAAATGTCAAAACTTGCTGCAATAAAATACAAGAAATATGTACCATCACTAAAAATTAATAGAAACCAAAGATTAACAAAAAATCAAATTTGTAAATCCTAATATTATTGACACGATAACCAGAAAATACAAGTTCACTATGCCTAAAAGTCAAAGGCTAAATGCTTTTACAGTGTTCAATGAAACCAACAGGATGACCTAATAGTGCATGAATAATGTGGCATAGCAGGATAAGGACTTTCCATCTTTTGGTAAGAAAAAATAACCATGATCAGTCTAATAATATTATTTCCCAAATATCCATCATTGGATGGTAAAATAAAATTATTAACTCAAATATAAATAGTTAAAATCCTCCAATTGGTGGCACGTGACATCACTTAATTAAATAATTAATTGTTTTATTAAATAAAAATTAGGACTAAATTGATAGAATGCCTAAGTAATAGGGATTAAATGTATAGTTATACTAATTTGTTTTTAACTGCCACATCATCTTTCTGTTAGGATTTAACGGCAGGTGGCTACATTGGAACCAATTAAATAGTTATGTGGTATATTTAACACAATTAAAAATATAGTGGTCAAATCGACACCAACCCCATAGCTCGGTGGTCATTAGTATAGTTTACCCTTGTAGTTAAAACAATCATGATTTCAACGGCCTAATCCGAAGGGTTGGTGGAGACCTTATCTCTTAGATATATTGGTAAAATTCTTTTCAAACTCTTCGAGAATTGGTAATTCAATTTAGTTCTTTTAAGTATTAAATTTTTGAGTTTAACTTTAATAACTTATATTTTTATTTTGGTTTAAGGATTCAATAAGCTGCTAAACTTTTTAAAAGAATCAATTAAGTTTTTAATTTTTTTTACATTCAGTTAAGCCCTTAAACTCAAGAAAAAAGTTTAATGTGGCTCTTTGACTAACGTTGACGGTTGAATTTAACGTTTTTTTTTTTAATTTCTTTTGACATGTGTCGTAATAGGATAATGTCATTTGTTATTTCTAGGAATTGCTAAACTTTATTTTTTAAAAAATATCTAAAAAAGGAAAATTCTTTTTTTTTCAAAAATTCTGGAAAATTATTAAAAATATTTTTTAAAATTTCGAAATTTATTTTAAAAAATAAATAAATAAATTATTATACAATTAGAAAATATAATTTGAAAAATATAAAACAATAAAAGTTATTTTTATTTTTAAAAATATATTTTAAAAAATATTAAAAAATTATTTTCAAATTATTTTTTTATAGTTTTATAATAATATTTTATATTTTTAATTTGTAAAATTTTTAAAATATTTTAATATTTTGAAAAATTATTATTTATTATTTTTAAATAAATTTCAAAATTATATTATATTTTTTATATTTTTCATATTATTTTATATTTTTTAGAATTTTTTTCTGTTTTTATATATTTTTAAAAATTGAAATTTAAAAATTCATGGAAACGACAAGTGGCATTATTATGTTGCAACATGTGTCAAAAAAGAATTTTCTAAGAAATCGTTAAAGTTAACGGTAAACGTTAGCCAAATGATTAAATTAATTTTTTTTCTTGAGTTTGAAGACTTAATTGAGTGAAAAAAATTTAAAAACTTAATTGATTTTTTAAAAAAGTTGAGGGGCTTATTGAACCTTTAAACCTTTTATTTTTGGCTCAACTAAAAATTCATGGTTTCACCCATACTGAACAGAGGTGGATTCATTAGTTTTCTTTTGTGTGTGAATCATGAGCATACTATTCCTCATTCATATGTTTTCAATAGTCTAATCTGTTAAGTTGTATTGGAGCATAAAGACGAGCAAAATTCTCTTATATTTAGCGACAAAATTAGAAATCAAAATTAGAAAAAGTAATAATTAACTATAAAAACAAGGGAGAAAAGTTCAAATGAAATAAAAATTAAAGATCTAAATAGATAAAAATCACAATATATTTTTTAGTCTAAAAAATTTGGAGCACCCCAAGGGTTGCTGTAACTTCGTTCATGTCTAACACTATTGCATTCCCAATGTAATGGGTCCAAGAACTTAATTAAACTAAAACAAACTCGTGTCAACTGATCCAAACACTTAATAATAACGATTTTTTTAATTGAATGCATAGATGTAACATGATTTAAAAAAAAAAACTGGAAATTAATTAATCTATGGAAGTTGGTCTAGATACATGCATATGTACCGAGTACATTAATGGGATTAGATTATTAGGAACATTGCCCCCAACAAATAAAGAACATTCTGATTTTGTTAAACATCACTCTTTTTATTTGGCTAACCTATGCCCTCTTTTGATTCTGAATTTGTTAAACAACCCTAAATTATTAAGTAAAGTCAACAATAAAATATGTTCATAAAGAATCATACAACAAAATAGAAAAGTGAGATTACAAGTATAAATTAAAAAAAAAGGACAACTACATATGTAGTACTCCACTTATTCCCGCATTACTGTTTTAGTACATCATTTATTTTTTTGGCAAAATGATATCTAACGTTACGTTTTGTTTATATTTTGGTACTTCGTCGTAAAAAAAAATAATGGTAAACTTACTAGGAGAGAGAAAATAACATGTCAGTGCACGCCGCGACAACAATGTCATATAGATAAATATATTTACTTTACATACACGTCAATCAAAAAATATTTTTATAAAATTGTATATAATATAAAATATTTTTTTCTTCTGACGTGTCATTCTGTCAAGTCATTTCAAGTTGTTTATCGTCAATTGACTAACAGTTTTCTTACGTAGATGAAACATTTTGACCCAAAATGAAATGTTAATAGTTAAATTGATTAAAAAATAATATGAGCCAAAATGACTAACAATCAAACATTATGAGTATTTTTTTAGCTTTATGCCTTTAAAAAATAAACTAACTCTTAAATTAAAATTATAATGATAAGTAATTTAAAAATAGTAATTTTTATATTAAATTAAAGTTTAATTTAAAAGGCATTAAGGAAATTTTATTTGAAAGGTGAATAATATTTTAACCTATAATTATTTTATTTTACAATCTTTACGCTTACATCATATAAAATAAAGTCCACGTGTCATAGTTTTCATAGTTCTACGTAGGATCTTTTCTATATTATTTATCTAACTATTATAACTTACTCCCTTTGTCTTACTAAAACGGTCACATGTTAATATTTTTTGTCAAATTTCTTTAACTTTGACTTTTTATTATTTAAAATTTATTATTGATAAAAATATTTTAAAAACCTTTAAGTAGTTTTTAAATATATATTTTTATAAATTTTAATTAATTAGAATATCTAAAAAAATAATAGTCAAAGTTACAAATATTTGACCAGAAAAATATTGACATGCAACTGTTTTAATGGGACAGAAAAAGTAATACATTAGCAGTAGAAAAAAAGAAGACGGCAAATATTCTTATAATATATATGAAAACTTTTTTATTATTATAAAATAATCATAAAATATTTAATTAATAAAATTTAAGTTTAAGGGGTAGTTTTGTCCTTATAGTAATTTAAAATCAACAGTATTACCCGTCCTTTTTAATTGCATCAATTTAGACCCTATAGTCTTTCAAAGTTATCAATATTGTCTCTCATTTTTAATTCCATTAATTTAGCCATCGAATTCTTGTATTGTATCAATCTTGCCCTTTGATTGTCGATGACTGACAAAATCGTTAAATTATGTGCATTTGACAACTATCTATTTTCACATCAGTCGTTTATCATTAGCTGGCTTACCATGTTGAATATCGCCAACTATCTTCCCACGATGATGACAAGTCAGTTTTGATGATGTAATAGTATGAATGGAAAAACTTTAGAATTGATTGTTTGTTATAAAATTATAATTTTTTTAAAAAAAATCTACGTTAACTGTATTATCATCATTTTATTGAAGGACATTAATTTATTAAAGAAAATGATATATGGGCATGTTAACTCAGATGCTATTAGTTATTTAACCACAAAGTGTTTGACATGCAAAAGACATTCGATGATAACAATTTTGTTAGTCGACGATAATTAAAAGTCGAGATTGATACAATTCAAGAGTTTGAGGGCTAAATTGATGAAATAAAAAAATAGGACAATATTGTTGATTTTGAAAATCAATACAATTAAAAAAGAATAGGCAATATTGCTGATTCAGGATAACTGCAGAAACAAATTTACTCCTTAAACCTAAGATTTAATTTGGGATGGGCATTTAACCCGGATCTGATTGGTTCCGACCCGATCTGACCCTATAGGGTCGGGTTTTTTCTTTTAAAATTCAAGTTCGGGTTGGATTTTTTAAGATATGTGGTCGGGTTTGGGACGTTTTTATGTCAAAAACCCTTTTTTATTAATTATTAAGACAAATGACCCCGTCGTCTTTTATTTAGAAAAATGACCACAAACCTGCCACGTATGAAGAACTCGCGTTTTGGGAAATGCGAGACGCAATATCGCTTTCTACAGAGAGCGAGTTCTGCATACGTGTCAACACTTTTCAGAATAACTAATTTAACAGGAACTTGCGTTCTGTAAAACGCGAGTTCCCTGAAAATTTGCAAAACCGACTAAATTTATCACAGTGAACTCGCTTTCTGCATAAAGCGATTTTTTTGTAAATCGGACTGCCAGACCAAGCGTCCATAGGTATGTTCGACCCATATTTCAGGCTTATTAATCGTATATTTTTAGTAAACATTGAGTTTGGGTTCGTAGTACTGGAACTTGTCTTTCATTTGACGGCAATATGGGCAGGTTCGGTCCATTCTAAACCGACTAAAATTCGCGCCGAAAACGGTTACATAGCTTGTTTTGTGAATGAATGAAAATATAAAATAGCCTGATAGGCTTGTTCTGTCAAAATTTCTAGGTTTATAATCCGAGAATTATCGCAATTTTTGACCTTGGAGGCGTTGTACTGGAACTTGTCTTCGATTTGAGACTGATATTGAGACGCGTGATACATGGAGAAGGGTATAAAATTTGTGTTAAAATGGTTTCAAATCGTGGTTTTGTGCAGGAACGACAAGTCGGAAAGAGAATTTTTAAAACAAATTAGATCTTATTATTTAAAATGAAACTTGAGGAATGTAGACAGTAAGAAATTACAATGACTTAGTTGATACGAGGGCCCGGGCGATTAGGACACTTGTTGCGCGTGTGTCTGGGATTTCTACATATAGTGCAATATTTCTTTTGTCTGATTTTTTCTCTATGTTCGACCATATCCTCCGCACATTAAATTCATGTCGACCGCGGACGCCTTATTGTCTTCGTAGTACAGGATCTTGGCGTATGGTCGGTTCAGCATCAACGACATACATATCAATTTCATTTCCGATGGGAGGAAACTCTTTTTCCTAAACCTTGAATGCCGTTTCTAGTAAGTATACTAGATCAAGCACTATCATGTAGTGAATCCGTTGGGAAGAACAAGTAGTAATGGCCTGTGCGCACAGATATTTGAATGTTTCGAATACTCCGCACTCACAGGTTCTTTGCCTAAGATCTACCAATATATGTGTTGTGTTGTATGCCTTCCAACGGCCTCGAAAATTCTGAAACACGGAACAAATGGCCTTCTCGAGAGAAGAGAGTTGTAGTCATAACATTTGAATGGTGCACATAAGTTTGCAATTGTTCGAGGAGGTCCGGGTGGACTTTGTGGCCACCTGCCATGTACTCAGTTGCTTGCCTTCCTAGGGTTGCAAATAGGGTAGCCAAACGATAGTAGGTCGCTTTGATAACGGAAGTGATAGGCAAATGCCGCACTCCCTTGAGTGTTGAGTTGACCGCCTCAGCCAAGTTCGTTGTCATATGACCATATCGTTTACCCCCTCATATGATCTAAGCCGTTTTCCCTCAGGATTTTGGCAAGGTAGTCTGCGCCATTTTTATTTCTGGCTCTCAATTCTTTGAATAGCTGGTCTACCTCATGTACATAATGCGAGTTTCCTAGGAAATGAAAGTTGAATAGTTAGGGGCGAACAACACATGAAAATATACCGTAAATGCAAATGACCTAAAAGATGTACCCATTCAAAGCACCAGAGCACGTTCATCTTGGTTCTTGTAGTTCTGCAAGTAGTTAACCGCAATGTGTCGTAAGCAGTAACAGTGGTAAATTTAGGGAGGCTCCCAAGACTAGCCCAAATGTTCTATTGCCCATATGATCGATGCGCCTTTATCGAAAATAACATATATCCCATCGTCCCTTGCCCGCATTACATGAGAAATAACATGTCTCCGTAGGTTCTTAAGGAAGAACAACCAAGACTCGAGATCCTCATTTTTCAACTATTGCGAAGGCTACATGAACAATTTTTTGATTGCCATCTTGTGCAACTGCCAGAAGTAAGACCTGTGTATATTTCCCGTACAACCAAGTATCGTCTATCTGAACCATCGGCTTGCAGTGCTTGAATGCATTTATGCACTGCGGAAATGTCCAAAATATCCCCTTGAATTGAAAAACACCTGGTATGACACGATCATTTTCGTATGCTGGAACCGTCTCAAGTTTCACAACCATTCTGGGTATGTGTTTCTGCATCAGGTTTAGCCACAGGCGCAACTAGCTGTAAGATTCCTCCCATTGGCCAAACACTTTTTGTATGGCCCACCACCTTGCATACCATGCTTTATGGTATTCAGGAATGTAGCCGTGATGTTTTTGAGCTACAACAATATATGTGGTAACTATCACACGGGGATTTGCTTTGATCATTTCCATGAAGGTATCGCATAGGACGTGCACATCCAAGTTCTTGTGATCTTGATTTAGGTTGCTCACGGTGTATGTATGAGGCCCCTCTAGTTTCATGATTCTCCAGAGCCTGCTCGCTTTCTTCAAGGATGATACACGAACCCTCCACTTACATCCCTGGTTCTTGTGGGCACATTTCGTAATGTAGAAACCCGGTTGGGTTTTCTTCACAGTCGTCTTAACTACCCGGTGAATGTTGTAGTGCTTAATAGCGGCCACGACCAGTTCTTTTGTCAAGAATGCCATCCCAATGGTAAGTTCACCATTAGTATGGTGGTTGTAACCGTCAATTTTTTGGAATTGTGAAAATTTTGGAATGTTTAAGGCATCCATATAAACCGTTGTGAAGTGGCATGATGGCTGATAATAAGAAATAGGTGATGCCGATACTGGAACGTTGCTTTTTGTCGAGTGTTCTTTGTTGCCTTCTAAATCTTCGATACAACATGCTCAAATGTTCACGTCTACTGGTGGTTCATAGAAGGGCCCTTGCTTGTCGCCATCGGGACCGGGTTCCCTAACCGGTTCTTCGTCAGAAGTATCCCCTCAAACTAGAATAGTTCTGCGTCATTGACTGCTATCCTTTTAGGCGAGCAGACTAGTCGTCGATCGCGAGACTGCTCACAAGATTGCTCATGAACCGTATTACCAAGATTAAAGTCGAACGCACCAACACAAGAATGTCTCTACATAGATGGTTGAACGTACTCCGTACTAGGGACATACGCTGAGTATTGTCCATGTGAGAAATCATCGAAGGGGTTGAATGTTTTATGGTCGGAATATCTCATGTAGTTGTGGGATGATGGCGCTTCCTCCACCATACTATACAGATTGTACGTTGCATGTCTTCGCATTGGAGAGGATGGTGCTTCAAATTCATCATTCGGGGGTTGGTTCAAGTCAAACCCAAAACTAGCTACGCACAAATGTCTTGGCACAGAAGACGACGATGCACCAAACTCGTTGCGTGGACTGTATGTAGTTAGTAGGTTGAGATCATTTCTTAAACCAGTCGTCGGGCTATCAATATTGGCATTAGGGTCGAAGTCGAAATTCGCCCGTCTCTAGCTTGGGATTTCGATAGCAGCATTAGAATCCGAAAATGACGCTTATAGCTCGAGGGGCCCTCCTAAAGAATACTCCAAATGGGTAGCCATCATTAATTCCACATCATCGTTGTCCCCAATGCGGCATACTGAACAGGTTAACGGCTCTAAAGAGATCAGAAGATGATACTTCAACTCGTCCAGCTTTTCCCCAAGGCTATGCGAGACACTATTTTCCACTTCCTTAATCAACTTCTTGTATGATAATCTCATCAGAATCATTAGCGTTACAGTATTTGTGGACTGAAAAATGACGCCGAGTGAGGCATCAACGATTATCTCGCCATCGTAGCATACAAGAACAACAACACCTCCTCGTCTCGACATTTTTCCAGCAATTGATAGACTTGAAAAAATTGAAAGACTTGAATGAAAACTATACAATATCAGTATTGCATTCTACTTCATATAAGGGAACAAAGGACCAATCTCATCTGGAAAATCCCGAGGGACCTTGCTTTTGCAGACGTGTTAGGAAAGTAAAGAACTTGTTTTCTACAATAAGCGAGTTCCTATCAGATTCCTGGATCTCGCGTTCTGCAAAGAGCGAATTCTTTTGTATCTCGTGTTATAAAGAAAGTGAGTTCTTTGCAGACTCAAACGCTGACACAACGTGTCTGACACGTCTAAAAAAGGAAAAGTTTGGTCCGGGTGAATATTATTGGTACTATGTACCATTATATCAGGCAGAATTGAATACATGTTTGAATAATTGAGGTAATGGGATGTAAGTAGTGTTGTTTGAATTTTTGAAGTAAATTGTATCATCCTGCTGTAACGTGCTGGAAAAATATAATTTAAGATGATTTTTACCCAATACTGTTTCACATAAATAAATAAATGATGATAAATTGCAGTGTTACACATACTTAGAACATTAATGAAGGAGTGAAAGGTTAATCAGAATCATCGTAGTCAGTTGAAAAGTCTGAACTAAAGTTAAGTTGTTCGATCATCTGTTATTTTTGTTGTCTACGCCTATACATAAAAAGCTGCAACTCGTCGGCAGCTGCATCAACATCCGGTGAAAATGGAGCTTGTTCAGTAGTTGCTGCGAGTGTGGACAGAACATCTTCTACGGGTGAAGACGTACTACCTTCACCGGCGTTGACCTCATCGAACTTAACATTTAAATGGATGTATTTAGCTCCTATAGAATAGAGTTGGTCATACATGTTACGAACGCCAGTTTCGTTGGTAAGCTTCAGAAAGTAGTACGTTTTAGCTGCCGTCGGTGTTGGGATTTTACATTCCAAGTAAGAAATTGTCGAGTGACATTTTGCTAGTGATTGCTGAGTCGAAATAGGTACCGAGAAAATAAAATGTTGCGAAAAATTTAGCCATGAGAGGAGCAAAGAGTTGAGTTGGATGTTTTGGTGAAATAGATATGAGAAAAATAAAACTTCAATTCGTGGGTTTTTATAGTAAATGAAAAACATCACATGAGTAAATTTAATTCGAATAAAAAACGCGAGTTGTGCCAGTTTTACAGATTCCTTACGGGTCAGGAGAAGTCGCGTTTTATAGAATGCGAGTTTTTCCAGAGAGAAGTCGTGTTTTATATAACACGACTATGATGAGTATTAATTAACATCTAACCATTTTGAACATTAATTAATAAATTGTTAATTAATAAAACGATTACATCTAATTGTAGCGAAAATGAGGTCCGTCGTATTTCCTCATATCTTTGGTATACTACGATGAATATTAATTAACATCTAACTGCTTCGAACATTAATTAATAAAACGTTAATTAATAAAACTATTACATCTAACCACTTGGAACATTAATTAATAAAACGTTGTTTAGCCAAATGTTGTTCAACACATACTTAGAACATTAATTAACAAAACATATTACATGTCAATTATATTAGAACAACTGCATGTATGAGGTCCATCGTATCTTGTTATCTTCTAAATGTTGTTCAACCTCTCTGTTCGTGATACACGAATCCTCGAGTTACAACCATCACGCTTTGCGACACATTCTGCGATATAGACGTCCACAGTCGTTTTCTTCACCGCCGAACGAACTGATCAGCGTATGTTGTAGTTTTTAATTGCAACCCCTGCCATTTTCTTCGTAGTGAATATCATCCTAACTTGTAGTTCACTGTCAGTATCGACATCATCCATTATAGAACTGGAATGAAAAAATAGACAATGAGAAATTTTGAGCGAATTACAATGAAAGGAAATGAAAGAGTGAGTTCGTTGAGGAAGCAAAGGGGAGGGGTCTATTTATAGGGGTGTAAATGAACCGATGGTCTTTCAAATTATTGTTCTTTATAGAAGACATGCATTGAAACACATAAAATATTACATACGAATCACATTGTAAATTATATTTTTATTTTTTGTACCTCTAAACATGCAGACTAAAATAATTTACATATGAATTGATATAGACGAGAGGTGCAATAGTTTGTCTGATTTGTATGGCCGACGAGAGATTTGTCGTTGCTGTATATAAATGGTCGGCGAGAGGTGCAATAGTTTGTTCTAGTTGTTGGAGCCCTCAAGCTTCGTGAATTTCGTGAGTACGCAATAATCATCATCTTCCATGATACATATGTCACCAATACCACTACATGTGAGGGTCTTAATATAGCTTCGAAAACACCGACAATGGTAGCATCTTTGACCCGCACTATTAAATGCAACTGACACTCACCAAAAGCTATAACCCTAGACATGACAGCTAAAGTTGTAGCTATTGTGATTTCGTGGTACCGATCATTTTTGTGGAACCCCACCACACGTTTCCAAATATTGTGATTTGTCGATCATCTTGTACAAAAACAGACCATACACACATTGCACCACAACTTGTATCTTATCAAATCCATCTACTAATTGTGCAAATACATATTCACCAACGCTCTGGACTATATATAGACCAAAGTCGCGTTCTGCAAAGAGCGACTTTGGCAGGATTCCTGACGTGTAAGGAAACGCGCGTCCTACGAAGCGCAACTTTTCGAGGAACTCGTATCCTACAAAGCGCGAGTTTGCCACTTCAATAAAGTCGCATGTAACAAAACACGACTTCTACTTCTATATAAGCTACCCGACTGATCAAGGAAGCACACACCACTCAGCCGAAGAAAAAAAAATTGCATTCTGAGTTAGTGTTTGAAGTTTTCGATTGTAACTACTACTGCCAACAAACCACGTATCTGAAAAATTTATTCGTAAACTAATTTTTTGGATATTGTGATTTTTTATTATTTGTAGTTGCATATATATGTTGAGTAGATGTTAACTATTCAATATTTTTGTTCAGGAGGATCAACAACAACAAATCACAATATCTTGAAATTCGAGGCTTTTTTGAATGGCAGGCAAATGACAATATCCAATAGACCTCCGAGATTCAAGACAACCACCGATTCTTAACCTTTTGTTCGAGGCTAAGACCCTCGCATGCAATCGGTGTCAAAGACCCAATAATGTAAGCATGTTTAGGGATACAATACTCGACTCCAATAGATCACTAAGCTTGAAGACAATGACCGGTTCTCTAAGACCGAGATATTAAAACAAGTTGAGGATCTTTAAGAAGTGTTGGTTGGTTACAAATCCGATTTTATCCTTTCAATTGTAAAAAAATTAGAAGGGATACCCCTTCGTCAAAATTTTGTATTCTGTTTTTTAATATAAATATTATATAAATATAAATATTATTAATTACTTAAAATTAATAATAATAATAACAAATATATTAATAATAAAATTTCTATTATAATATATTGGAAAATATATTAAAAATATATTAAATATTAATATAATGACATTAATAACAAACAAATATATTAATAATATAAATATTATATTTTTAAATAAATTGTCGCGTAATTTCAAACGACATGAAGAAAAAACATGTGACCTCGCGTTCTGCAAAACGTGTTTTCTTTGGGACATCGCTTTTTATAGAACGCAAGATCCAGTTTGACCGTTCAGTATGCGCGCCTGGTCAAATACCCCATCGTTTCAACAAAACTCGCGTTCTGTAGAAAGCGAGGTCCCAAAGAAACCGCGTTCTGCAGAACGCGAGGTCTCTTTAATGTCGCTTCCCAGATGGTGCGAGGTCTTCTTCTTCTTCTTCTTCTCTTATTTATTTATTTTCTATACAATACAATGGCAGGTTTATTAAGGCTAGACGGACGACACATGTTCGACTATTGGCGGAGGAATCCGGTGGTAATGTTTTTTTATATTTTTGTGATTTTATATTATTTCTTTGTTCATTTATTTATTTATTTATTTATTTATCTTATATATATATATATATTATTTCTTATTATATTTTTTCAAACACTATGAACGAGCATTGACATGCTATTTGAATCGTATCACCGACCCGCCGGATGAGGATATTCTTCCCTTTATTGATGAAGCCAGTTTTGGCCACGTCGCTACTATAGTTGGCAGTACAAAGTTGAATCGTCCTTTGACTAACGCAATATTAGAACGATGGAGGCTATAGACGCACACCTTTCATCTTCTGTGTGACGAGGCAACAATTACACTGGAAGATGTTGCATATCATCTTAGGTTGACTACTGACGGCGAGATTATTACCGGTATTGCCGACGATGACTGGCCGACCCTGTGTGCTGACCTACTGGGAGTGGTGCCGAAGAAGTTCGACGACGGCAAAATCCTCCTAACATTTTTGGAGCAGAATTTTACAATCTTCCCTTCGACGCGGATGACGAAACAGAGCGGGTAAATATTTTTATTTTATTATATATTTTGTTGTTTTATTTTTTACTAATTAAATATTTTTATAATACTACTTATTATTTTCGCAGTGGTTTGTTTGTGCCCACATCATACGAATGATTGGAGGGATTTTAATGCATAAGAAATCTCGCAACAAAGTCCATGCGATGTGGTTGTACCATCTCGATAATTTTGCCGAGTCAAGAAGAAAATGTTAGGGAGCAGCGGTCTTTGCCATTTTGTTCAGGGAGCTTTGTAGAACCATCGACCATGACAGAGCCGCAATCGGAAGATGTCTTGTACTGCTGTAGTCTTGGGCTTGGTTTCGAATGTCGTTTTTAAGCCCGCGGCCTAGAAACCCCACCCCGTACTTATTCCCACTTATTCAGAGGTACTATTCAAATTTTTTAATTTAATTTAATTTATTTTATAATTATATTTTCAAACTGTTACAATTTTTTAATTCTTTTCCATTAATGAAAGGTGGTGCGTTCAACTCACTCACCAGGGACTGCCAACTACACAACGAGACTATAGACTGCTGATCAACAAGATACATGACGAGGTTAGGAATTCAGACCAACTTTTTTAATTAAACTTTATATAAATCACGTTCAAAATTAATTTTTTCAGTTCGTGTGGACTCCGTACACTGACCCTGCGATTCGTGATTGTATTCCGAGAGAAATTATGGACACCTCTCACGTATGGCTGCTGCTAGTGCCACTTATCAACTACAAAATTGTCAAGTGACATCCTATGGACTGGGTTCTGCGACATTTTGGCTTCATCCAAGGGGTTCTGCTGTCGCCACTCAATTTGGACAAATTACATCTGTTGACGCGGCAGGGGAAGACAGAAGTCCATTGGGGCCATCATCACGCTGACTGGATTGGGCAATGGATGAAAAGATACGGCAGGTGATTGCTCATTTGTGCACCCATTGTGGATCATGCCATCACTTTTAACTATACGCAGTGGTACCACCAAAATGGGAAGCCGCATATACTCACTTCGGAGGAGCACGAGCGAGAAACTGATGTGCCTCCCCAAAACCGCCCATCCACTCATCGTCAAGCCACCCAGAGCCAGCCGACGCAGCGCGGTCCGAGAATGGGTCTTGAAAGCTAGAGACGATGAACTCACACTGCATGGGCCTCGTCGTCTGGAACATCGTTTCAGCATATGAGTGGTCCCGAGACGTTTTAGCACGGGCCTCCACCCGAGTTCGGCTTCATGGATGCTTACCGTCCTTTCATGCCGATGAGTGGTCCTCCGGTGTTCAATGTTCCACCATTGTCATCATACTTCGACTACAGTATTGTCGAGAATACGTCGCCGCAAAGCTTGTTCTACATCGGCCCCGAACCCAGTAGTGGTCCGTGTTTCGAGGACGTTCATGGAGCCGATGATGATGCCGCTATTGCTGAGAACGACCTTGGAGCACATGACATTCGGTGAAATCTGCCACGGGATCATCGTGCACCGAGCAACGGAACGGGTGGACATAGGCATCATTAGTACGAGGGGTTGTCTAAAAAAAATTTAATTATGTTTATGCAAGGAATTATTTTTTTTAATTTTATAATTACCAATATTTTATTTTGCCTTATTTATTTTTTACATAATTTTTAGAATTTATATTTAATTTCATTTGCTTTGTATAAACAATAACCTACATTATTCGATTAATAAACCGAGCCTATCAAGCATTTTTAAAGGCAAAACCATTCACAAAAACAAGCTATGTAACCGTTTTCAATGCTAATTTTAGTCGGTTTAGAATGGAATGAACTTGCCCATATTGGTGTCAAATGAAAGACAAGTTCCAGTACTACGAACCCAAACTCAATATTTACTAAAAATATACGATTAATAAGCTCGAAATATTTCTCGAACATGCCTATGGACGCTTGGTCTGGTACCCCGATTTGCAAAGAACTCGCTTTATGTAGAAAGCGAGTTCCCCGCGATAAATTCAGCCAGCTTTTCAAATTCTCAGTGAACTCGCGATTTGTAGAACGCAAGTTCCTGTTAAATTTGTTATTCTGAAAAGCGTTGAAACATATGCAGAACTCGGTTTCTGCAGAAAGCGATATTGCGTTTCCCAGAACCCGAGTTCTTCATACGTGGCAGATTTGGGTGTTATTTTTTTCAAATAAAAGATGGCGGGGTCATTTATCTTAATAATTAGTAAAAAAGGTTTTTGATATAAAAACGCCCGGGTTCGGGTTAGGTGAGAAAAATATCCGACCTGAATAATTAATACAGAATATTTATATTATTTACAAAAATGCCACTTCTATATATATAATATTTAGTGCTTATTTACTTTTCATTCATTTCCCAGCTGATGTCGCTTGGTTTCTCTCACGCCTCCTCCTCTGCATCATTCCATGTTTCTTTAATTTTTTGTGGTTAATGTTTTTTTGTTTTTAGAATAACCTATTCTTTCTTTCTTCTTTTATTCTAGTTAATATTCTTTTACAATAAATTTTACAGTTTGAATTTTTTTTCAAAATCTTACTTCATTGTTTAAATCATACATGAAATCTTCTACAAAGTTCTATTTTTTCATGAAAACTCAAACTATGCTCATGATGTTTGATAATAACTTTGTATTTAGTTTTGACTTGTGGATTTTGTTGACGGTGTAAAGATTTTGTAAGGATTTTCTTGAGTTTTGCAGCAAGCTTCAATCTTTTTCTTTAATGTTTTATGTTTGGTTGCTGAGAAACTGATCATGTGATGTTGAAATTTTTCGAATAAAATCGGGTCGGGTCGAATTTCAGTCTCAAATTTTGGGTCGAATTTGGGTCAGGTGAAGCACTGATAAATGTCAGGTTCAGGTTGGGGTCGGGTGAAGGATAGTTTTACTCGGGTCGAGTTTGGGTTGACCAAAAATCCGACCCTACCCGACTCGTACTCATCCTTAAATTTAATGCATAAAAATGAAATTCCAACACATCAATTAGATCATTTAATATTTTTGTAGTGCAATTTGTAAAAGTGAACATAATCAATCTATTATAAGACCCACATTTTTTATAAGAATGTGTGATCAAATAGGTCTGCAGGTGTTGAATTTTATTAAATGTAAAGCTGTTTCTTTTCCTAAACATTATTACTAAATTTCTATTAATATCATTATCTAAGGATCGACATCCCAAAGATTTGTTAACCTAATTTTTAGAAAATGAGCCTATAAATCAACCTTGCCAAGCCAAACCCCCCTTCGAGTTAAGGGACGGCGTGAAATATTTAACTAATATCCAAGTAAAACTTCAATTTCATTTATTTATTCAGCTTCTTCCAGTCCACAATATTATATGTGTATATGCTCAAATGATACTGTATGTTATAATATATTACAACTAATAACATAATAAATTTCAACTCTTCTTTTTTAATCTAAAAGGCACGCTTTGAAACAATTGAATTAATATATGTAGTCTACATTTCTTATTCACATTGGCAGCTTTCAGGATCACATTTATAAAAATTGAGAGTCAACGGCATATGCATACGTGTTATGTGAAATGGTTTTTTTTTTTTTACATTTTTTTCTTTCAATGTGTTATACTCTTGATGATGATGATGGAAATCATGCGGTTTTATTTATGCAAAAGAAAAATAAAAATTATTTTGAGAAAAACTTTGATATACAAGTTGTGTATAATAAAGTTTATATATGTTTGTCAAATTTAGGGTTTGAGAGTTTAAATTAAATTTAGAATTTAGGGTTTATGTTGAAAAATTTGAAATTTAGCTTAGAGTTTATGTCTTATGATTTAGATTTTAGGAATAGAGATTTAAATTTTAGATTGTATAATTAAAATAAAAAATATATAAATATTTTTTACACGTATTATGTATCAAAATATAATTTAATTATTTTCGTATGAAAACAAAATTATTTTATTTCGGGCAGAAGGGAAACAATTCAAATATATACATATATTTATTTAAATGTGTATATATATATAAACAGGGATCATAATGGTCATTTTCACGTCGAAAGGTTGACCTAGCCAAGGAAAGGAGTTGGTGGGAACTCTAGCTACTTGAATTTTCCTTAAAAAGGACCTAAACAATTTAATATTACTTGTAAAATGAGTTTACTTTACTTAATGGATCTAGCACTTCATACCACTAGATAAATTGGTTGTTAATAAGAACTTATTTAAATTTTAATCTTTAAGAAAAATGAAAAAAAGGAAATTATTAAAAGTATAAAATATTAACATTTATTAAAAATTTAAAATTAAAATGTCCAAAAATAATTTAAGATATTAAAAATACTAAAAATAAAATTAGTATTAAAAAATTAGAAAACTATATAAAAACTAAATAAATATTAATATATACTTAAGATTTTCAAATATTTAACAAAACACTAAAAAATAAAAAGGGTAAAATACATCACATGCCACTTAATTATAAGTCTAGTAACAAACATGTCACATTTTTTAAAACTAACAATTTAGTCACTCAATTAAAATTTTGTGACAAACAAGTCCCTCACTCGTTACAATTGAAATATGGTTTGGTATAATAATAATTTCAGTCTTAAAAACTTAAATATTCTATCAATTTTGTCCTAATTAAAAAATAGTCCAATACATTTAACCATTCATATTTAATAATGTCAACATTGTACCCTCTTGTACACTCTTTGACCACTTGTCCCACTTCATGCTATTGTCCATCAGCTCGATAATCGACATATTTGATAGCTCAACATGCACAATCACTTCACTACTGGACACCTAACAAATTAATGGAACAAACTCATTATAACCTTAACATTACCTGTTAGTAGACTCAATCACTTTACTAATGAAAATTTTAAACATTAAGGGTTAAATTTATTGAATTGTTTTGAATTAAGACCATATTAATATAATGTATAATTTTGGGACTAAAATTGTTACTATACCAAGCCATTTGTTTCAATTTTAATAGAGTGACCAAATTGTTATTTTTAGAAGAAATGTGATTTGTTTATTATCAAACCTATAATTAAGTGATTTGTAATGTATTTTACCTATTATAAAATTAAAAAAAAAATCCAAATGTGAACACTCATTATACAAGTCTTCGATATATGTCCTCAACTTGAGTCTATTGTCGTTGCTTACACATATTTTCAACGTAATTAATCTTATATTATAGTAAAAATGAAAATTCTACAACGCGCCACGAACATCGCTGAACACCACTATGTTGAACACCGTTAAATATTATTAAATTAATTAATAAAGATTTAAAATTTCAAGGACTCATCATACAATTAATAATTATTTTAAAAAATTCAATTAAATTATTTTTATATATTAAAATTTTATTTTTTAATAAGAGTTAACTATATATTTAGTACCTTACCTATTTTTGTATTTCTATTGAACCCTCATTATTTAAATATTATTTTAATTTGACCCTATTCTTTATAAAAAAATAATTTAAGCCTCAACCTAAAACCCTAAACTATTAAACCTTAAACCCTTAAACTCTTAAACATATACCCTCATTATTTAAATAATTTAACCCTTAACCCTCAACCTAAAACCCTAAATTATTAAACCTTAAACCCTTAAACTCTTAAACATATACTCTCATTATTTAAACAATTCCTTTTTGGGTGAAGAAGGAATAATTGTGTGATACAAAATGATTTAATGCAGGTAGAAACAAAAGCAACAAAAACATTGTAGGAATAACTTCAATAAACCGATGGATGAAGGACTAGCTGGAGACACATGTACTTACTCATCTCGACAGTACTGGATTTTATCCACATCAGAAGCTAAAGCTTCTATCTCTCCAGTTAATGGAATACTCCTATATTCTATATTATAACCCTTATCTTTAAGAGCAACATATACTTCAGCGACTTGTCTAGTTAATGAAAGGGTTTAAGGTTTAATAGTTTATGATTTTAGGTTGAGGGTTAAGAGTTAAATTATTTAAATAACGAGGGTATAAGTTTAAGAGTTTAAGGGTTTAAGGTTTAATAGTTTAGGGTTTTAGGTTGAGGGTTAAATTATTTTTTTATAAAAAATAGATTTAAATTGAAATAATATTTAAATAATGAGAGTTTATTGAAAATACGGAAATAGGTGAAATACTAAATATATAGTTTACTCTTATTAAAAGAAATAAAATTTTAATATATATATAAATAAATAATTTAATTAAAATTTTAAAGTAATTATTAATTATTTGACGAGTCCTTAAAATTTTAAATTTTTATTAATTAACGTGTTCAACAATATTTAATATTAATAATGTTCAACGATATTCGTCGCACGTGGTAGACTATCTTTACGGTTACTTCCTATCGTCTAAAACTAATGTGGCAGAATTTTGCACCGAAGTAATTTTCGTGAATCTTATTTTGGGCCTCAGAATTTACTTTTTAGATATAAGTGACAGCAATATCACAGTGAATTTATCTTTCAAAAGCAAACTTATCATTATGTTATTATCTTTCGTTAAAGGAATGTTGTGGCACGTTAAACTGATGGTCAATATCTTATTTGACTTTTCAACTATTATATTTTGACATTTTTATAATACTTTTATGTAATAAATTCAATAACTCTAAAAAAAACTAAAAATCTCAGTTTTTCTTTTAAAATACATGATAATTCATAATTTGTTTTTAAAAATAATAATGTATAATTTCTTTAAAATCATATATTTTTTTAAATGTATAAAATTTCTCCCTAAAATCTAAATAACAATAACATCAATTATCACAATCCAATCAACTACGACGTGCAAATTCAAATGATATTTATAAAGCCAAATAATTTTCCAAAATAAACAATTAATTAGTTTGAGATTGATTACATTATAATTCGAAAAATATTTAATGCAACTCAGATAAAGAGTTTGAAAAATAATATAACTTGAAAATGTTGATAATATTTACTTGGCAATAATTACAGTACACAAAAAATTACACGATTTTTATAATTTCAAAAATGTTGCGAATAAAATAACAAGAATAACGAACAAGAATAAAAGAACAAAGAGATGTGAAAAAAAGGGATTTATATTATTCTCAAATATAGACTTGTATACAATGCCTTCACTAAATCATCTATTTATAGGCATAAGAAGTACATAATACATTAAACTCTAATTAATATAGATAATATTCCTAATGATAAAGTAAGTCAAATCTCATTGATAAAGTTCTTATCATGATAGACATCCACATAGATAAATATTCATAACACCCCTAGGATGTCTATGAAGATAATGTGCCTCGTTAAAACCTTACTAAGATAAAAACCAATGGGAAAAAATCTTTAGTGAAGGAAAAAAATACATACATCTTTGATACGCATAACATGTTGCCTATTTAAAAACTTTACTAGGAAAACTCATTGAGACAAAACCTGTGTTAAGGGAAAAGAGTGCAATGTGTATTTACCCCCTAATGAAAACATCACATAAGATATTTGAATCTTCATAATTCAATCTTAAATACTATTTTTCTAAAGATCGTGAGGGATGGAACTTTGGAGTAATATGTTCCATGATGTATCCACCTTTCGATTGAGATATACATCTTGCATTATCTCTACACAAGATAGCTTTCTATCGTATCTTGTGAAAGTAAATCACATATCTTTTGGATATGTTGGGTCAATGGTCTTAGCCAAACATTTTGGGTTGCCTCGTGCACAACAATTATTTCTACAAGATTTGAGAAGGCATCGACGAATGTTTGAAGATCTAAAGGTAACAATCTTTGTATATCCATGGATATTTCTTGACCAACTAATATATGGTGCTTCAAGACCAAGAAAAGATATAATTATCTTTATTCACACCTAACAATCTTACAATAGATATGTTTTATCCATATTGAATCTTCTTTAAGATTCTTTCAACTTATGTCCATTTATAGACAAAAACGCATAGTTAAGTGCTCAATCTTTAGGTCGAGACAAAACCACATCTCAAGATTCTTTTTCTCAAATACTTTTATTAAATACTTTGAAAGCTCTTCACGAGTTTCCAATTTAAAGCTCTTTAGGAGTGCTAATGATATAATGAATCTTGATCCAAACTCCTTTATAAAATACATAAGTAAATATGATCATTCTTATAGTATTTCCTCAATTAGTACCCACTAAGGGGATTATACCAAATGCACCAAAATATGAATATTCAAGAGGACATATCTAAATAATTTTTTTCGGAAATTTCCAAATCCGTCACGGATAACTTTCCTTTTATAGGGATCTACAAAATGATTAGACGCGTATAAAATGTTCCATAACTGCCAAAGTAATTGCATCCACCATGAAGTAATTAAAATTCTTCATAAATCATAATTCAAGTCGTATTTACGACTACATATTTGTGCCTCACTTGGATTACACCTTTAGGTGTTTAGACTGTCGGTTCAAATACTTCTCTTTTAGAAGTTCAAAGCGTATTTCTATGTTGGTCAATTCAATATCTATACTTTTGGATAGATTTCTATACAAGATCCTCATTTTTTTCTTTACTTCTATAAAAGTATTCTATTTAAAACTATTTGTAAAATCGTTGTCGACAACTTTTTAACTTTCTGGTTCCATTCTCGCAATGACATAACTCATCGATATCTCTTCAAGATTTCAATCTTTATTTCAGGTACCTAAAACTCTTCTAGAGTTTTATTATTAGTTATGTCTTGGGTCTCTTTAGGAGCATCCACCTACAATATATGACCATCTCATATTACTTTCTATTTACGATAATTTTGATCATTAGAACCATTTCAACTATCATGCTTCAAGCATGATTTACATTCTCTCGCTCTAACATGTAATTTAAACTTAGAGCATTTTAGTTGGTATATGAGACTTAATTACTCTCATTAGGTCAGTAAATATGTCTGGCAGTTGACATATAATAACATGAATTATCTTATGAACTTCTAGTTCATATACGAGGATCTAGATAATGATAATTCATTTTCCTCTATCCAGCTGATTATTATCTCCCCTGATGTTGAGAAAAATCATGTCATAAATGATTCTCTAATTAATGTTTAAGAATTTAAAAGGAGACTTGTACTCAATATATATTCTCAACCTTTTTTATTTACCCATTTTGTGCGTTGTGGTGGAGCAATTCATATCGCACATTCAAAAATAATAAAATGGGAAATGTATGGTTTCTGACCAAAAACCAATCATAATGGGGAGTTTATTATAACTCGTTGGCTTGATGCGTATAAGTGTTGCTATATGGAAACATCATATAAATAATAACTCTTTTGTTCTCATAGTTTAGATATTAAATAGGAGACATCCAATTGAAATTTTGCTAAACTATATTTTTCATAATCAATAGGCTTTGTAACAACTAATATAGCCTAAAATATAAACCCACTAGCTTTTGCAAGACGAATAGTCTAACTGCATAATCTGAATCCTTTTATAATCGATCTCATAAACTTCTGGTTGTAAGTTGATAAAACAATATAGATGCATCTACTAAAATCATATAAAACTTTCTACATTTGCGGATATATGGGCCCATATTTCGTTCAGATATGCAAGACATGCAGTCTCAACTTCAACACAAGAACTTCAAGTTCTAGTTCTTTTGGTAAGTGGATCAACTATATCCTTTGAGAACAAACAACACAAGAACTTCAAGTTCTTTTAGTAAGTGGAATTTAATCAATTCCATTAAGCAACACAAGAACTTCATGTTCTTTAATAAGTGGAATTTAATCAATTCCTTTGAGAATAAGCACCACAAGAACTACATGTTCTTTTAATACACGTGCATGTAAATCTCAATAATTTCTGCACCATTATTGATCAGGATGGTCTAACCGATCATGCCAACTATATATATGTGTGTATATATCTCTGAATTTGTAAACTTCTTGTTTACCATAACATGTAATTCAATCTCACTCGTACATGTCTAATACGACCATCAAAATTGTTCCTTTAAATAGGAATATATTTAGCTCGTTTGGAGCTTTCAATTGAAATTATCTTTTGGTAGCAATATATAGCTCTTCTAGAGCTTTCAACTGACTTTTTGGCTACCCGATCTTATATTCGTATTGACTTATTTCAAATGCCAATTGATAACACATGTTATCTATAATTCCCAAAGGGATATTTGTGAACCCATATTGCTCTCTTAAAATTTCCACTTATAGTGGTGACGATATTATTACCATTAGCGGTAATTATTGCAATATTCACAATTCTGCACTTTTCATAATGTGCTTTCTCTCAAGAATTTATTGCTCTTCTAGAGCATCAATATTTTCAGTACTTTGAGATATAGTACTCACATTATTCTCTTGCATTTAAATGGGAAAATATATCTTATGCTTATGTTGAGCATAAATCGTCACCATAGATTGTATTTGACAAGTAATCATGTTAAAAAAAATAAATACTCCCTCCGTCCCATAATTTTTTGTCCCTTATTGACTTTTTTTGGTCAATTTTTTAACTTTGACTCATAATTATTTAAAATATATAATTGATAAAAATATGAAAAAATATATTTTAAAAACCTCTAATCGAGTAGTTTTCAAATATATATTTTATAAAAATTAATTATTTAAAATATTCAATATAATAATAGTCAAAGTTTAAAAATTTTGACGTTCAAAAAGTCAATAAGAGACATTATTTATGGGACGGAGGGAGTAAATAAATATCATAATATATAAATATAAATATATAACGTAAATAATTAATGTGTGTAAAATAAATAAACGTAAAGCAAAATAAATAAAAATTTGCTTCTATTTTCTTTTCTTTATCATTCAATGATTCTTGATTTTTCAACGTACAACACGTACGAGACCAATGGTTTTTAACATCACATTGGTAATAAGAAGAGTTTTACTTCAATAGAATGATCTTTATCACTCTTGTCATCCTTATAACCTCACTACCGGTGGGTAGAAGTATTCTTAAAATGACCATATTTTTCATGTCTATATTCATAGCCTCGACCACGACCACAACTTCTAATGTGGTTTTTATTCCTTCCATAATATAATCTCACATTCACTTCAGGGAATAGAGTAGAGCCAGTGGGCCTTTGAAACCTTTTTCACATATCCTTATCACAGAGAACAAAGGTTTAATCCTCATACACGACATTGTTAAACCTGTCCACAAGGTCCTTTAAAAACCTCATTTGAGACCAATAGCCTCGCAGAACGGGACGTCCATCCAATATACTCGGATTATATCGAAATTATGTCTCTAATTGAACAATGATTTACCATGTTTGCATTCACTTTAGGGAATGAAACAATTCCAATAATCATATGGAATAAACATCATGCTTGCATTCACTTTAGGGAATGCCCCATCATTGATAATCGCATAGAATAAACATCATGCTTTGCATTCGCTTCAGGGAATGCCTCCCATAAAACTTTTTGGATCAAGACGAATTTTTGTAACTTGAAATTGGGTGAAGTCTATGGTCGAGTTTTTCGACGAAGAAGAAATATTGCTTTCGAGCAAATATAAACTTTATAACAATCTTTTTATAGATTGAAATTCACCATGATTTATCGCACATTAAAATCATAATTTAAAGAGAAAAAAGTTTACCGATATTGATTTTCCTCTTGAGAACAATGGAGACATAGCAAACGACCAAAACAACTTCTCATAATCTCTTTACGTCATTGTCTCTTACCACGCCATTTAAACATATCATGTAAAACTCAAAACACCGTGACCCTTATCCTCATACTGTCACACAAGTTCCCACTCTCGCAATGACAATTGAACTTTGTCACTCTAGCAGGGATTTCAATTGTAAACAAGGGAAGCCATAAATATATTAGCAATGGCAGTGTTGATTGGAAGACAACACAAGGGCCATAAGCTTTGTTCTACTTTCGTGAGGTGTTTTAAAATCCATTGCTCGCTCAAACCTTCAAATAATTTCATCATGCTTTTTCAAAAATTAAAGATTAAATTAAAAATTAAGATAAAAGCAATCAATAATTTTTTTAAAAAAAGGGAAAACACTTATCTTCGGTTTAACAAAGAATCAAAATTTTCCCGATACTTCCTTTTAGATTCGAACAAGAAGCACCAAAATCTTTTGAGCGAACTCGTGCTGATAACATGTTGTGAATAAAATAACATGAACAACAAACAAGAATAAAAGAACAAAGAGATGAGAGAAAGAAGGAGATTTGTATTATTCTCAAATATAGACTTGTATACAATCATTCAGTAAATCATCTATTTATAGGCATAAGAAGTACATAATACATTAAACTCTAATTAATGTAGATAATATTCCTAATGATAAAGTAAGTCAAATCTCATTGATAAAGTTCTTATCATGATAGACATCCACATAGATAAATATTCATAACAAAAAATAAATTATAAATTTTCATATATATATATATTAACAAAATCATGAGCTTTTTAGATTTTTTTAATTTATTGTTTAAAAATATTAATAAAGTACCAAAATAAAATTTTAATAATAATTTAGGGGATAAATAAGATAGTAGTCATTAAGTTAACCTTCTACATCATTCCTTTCACAAAAAATACCGATAGAGAAATCATTTTGTAACATTTCAATAAAGTTCAATGATAATTTTATAACTTTTGAAAGTTCACTAGCCAATACAATCAAATAATAATAGTTTAGGGACTATCGATGTAATTTTCTCTTTTTTTATAAGACGTGGGAAATGCTTTCGACTGGCATTGTTTAAAAAGAGCTTTTGCTTAAAAAAGTGATTTTTCACCTATAATCAATGGAAAACAACAAAAAATTAGATGTGAAATTATGGTTAGAAAAGTGATTTTCAACCCAACTTCAAAATCTACAATTTTTAACTTTTGTGGTAGAAAATCACTTTTGAGGTAAAGTTGCATTTTTACCCTTAATTATTTAACTCAAATTGATTTTTGAACTAAGTTTTATACATGCATAATAATATATTATTTTAATATTAATATTATATTCAAATAATAATATGAAAATAATATTAATTGAAAATTAAACTAATACTGATAATATTAAAATAATATAAAAATAACTCATATATATATATATATATTTATATATATATATATATATATATATATTGAATAGTCTAAAGGTGACTACAATGTAGTATTTGTTCATAGATATTTTTAACCCTTTGACAATGCGCATATACCATGTAGACAAAGCGATTTGAACCCGTATCTCCTAGGATGAACATCATCCGCTTTTTCACTGAGACACTTGTTGGGTTTAATATTAATATATTAAAATAATATAAATATATTAAAACAATATATTAAAATAATATTAAATTTTAAATTTTTTTATTTAATATTAAATATAAATGATGTATTAAAATAATATATTAAATATTGTCACAAGCATATTGTAATATTAAGATTTAACATTTTAATATTTTAAATAAAAAATAAATAATAAAAACATCATTTACGTTTATTTATTTGTAGTTTACAATATTACGTCTAAAATGGACATTTTATATTTTCAAAAGTACTTTTTGACTACAATATTAAAGACTAAAATCTTACAACTAACTTTTCAAAATCATTTTCTAACAACACTTTTAAAAGTACTTTTCAAAAAACAATGCTAATCTAACCCAAATAAATAGTAAGTAATTTTTAGGGTAAATAAATAAGTATATTGCATTAAAAAATGGTAGCAAAATGTTTATTATTTGGAGTAGTTGGGAATAAAGAGAATACATAAATCACGGGAAAGGTGAGGACTAGGGTTGTAAATGACCCGAGTTGAGCTGGAGTAGTGTTGAGCTCGACTCTGCTCGTTAAGAATACGAGTCGAGTTCGAGCTTGAGTAGTTTTTAACGAGCTTGAATAATCTGAGCTTGACTCGGCTCGTTAAGATCTCGAGTCGAGTTCAAGCTTGAGTCGAGTTCAATCAAGCCGGGTGTTGACCAAGTGGGATTCGAGTAGCTTGCGATCTGTCTCGTCTCATTTAAAGTTGGGCCTTATTTTGGAAGTCTTGTTAAGAATATATATATATATATATATATATATATAAGTTGGGCCCATTACTCTAGGGCGAGGATTTGAATTTTAAAAGGACGGGGATAGGAGAAAAAAAGGGGAGATACTATGTTGGAGAAAGAGAAAAGAAAACGGGGAGAGTGCAAATCGAAAAGGGGGAGAGAAAGTTAGGGAGAGTTTTAAACTCCGATCTAATCACCCGTTTTCGACATCTCCATCGTCATTGTGTTCATCTCGCCGAGACGAGTTCACTAATACCACTAGAGTCACCATCGTCATCGTCGTTCGTCGGCGTGAGAGAGGGCAAGTTTTGGATTTTCAAGATGAAGAAGTTCGAGTGTTCAAAACTAAAATCCGAGGAAACCACAAGAATCAACATGGCCGAAAATGACAGACTGGAGCTTGCCGGTCGATTCTCACCGCCGGAAGCTGCCGCAACCGTTGCTGCCTGCGCGTGGGCATGATCCACCAGCCGGTTGGAGCTTGTTAGCCGGCTGGGCCAAGCTGCTAAGCAGGCCTGTCAAGCCGGTCTAGACCAGGTCCACGAGCTGAGCTAAGCCGTTGACTCTGAGCCGAGCCGAGTTGACCAAGCCAAGCTACGTTGACCGAGCCGTAGACCTTTTTTGGGGGACCCTAGCCGGGGCGTTTTGACTTGTGAATTGAATACGAGATGCATGGAATTAATGTATTTTCATATTTGTTTTTATATGAGGATTATTCAGAATCAGATATCGGACCAAATAGAGTAATCAGAAAGCTTATATGAGGATTTATTGCTAATGCTTGAGGTTAGTACACCTCGAACTCCGAAATGCTTCATGAGCATCATAAGTGTGATTGCCTTGCTTGTTAGTGATTCCAAAATAGGTTGATAGATAAGCATGTGTTGAGACTGTTATTATGAGATTTGCATGTTTGAGATGCATGAGGAGTTTGGTAATATTTTGAGACTCATATGGGCTTTAGAGACCGTGTAGGGTCGTTGAATATTCGTATAATTATCTGATTGGTTGAATTAAATGCTTTTTTGCTTGAGTGCTTGAGATATGAATTGGCAGGTTAGATGGAGATTATACTAAATGGATTGATAATTGGTAATATTCGAATAAACAATCATGAAGTCAGTAATTAATATTAATTGGTTAACGCATTAGTAAACAAACCCTAATGACTTTCATAAGCTTTAGGGATCAAATAAAGTATTATAAAATTGTATTCCAAGGAAATAGTACGAACTTGTGTGTAGGGTATCGGTACGAGCTTTGGCCGTACCTGTACGAGATTGGGACCATATCAGTACGGGTTGACCCGTACCGATACTTGTGGAAATTAAGGATTTTCAATAAGCTAATTTATTATCGGTACGCGTATGAGTACCGATACCTAGGTGTAGCGTATCAATACTCGTGTTCGAGTACAGAACCCACGAAAAAGATAATTTATAATGTCAATAAAGATATGGAAATTGACGTAGAATGTTAAAAGATAATATGGATTAATAGAGATAGTTAATGAGGATGATTAATGTACACTTCCATAATAATTAGTAACTTGGTAAACGTGGGTAACTAGATGGTAATAGCAACCGTAGGGATCCTTGGTAGATTGTGTGATGATGTTTGATATGTGGTAGACGTGTCCATTCTATGTGCTGATATGGACACTTAGATAGTTGAGTTACCATTGTTTGGTGGGATTCAGATACCTAGTAAGAGAAAGAACGTGTTGCAACACCATGGTTAAAGATCGTCAAACGTAGGATCCCGATGCTTATTAGACGCAAACCTTATTCAAATATGCTTGATGAGAGATTTCGAGCATGGGTGTATGTATCTCAATGCTTAGTGGTCACGGGCCTCACCCCATAGAGTGTATGTATCCCGCTGCTTAGTGGTCGCGGGCCTCACTCAGAGTGTATGTATCTCGATGCTTAGTGGTCGCAGGCCTCAATTCTATATTATGGTATAATGCTTATATGCTATGAGAAGCTTATGTTTCCTTGCTATGTTATATGATTTGGCGGCTAGAGGTAGCGCCATATCTATATGATGTTATATTGCCATGTTATGAGTATGGTTGGGCCTTGTGTGACATGTATGATGATTACTTGATGAGAGCATGTGTATATGCGTCTAGTGGTAGCACCACATGTTTATTTATCTCTCCTTATTGCTCGTACTAGCTTGCATACTTACGTTTATGATTAGCATGAAGTATAGTAGAGTAGATGTGTACCACTGAGCTTTGTATGCTCAGTGCTCAGAATTGTTGTTTCTGTGCGTAGGTTGATCGTCGGATTGAGGAACGCTATCAGTTTGGGATTCCAGCATGTGGTGACTTGTAGAGTACGATACTTGTTTAGTGGGTTGTATATTCATAGGACCTTACGTGGTCGAGTATGTATTTCTTATTTGTGAAATTGTATTAATCAAATTGAATGTTCAAATGTTTTAAATTAAATTGGAGCTCATTTATACTGTTTTGATTATTTATCTATATTTTCAACTATTGGCTTTAAATATTTTTGAGAAATACCTTGTTGGGCTAAACCGAATTGAGAAATTTTATGGTTTTGGGTTGGGCTTGAGGCCTAAATGTGACATCCATGTCAAGGGTGTTACATTTAGTGGTATCAGAACTTAGGTTTAGTTGGTTATAGGAAACCCTGTTGTGGTATAGGTGTTTTAGTAAGGTGTCTAGTGAATACAAAGCCCTTAAATTAAGTTCGCACTCCATAAGATTGGAATCTTGATGGCGCGTCCAATGTTGCGACGTTAATATAGTTACGATCATGGCCGAGAGGGCCGAGTTAAGTGTTGAGCCGCTCATAGGACCGATTCTAGTGGTGAAGTCATCTCAGATTTGTTGAGATGCGATCTAATTGAATGATGCCAAAGTCGATCATGTGTCCTCCTCCCGCCTCCTGAATGGTGTCTTCGTTGCGTGTTAAAGACATTTTGAAGCCTTCGGATATGTTATGAGAGTTTGTGGCAAAGAATCTTCATCATTATGTGTCAATAAAGTTTTTGATGCGGGTATGGATAGCCTGCTTTCGAAATTGATCAGTGGAGGAACTTTGGTTGGAGGACCCTTTGTTCGTTTAAAAGAAGTTTTATTGATACTTGGTAAGTATCATCACCCTTTTAAAGGGCATTTCTCGAAGATAGTGGATTCAGGATCCACTAGTTCGTTAGAGTGTGATCGATGTTAGACGTTCTATAGGTTTGATAGAACTACCTTCTTGAGAGTTGTTGCACCTTGGAAATTGATTGGGTTAATCAAGCGCGACGCTAGCCTGTAATGTCGAGAGTTTTGCTCAAGGCTTTGAGACCTTGAGGAAACCCAACCTTTGGTAATGAGTATGTTGAACCATTGCCCTTCTACTGTGATTTTTGTAGCGGTTGTTTAGAAAATGGCACAACGGGGTTGTTGGACATGTTTGACCATTTGGCAGTTGCCAAAGTCTATAGTTCGACGCTCACAAGCTTTTAGACTGTCAGAGTGTTTGTTTATGCTTCTTGGAGGAGTTGTCTGGACTCCCTCCATGTCAAGAACGTGAGTAGATGTTGAGGTAGGCCGAGTTGGACGTCGGCACCTGTTGCCATTGTTAGAGGATACCAAACCAGGTTAGAGAGTCAGAGATATAGTTATGAAGGTGCAACTTGAATGAGGTTTCTTTTATTTGAGTATTTCGCCAAAAGGAGAGCCGAGCTTTTTTGCTGGTAAGAAGTCGGTTCGTTGAGGTGATGCTGAAATCGTTGATAGCTTGTTAAGTGACAATGAAAGACCGTTACCTATCTCCTAAGGTGGATGAATCATTTAACCGATTGTGAAGTACCCGTGTGTTTTTCTAGGATTCGTTCGAGAATGAGATGGTTACGGTTAAAGTGTTGGAGACTGGTAGTTTGAAATGAATTTTGGATTGAGGATCTCTCTCTTTAGGGTGTGTCGTGGTAGCGATTGATGTCTACAATGACGTTTGAGATGTTTCAACGATGATAGGGTGGGGCCACCATTTTGTCTCTCGAAAATAAGTTTGATGCCTTGCGTGACACGTGTGAATGTATAAAGAATATGGAAAGATGAGCGTTGGAAAAATAATTACCTTAATGACCTTGTGTGTGGGAAAATTTAGTTACCATGTAATCAGTTAAGGAAGCAAGGGTTTAAGACTTCGTAAATGCTTTTGATTTGTATCACATTTTCCTTGGGGACGAGCCGAGGAACATTGGTGGATATCCGAGCTACGTGAGACCATTTTGTTGTGACGGTGGTGCTGACTTGATTGAAGTCTAGTAAGATTTCAGGATCTTCAGGGATGTTTTTTGTATTGTCAAGGCTGTATTTTTGCATTAGAAGATGGAAGGTTGTGTTTGCTCCAACAATGTGAAATTTTGGGGGTACTTGATCTTTAAGGAATTTTAGATTTGGATAATGTCTTAAGTTGAAATAATTGAGAATTGTTGATCATGTGATCGATCACCATCTAGTAAAGCGAATTTGATAGTGATGGATTGTACGGAGTTGGTTTGGGTTAAAGTATCATGCTGCCCATGCGGAGCGATCAAGAATCACAAGTGATGGTTATGTAAGAGAGTACTGATGTAACACCCTAGTTTTGGGCCTAGATATTTTAGACATCGGACCGGACCAGTCGAGAACGGTTCGAATCGCGTAAGGTGATTTAAGGAAATTAAAGATCGGGATAGGATAAAAATGTGGTAAAAATTGATAAAATCCTCTAAAAATATATTTAAGAGGTTGGTCAAATAAATTTTACAAAAAGAGTTTCGGAAGTGGTACATTTTGAGTAGTGACCAAATTGTAAAGCTTCAAAATTGTGGAAAATGTGATTTTTAAAGGAGAAGCCAAAATCTTAGAATCTTTAGGGGACTTTATGGCAATTTAGCCTTTCCTTAATATGAAAAATGTTTAAAATGGTTTTAATTAAATAGCTTTAATTGGTTTTTATTTTATTTAATTAATTAGGTGGTAAATTTGAGAGATTCCATCACGTAACTACCACCCTCTCCTCATTTTCAGCCAAACACAATTTTCATTCATTTCTCTATAGAATTTTTTTCCCAAACACTCTCTTAATATTTCCTAAACAATTTTCTAGAAATCCTTTCAAGTTCTTCAAGATTTTGCTAAGGAAAACTTGTCATTCATTGAGGAAAGCAAGGATTGGAGGTAAATCCCGTTCTCAACCTCTAATCAAAGTTCTTTATTGAAATTCCCAAGATCTATGGCTTCTAATTACTGTTTTTGGTTGAGTTTTCATTATAGTTTTGATTTGAGATCAAAATCTTGTAAAAATATGGTTGAAATCTTGATTTTCGAATTTGTTTTGTTAATATTTGTTTTGGATTGATTTTAATTGAGTTTTGAGATGGTTAATATGTTGAAAAGAGGTTTTGTTGATATAGATCCAGAAATCCTTGAGATCCTTGAGTTTCTTGATAGTTTTAAGTGTGTTTTTGAGGTGAAATGGTGGAATCATGGTTGCTGGAGGTATAAGGATGGGTTAGGTTGTTTATTAGATGTGTTTTGATGTTTTTAAATGGTTGAAAGTGATGTATCTTGGTTGGGCTTGGTTTAGGAAGTAATCGATTGAGTTTTCAGTTGTTCGGTTGGGTAAATTGGTGTAGTTTGGGTGAGCAACGAGTTTGTGATTTGTTGCTGGTGTTGAAATGCATTTTAATGCATTTAGATCTCTGCTTTGATAATGTGAGAATAGGGGATCTTAATCCAGGAGCGAACGAGGCATTGTTGGAGGCTCCAGAAGAGTAATTATCGTGTCGGCGAGAAAGGCTTCGCGTATCGGTGAGTGGAAATGGATTTTCCAGGTTTGTAACGCTTTGAGCGTGGTCGTGGGAGCTTAGTGTAAGTTTGGAACACTTAGCTAAGCTTAAGAGTAAGTAATTCGAAAGTCTCTCTCGGAAGTGTGCTATGTTTTGATGAAAATGCACTTGAGTTAAATGTGGTTTTGGTTATTGTTTTAAAGCATGTTTTAAGCATGGTTAATGCTGGTTTTTAATGCCATTATGTTAAGGATGCACTAGGTAAGTGATCATTGGTTCAATGTGATAAATGCATATGATGTTAAGCATGACTATGCTTGTGGTAATGGCATTGTATTATGCTTGTAAAACAATGGAATATTGATGTTAAATGATTATATTGGCAAGTGATGAAAGTGGTTTTTGGTTACTTGTAATCGAATATAGTTAGCCGGCTATAGGATTGAGTGCACCGTGAATAAAGTCGCCTTGGAAGTCGAGGGGTTGTGATTGTGCCGTAATCTCCATCCAAGTACCCTAACGACTGGGGCTAAGATCACAACGGTGAATGATTTAATCCAGTATGTGGGTCTTGTGGTATGTGTCCCGTACTCTCATTAGTGGAATTATACAACTACCGATGAGTGATGTTGAGGGGTTGTGATTGTGCCATTAATCTCCATCATGGGTGTTGAGGGGTTTTGATTGTGCCATTGATCTGCACCTTGTGTAGTCCGGTAGTATGTATGAAGCGTGTGGGACAACGCTTGTAATCCGTGTATCCGATTGTGTCTTTGAGTTGGTTTTGGTATGGTTTGAGAATTGATCACTTGTAAGCCAATATAATGATGATGACTAATGGTTTAAGCATAAGATGCTTGTGATTTATGCTAGAATGCATGTGATTCTTGGTAAAACATGAGCAAAGGTTTATTTGATGTTTTAAAATGATGCATATAAGCATGTGTTTTAGAAAGTGCATTGATGTCTTGAAAAGGCATGTTTTATGTAAAGGCATGTGTTGATAAATGATGATTTGCCGGTTGTGTGTAATGCATTGATGAATGTTGTTTTAGCGACCCTCACTAAGCTTTGTGCTTATGCTCATTTGTTTCATCAATGCAGAGAATTAAGCTTTTGAGGTAGCAGGTAAGCAAGGGGAATTCAAGCACTTTGGTCTAGCAAAGTTTGTGGTTTTACTTTGGTGTAATAAGAGGCAATGGGTGGGATTTCTGCTCTTGGTTGTTTGAGGATGGTGTTAATTGCTTTGTTCATATTTGGTTGCTTATCTTTTGGTTGTAAATGACCTTTGAGGATTGATTTGTGCTTGAATGTGGCTTTTAGCTTTTGGTATGGTTTTGAAGACTAGAAAGCATGCCTATAGTTCTAATGCTTGCTTGAATGATGCTATGATTTAGCTTGTACTTCGTAATGTTGATCTTTGTTGCTTATACTTGTTGTATGTATGTTGTGGCATGAATTGGAATGTTCTCGAATGTGGAAAGATGTGTCAAACCAACAAAATTTGCTGTTGTAGGGCAGGACGTTTTGGAATGCCCTCATCCGTATCCAAACAATGGCCTGTATTGGCCAGAGGGTTTCGGAACGGGTGCGATCGTTCTAGAACATTTTGCTACTGTGAAGCCTGGTCTCGAAACTGGTTTAAGAATGCACCCGAGTTTCGAAACGGTCAGCATGGTTTCGAAACAGTCGTTTCGATACAGGGTATAATGTTCCGGAACAGGTGACCGTTGGAGTTGAATTTGAATTGTTTCAGGTTTCTGTCTTCTTACGTTTTAGTCCGTGAGTCTTGGATGCTTAATTAAATGAGTTTGGATGATCCATTTAAGATGAATTTTGACACGTTGGTATATTATATGTTTAATTTTGGTTTGGTAACTTTAAAAATTGTTTAGTCATCAAAATTCTGGATATTTACAGTTTAGTGCCTAAAAGACGTTTGTATGCAATTGAAGCCCTAAATGAGTTCCATTTGTTGTGCCACTTTCGCTAAACTGTTTTGCTATTCGCACAGGTTAATAATGTGCATCTAGAAAAGTTAAAAAGAAAAAAGGGTCGTTAATCAAGGTTGACTTTCACGATTTGACTTATTAGTTCGGGTCGGGCGTCTAGGCTGGGCTAAAGGGGTTACATTTGTTGGTATCAGAGCCATGTTACAAAAGAATTAGGGATGCTAGTATGTGAAATTGATATATATTGACATATATTGTTTGAAAAGCATGATTTTGGTTGAATTTTCTAGCTAATGCTATGCTTGATTGATTTAAATCGCATGTGAAATGAATATGATTGTATGTTAATGATGCGATGTTGATATGTGCTGATTTTGGATGATGGAAAGCATGTTGAGCATGATGTGTCATTGTATGCTATGTTATGTTTGAGGGAAATCGGGGTGGCCATTGCCTTATTACACTAATTAAATGTTTTTGTAAACTTGGATCCTTGCTTGAAGCTGGCCTAAATGGTTTGATTTGTTTTTGTTGTTATGCCTTGTTTAAAATAGCACTATGGGTCCGAGGAGATAGCTGAGGTCGAATACAATAGTGCCTCAGGGCGACCAAGATGAGCAAGGGGCTGATGTCCCTCATGGTGGAAATCTACCTCCTCCGCCACCATATGGAGGTGTGGAGCAGGAGCAAAAAGGACATGCTGGTCCAGGTTTGGGTGATAAAACGACATTGGTTCAGGAGATCACTGGGGTGTTCAGGCTGCTGTAGCCGGAGCGCATGTACATGCCCATGTAGCTGGGCAGGCGAGCTTACCGTTGGAGAAGTTGAGGAGCGTAGGAGCTGTGGAGTTCTTTGGAATGTCTCCTGAGGCATCTGAAGCATGGTTAGCAAGTACGATCCGTATCATGGATCAAATGGGATGCAACGACGTGCGCAAGCTGGGATGCGCAGTTTCTTTGTTGCAAGGCGATGCCTACAGCTGGTGGACGACTACCACTACCAGTTTGGAACCCAATGAGGTAGATTGGGAGTTTTTCAGAGGTGCCTTCAAGAGGAAGCATCTAGGGGTGAGATACTTGGACGAGAAGAAACGTGAGTTTATGTCGCTAGTTCAGGGCAATCTTTCCGTGGCTGAGTACGAGGTTCAGTTCGTACGCTTGCGCCAGTATGCCCATGAGCTGATACCTAGTGAGAGGCACCGATGTGATCGCTTCCGGTACGGGCTGGTACAGGAAGTCAAGACGTACATGTTGGTTGTGGATTACACCGACTTTGATGTGCTTGTATGTCGAGCCAAAGACATCAAACATAACTTGGGTTTGTCATCTTGAGGTGTTGGTTCTAGCTCAGGGAAAAGAGCAGCTGAGTATGGTTTCGAGGGTGGACGGAACAAAAGAGGTCGAGATAGGAGACATCAGCCTGAGGGGAGGCGAGGTGCTCCGGGTCAAGGCGGTCAGGTTCAGGGAGGCCGAGTGAGGTCTGAACAACACACGTGCTGGACATGTGGGTCGAGGGACCATCTGATCCGAAATTGTCCTCGAGCAGCTAGAGAGGTTCAGGCTCCTGTTGTGGTGATAGGGATTTCATGTTGGAATTGTGGCTCAGCAGATCACATGAGGCGGGAGTGTCCTTTGTTGGCTGGTGGAGGCCAGAGACGTGCACCTGTTGTGGCTGCACCTCAGAGAGGCCGTGGGCGTGGCCAAGGGAACTTCAGAGGAGAGATGAGGGTTAGAGAGGCGTTGCTCATGTGGTGGTAGTTCGGCCTGAGGGAGGCGGTCCTGCCAGGGTTTAGGCTTTGCACGAGGAGTGCAATGATACCAATGTCATCGCAGGTACCTTTGCTCTCCAGTCTTTATCATTGCAGGCTTTGATTGATTCTGGATCTACACATTCTTATATCTTGAGTGAGCATGCACATTTTCTTGATTTACTTGTTGAGTTGCTTGATGTAGGAATGCAAGTGACTAGTTCTTTTGGTGAGACTGTAGTCACTAGGAAGTTGTTTAGGAGATGCCCTTTATCTGTGCAAGGTCATGTATTTCTTGTGGATTTGATGGAGTTACCCTTCTACGGTTTCGATGTAATCCTTGGCATGGATTGGTTGATTGAGCATATAGCGGTGGTTGACTGAGCATAGAGCGGTGGTTGGCTTTGATGTCAAGCGCGTCATCATAAAGCTTGCCGATGATTATGGAGTAGTGGTAGCAGGCGAAAATGTGAAATTCTTGTCGAATGTGATTTCGGTTTTGGAAGCAAACTGTATGATGAAGTTGGGTTGTGAGGCTTACCTTGCCTATGTGATGGATCCTGGAACCAAGGATGTGCATGTGCAGGACATCTGAACCGTTCGCGATTTTCCGGAAGAATTGTCTGGGTTGCCACCAAACAGGGAAGTTGAGTTTGGTATCGAGTTGTACGAGAATACGACTCCGGTGTCCATTGATTCTTATCGCATGGAACCTAAAGAGCTAAAAGAGTTGAAAACACAACTGCAAGAGTTGTTGGACCGAGGGTTCATCCGGCCGAGTGTGTCACCTTGGGGTGCACCGGTCTTCCTTGTAAAGAAGAAAGATGGGACAATGCGGGTGTGCATAGATTATCGGCAACTGAACAAGTTGACGATCAAGAACAAGTATCCCTTGCCTAGAATTGATGATCCCGTTGATCAGTTTCGGGGAGCCTCGATGTTTTCTAAGATAGACTTGAGGTCAGGATATTACCAGTTGAAGGTGAAGGATATAGACATACCTAAGACGGATTTTCGGACAAGGTACGAGCATTACGAGTTCTTAGTGATGCCGTTTGGTTTGACCAACGCACCTGCAACTTTCATGGACATGATGAATCATATATTCCATGAATTATTGGATCAATTTGTGGTGGTGTTCATCAATGACATTCTTGTGTACTCTCGTACCAAAAAGGATCATGATAGACATTTGAGAATCGTTTTGTAAGCGTTGTTGGAAAATCTATTGTATGCCAAGCTAAGTAAGTGTGAGTTTTGGCTTAGGAAGGTGGTCTTCCTTGGACATGTTGTGTCAGCTGAGGGTATTCTCGTTGATCCGCACAAAGTAGAGGCTGTGATGAGTTGAAAAGTGCCAAAGTCGGTAACAGAGGTACGAAGTTTCCTTGGTTTAGCTGGGTATTACCGTAGGTTTGTTGAAGGTTTCTCGAAGATAGTTGCACCTTTGACCAAGTTGTTGCAAAAGAATGTTCGTTTTGAGTGGACAGATGCGAGGAATCAAGCTTTTGAGAAGCTGAAGGAAGCTTTGACCAAGCTCCTGTCCTGATTCAACCTGAGTCTGGCAAGGCGTTTGTGGTCTATAATGATGCGTCCATTGATGGTTTGGGCTGCGTGTTGATGCAGGAAGGTAAGGTAGTAGCTTATGCATCTAGACAGTTGAAGGTGCATGAGCATAACTACCCTACTCATGATCCTGAGCTTGCGACTGTGGTGTTTGCCCTAAAGATCTGGAGGCATTACCTATACGGTGAGAAGTGTATTGTGTTCACAGATCATAAGATTCTGAAGTATCTTATGTCTTAGAAGGAGTTGAATCTTAGACAACATCGTTGGGTGGAGTTGCTTAAGGATTATGATCTGACGATCGAGTACCACCCGTGCAAGGCTAATGTTGTAGCCGATGCTTTGAGCAGGAAAGTGGTCGTAGAGTTGAGGGCGATGTTTGCTCATTTGAGCATATCGTGTGATGGGGGTCTTATTGCAGAATTGCAAGTGAAACCATCCCTGATTCAGTCAATCAAAGATAAGCAGTTGCTTGATGATTCCCTTGTGTCGCATGTTTAGGACATTGCGGAGGGTAGACCTTCAGATTTCAGTTTTAATGATGACGGGGTGTTGTTCTTTGGAAGTCGAATAGTGGTGCCAAATGATGTTGAGTTGAGGCGCACTATTCTGACTGAAGCTCATAGTAGTCCTTTTGCTATGCATCCTGATAGAACAAAGATGTATCGTGATTTGAAAGACGAGTACTACTGGGTGGGGTTGAAAAAGGATGTGGCTGAATTCGTTAGTAAGTGCATGGTGTGTCAGCGAGTGAAGGCTGAACATCAGGTACCTTCTGGGTTGTTGCAACCTTTGAGAATTCCAAAATGGAAGTGGGAAAGAATTACCATAGATTTTGTGTCTGGGTTGCCGTTGTCACCATCGAAGAAGAATTCAGTTTGGGTGATTGTAGATCGGCTCACGAAGTGTGCACATTTTCTGTCTGTGCATACTACGTATACCTTGGATAAGTTGGCTGATCTGTACATAGCTGAGATTGTGCGGTTGCACAGTGTACCAAAGTCCATTGTGTCGGATATGGATCCGAGGTTTACAACGCGATTTTGGGAATGTTTGCATCAAGCCTTGGGTACACGGTTGAATTTTAGTACTTCATATCATCCTCAGACGGGTGGACAGTCAGAACGTGTGATCCAAGTGCTTGAGGACATGTTGAGATGTTGCGTGATAGATTTTCAGGGTTCTTGGATGTTTTAGACATTGGACCGGACCTGTCGAGAACGGTTCGAATCGCGTAAGGTGATTTAAGGAAATCAAAGATCGGGATAGGATAAAAATTTATAAAATCCTCTAAAAATATATTTAAGAGGTTGGTCAAATCAATTTTACAAAAAGAGTTTCCGAAGTGGTACATTTTGAGTAGTGATCAAATTGTAAAGTTTCAAAACTGTGGAAAATGTGATTTTTAAAGGAGAAGCCAAAATCTTAGAATCTTTAGGGGGCTTTATGGCAATTTAGCCTTTCCTTAATATGACATGTGATTAAAATGGTTTTAATTAAATAGCTTTAATAGGTTTTTATTTTATTTAATTAATTAGGTGGTTAATTTGAGAGATTCCATCACGTAACTATCATCCTCTCCTCATTTTCAGCCAAACACAATTTTCATTCATTTCTCTCCAGAATTCTTTTCTCCCAAACATTCTCTTAATATTTCCTAAACAATTTTCAAGAAATCCTTTCAAGTTCTTCAAGATTTTGCTAAGGAAAACTTGTCATTCATTGAGGAAAGCAAGGATTGGAGGTAAATCCCGTTCTCAACCTCTAATCAAAGTTTTTTATTGAAATTCCCAAGATCTTTGGCTTCTAATTACTGTTTTTGGTTGAGTTGTCATTATAGTTTTGATTTAAGATCAAAATCTTGTTAAAATATGGTTGAAATCTTGATTTTCGGATTTGTTTTGTTAAGCTCTATTTTGGATTGATTTTAATTGAGTTTTGAGATGGTTATTATGTTGAAAAGAGGTTTTGTTGATATAGATCCCGAAATCCTTGAGAACCTTGAGTTTCTTCAGTAAGAGCAACAATTTCAAAGTCTCCCAACTTCCTCTTTTTGGACATGATGTCCTTCATGAATTTTACATAATTGGGAATTTTCTCAAGGGCCTCTAACAATGGAATGTTAATTTGCAATTATTTAAGCACTTCTTGGAAGTGCTTAAATTGTTGGTCCTGCTTGTGCTTTTGAAGTCTTGCTGGAAAAGGTGGTGGTGGATACACATATGCTGGCACTGTCGACTTTGCCAAGGCAGTGTTGGCATCCACTTTGGCATCGGTATGCTTTTTGGCCCCAGTCTGCTTGTCATCATTGTTAACATCATCGTTGGCACTGGAATTGACATTATGTCGAGCACTGGTACTGGTATGAGCGTTGGTATCATTATGGGTATAACCACTAGCATCATCTTCTTTGTTTTTCCCATTCTCTGCTTACATGGGCTTGTCTGCTGGCACAAGCTTAACATCTTGGCTATTTACTAGATGCTTGGTAGCCATATCAGCTTCACACTGCTTACCACTCTTAAGAGTTATTGCCTTGCATTGCTCATTTCCTTTGTGTCGAGCATCTTCAGTGTCGCTTGGCGAAGCACCATGGGGTCGATTGCTGAGTACATTAGCAATTTGCCCAACTTTCATTTCCAAGTTTCTTATTGAAGCTGACAAAGTTTGGATTGTCACTTTGTTCCTTTCCATTTACTGCGTGAGATTGCCTCATTGGTTGAGTCCTTGCCCTTGCTGGAAATTGTTCTGAGCTTTTTGTAGCATGTGATTTTGATAGAATGCTGGCATGACATTATTATTCTACCTTTGAGCATTTTGGTGTGGGTCATTGTTTTTGTTGCCTTCATGATTTCCCTAAGCTAAGTTAGGGTGTTGTCTCCAATCTGCGTTGTAAGCATTGGAATTAGCATTATAAAAACATTGCGAACAAAATTTACCAACTCAGGGTTGAATGAGCATTCATTCACATGGTGGTTTTCTCCACAAATGGTGCAAAACGAATCTAGTGCTTTGACTTCTCGGGCCTCATTATTCTTTTGCAACGTTCTCACCATGCTAGTGAGGTTGGAAATTTTGGCATGAATGGACGTAAGTTCATCAACCTTTAATTTCCCACTAGCTTTGGTTCCAGTCCCAAGTCTAGGAACAAGGTATTCAAAGTCATTGATTGCTATCCTCTCAAGGATATCAACAGCTTTTGTGTACCTCTTTTCTAGCAACGAGCCAGTTGCTGAAGCATCAACAACAATAATTGTTTGTGCATTCAGTCCGTTGTAGAAGGTTTGTATTTTGGTCCAATTTGGGAATCCATGCATTGGACACCTTCTCAACAGATCCTTAAATCTTTCCCATGCTTTGTAGAGAGTTTCATGCACTCTAGTTTGCTAAAATAGTTTACATATCTCCATGAATTGCTTGAGATGTTGCCTTGGGTCTCCAGTAAGTGCTTCATCGAATTGGCCTACATTCAAATGAGTTTGGATCATTACGAGTTTAAGTTCAAAATTTGGCTCATTGGGATCTGTGCCAACAAGTCCTGACATTAAATTTGCAATGTAAGGTGCTGAATGTTCTCGGATTGGCCTCTCGTCCTCTTCATTAACAATTGTATCATTAGAAGGTGGTGGTGCATTTTTATTGGGTGGATCATTAATCACCACACCATTCCTTTGATTGGTTTGATTCATCTCTGGATATTGCCTTTTTAACCTCCTCACGGTCCTCTAAATTTTCAGATCGTATGGCCATTTGTACACAACATGATGGCTTCTGGTCATACACAGGTAAAAATAAAATAAAAAAAACAAAAACAAAAACAAAACAAGTAAAAATTTAAAAACAATCAACTTCTTTGCAATCCCCGGCAACGACGCCAAAAACTTGTAGACTCTTTTGGGAGTTGTGTAAAATGAATGCTGGCAAAAGAGCAAATTATATGTATTGGACAAGTATAAAACAATGCTAAGAGTCTTTTACGTGCAAGTATACACGGTCTGCAAGTAACACAACTTGGTAAGGTGAGTTATAGATCCCATAGAGATTGACTTGCTTTCAAAGAAAAGGTCTTTGTTTTGAAGGTTGTTTTGAAACTAAAGAAAAGAAAAGAAAAGAAAAGAAAAATGAAGTAAAATGTTGGCAAGGAAGGTGTCTTTAATGAATGATGAATGTTGGCAGGGAATGCATGGTGTCAATGTGGCTCATGCTAGCCTTTGTTGGCAAAATCGTCTTGGCATTGCTTGCCGAGCAGATTCAACATTAGCAAAGCCTCTCTCGATGGTCAATGCCCTAAATTGGCCAAGTAAAACCCCCTATATCTCTATAATGCTTGCTTTTCTTAAACTAATTTGATTAAAACCAATCTATACTTCGAGGGGGTAGATATCATTTATGAAGTAAGTTCATCTACTTGAACGACTTCTCTCGAAACTTCTCTCCCAAGTATCCAGCAATTGATCGTTGCCTCCAAAGTCTGTTAAGATACTAAGAAGCAATGGGCTAACTATGCTAGGTCTCGCTTGGCAGAGTATAGTTTAAAATAGTAATGCCAGATCTCTTTTGGCGTTACAGTTTAAAATAGTAAAGCATGCCATATAGAAAAACTTTGTCGAAATAGAATTGTATTTAAAGGACTAAGGCATAAAAGCAACTTCTAAACAAAAAATTCCCCACCAACTATGAAATTAGTTCATGGTGAGGGATTTAACCATCAAAACCATATCCGTTTTCAAATACATCATCTTTAAATAAACTAAAGAAAAACAACTTAAGCCAAGGGAATGGGCCGAGGGGTCTCTCGATGCAGCCCTCCACGCCAGGCTCTCGGCCAAGAGATTGAGTCACCCTTCATCAATGCAACCGACCGTCACTCACTGGTCACTCCAACGCCTCACTCTGATCACTCTATGTCTTCACCCGACCACTCTCGTTTTTCCTTCGCTACCTCAATTGCTTGATCAGTTGGTCTTTATATATGCGTGTATGGGAAAGGATAGGATAATCTTTTACATTTGAATTTGAAATGATCAAGGGATAAGAGATAGAGCTCTACCCGATCATTTTGATATCTTATCAGCTCATTGTGATAGCTTATCAGGCTAGGGCTGACTTCAACATGCTGATGTTTCCTTGGCATCCAAGCTTGGCATAAATTTGCCAACATCATTTGGCACCACCTTATATGTTATTTTTTTTCCAGAAGTTGATCCATTCGTGATCTTTTAGGAGACTGATCCTTTCCTATGTTTTTGGGGTTGAACAATCTCTTGGCATGGCATCAAGTGCACTTCTCTGCCAACAAGTGCTTGGCACCTTCTGGTCCTTTTGCGCCAACAACCCTTGGCGTTCTTCTTGGCAATCCTAACTGTGTTGCTTTCCCGTGCCAAATCCTATTCCAAACCTTCAAAATAACCATAAAAACAACCCTTCACCCTGACATAGACATAAAACTAAACTTCTTATGAAAATGCACGATTCTAGAAACCTAATGCAATTATATGTACCTAAAAACAAGCAAGAGTGTTGTAAAATTGTCATTAAAAATAATATTTTTGGAGAGGTAACAACCTTTTGAAGGATTTGTAAGTGCACAATTTCGTTGGGATTACGTTGAGTAATGATATAGTCCTTGGTAGATACCATTTGATATTTTTAGAAAAGGTGAGATGCAGATAGGAAGTTTGCTTAGATTGGTTGTGCATTGAGTTGTACGAAATTGCGGTGTATACTTGCTACCTTTTGACACGAGGTCTAAGGTTCGTGATGGAACTTTATCCTTTGGTGGGATTTCATGCGATGACGGATCCTAGTAAGGGTACAAATGATGTGTTTTCCAGAAACGTGGTAGTTTGGAGTTTAAGACTCTTGCATGGACTAAGTTTGTGGGAGTTGCATTAGTTGTTGTTTCGACGTAAAGCATGCCGATTTTAAGGTAAGTGTTTGAGGCAAGTTAAGACGTCGTTCACTCTTAGATGTCTTGCACCGAGTAAGCAATGTTTTTTATAAGAGTTACCATCAAGGTTAGAGTCTCCTTAAGGGAGTCACCAAGAGAGGAATCATTTTGTTTTGGATACAATGTCTGCTTAACTTCATTTTCTTTTAGATCATACAAAGCTGTGGAATGATTTTATGTGCATTAACCTTTTGGTTTTATAGCATAAGTTAAGTTCCTTTGATGACGTTCTCATGTGACAGTTTGTTAAGGTACCGTTGGGTTTTGATTGTTGTCTGTGATGTACCGAGTGAAGATAGATTCCTTCTAAGAAGAAGAATCAGTAGAGATTGTGTTCGTACCTTTATAAGACAAGGGTTATATTTGATTAGTGTTGAGATCAGAGTAGAGCAATGGGAAATTTTTTGAGGGCACCAAAGAGATATAAAGGTTTTAGCATTTTCTTGTTTTATGGATACAAATTTCGAGGATGAAATTTCTTTTAAGGGGGAGTGTTGTAATGACCCAATTTTTGGATTAGTGAACCGGGTCTTAGACTCGTTTTGAGCCATTATTTTGGAAGTCTAGTTAAGAATATTTAAGTTGGGCCCATTACTTTGGGGAGAGGGTTTGAATTTTAAAAGGATGAGGATAGGAGAAAAAGAGGGGGATATTATGTTGGAGAGAGAGAAAAGTAAATATGGAGAGAGGAAATGGAAATGGGAGAGAAGTTAGGGGGAGAGTTTTAAACTCGGATCTAAGGAGATCCGACCGTCCGTTGTCAACAATCCCACCGCCATTGTGTTCATCTCATCGAGACGAGTTCGCCAGTACCAGTTGTGCTGCCATCATCACTGCCGTTTGTTGGGGTCAGAGAGGTAAAGTTTTGGGTTTTCAAGATGGAGGGGTTCAAATGTTCAAAACCAAAATTTGAGGCCACCATTGGAATCAGCATGGCCGAAAATGCCAAATTGGAGCTTGTCGGCCGATTCTCGCCGCTGGAAGCTGCTACACGTGCCGCCGCCTACGCGTGGGCGTGCTCCAGCAGCCGGTTGGAGCTTGTTAGCCGGTTGCACCAAGCCGCCAAGCCGGCCTGTCAAGCCAGTCTAGATCGGGTCCACAAGCCAAGCCGAGCTGTTGAACCGTTGACCAACTGTTGACTTTTTTGGGGGACCTTACACTGGGGGCTTCTTGACGTTCTGAGTTCATTGGAGCAGTCCGTTTTTTCTAAATTTGAGCTCGGTAAGCTGTTTTTACGCGTTTGAAGTTGTGAATTGAATATGGGATAGAGAGAAAAGTGAATAGGGAGAGCGGAAATTGGAGTTCATTGGAGCTTGTTAGCCGCCAAGCCGACCTATCAAGCCAGTCTAGACCAGGTACACAAGCAAAGCTAAGTTGTTGACCCGTTGACCGACCCGATCACTTTTTTTGGGGACCATACACTAGGGTTTCTTAACGTTCTGAGTTCATTGGCATAGTCTATTTTACAAATTCGAACCCGGTAAGTTTTTTTTACGCGTTTGACCTTGTATTTTTATATGAAATTAATGTATGTATGAGGTTATTCTAGATCGAATTGGGATGCATGAAATTAATGTATTTTCATTTTTGCTCTTAGATGAGGTTATTCCAGATTAAATATTAGACCAAGTAGAGTAATCAGGAAGGTTATATGAGGATTTATCACTAATGCTTGAGGTTAGTACACCTCGAAATCCAAAATGCTTCATGAGCATCATAAGTGTAATTGTCTTGCTTGTTAGTAGCTACAAAAGAGGTTGATAATATGTAACACCCCAAATTTGCCCCAATTGGAAAATCCCTAAAATTTTGAAACCCTAATTTGAAACCCTAAGATTTTGGAATTTATAAGGTAAAACCCTAATTTAATTAAAGGATTAATTTGATTAGATTTAGAATTTGAGGTTCAATTCAAGATTTTGTGTGGTCGTTTCGTAAAGTTGGTAAAGTTCTGGTGTTGTTTCGTAAACTCTAAAAAGCTTAGTGACCATATGTGTGATTTACCCATTTTCCTAGGGTATTTATACCCATTATATCACCAAAATCCTTTTTAGCTTTTAATCTTTTTCACGCAGCCTTTGCTTTCACCGTCGTTCGTTCCTTGCTCCGATCTAAGTGTGGGTAAGTTTTGAAACAATGTTTTTGATTTTGTCAATGTTTCTGAGTTATGGGTTGATTTTAGTTTCAGTTCGTATTGTGGTTGTGAATGACCGTTGTGGTTCGTGTTGTGCACCGCAACGAGCCACCGCTGTCGCTACCATCTTTCATCATCTAGATCTGCCTCCGTTGTCAAGGGTTTATGGTAACCCTAATTTTGATCATAAAAAAGGGTCTGGCCTGGTATGCATGTGAAGGGCTGAGTCCAATTGTAGGAAACCAAACCAGACTGAAATGTGCATGTTTGTGCGTGTAAGCCATGAGAGAGGCCTGCCCTAAGGGAATGCCCGATTGTGTGAGCCAAGATCTGTACCAAGTGAATAAAATTAGTGAACCGAACCAACTTTGATATGAACCCGAACCGAATAAGTAATTGAACTGGTCTTGAACCACGTCTGACCGAACCATCGAGTTGAACCGAATCAGATTTGTGAGCAATGAACCGAATCGGACCAGACCGTTAGACCTACCTGGACCGTTGACTAGAATCGGTTTTGACCTTTGACCTTGAACATTTAACAAGTTTGACCTTTGACCATGACATATGCATTGACTTTTGACTATCAGACTTGACTTTGACTTTGACCATGGTTGACTTTGTCAGAATACGCTCACCTTCACCTTTTTTCGATGTCCTAAGCTCGTATCCCCTGCCCGTTTTATCTAATTCGAACCCGAAAGCCCCATTTTGCTAATTTTAATTAATTGTTACATAGAATTTAGTAAGTTGTGGATTTCAGAATCTAATTTGAAATATTATTGTGTTCAGGTATCGACTCAGAGGCTGACAAGTTACCTCTAGTTGTTCAGTCTGACCGGGCACGTTCTTCAAGATCCTTCATAAGTATATCTTTAGTTCAGTTTTTATTGTTTTATAGTAGGCGGCTTAGTGATAGTAATAAATATTAATATAGAGTTTTACCTTGTAGGTTCTGATTCAGCTATATCTGAGTGTGAAACACGTTTTTCTCGGAATTAGAGCTACTATTGCTAAGGTGTGTTTCTTACTGTGCTATATAATTGAAACTTATGTTTTATACTTTGCTTGATTTGTTATCTGATTGATTGTGTTTTGTTAATGATCTTGAAAACATCATACATGACATACTAAATTGTGTTTTTAAATAAAGTATCGAATTTTCGGAAAATGTAACTCTTGTAAGAGTTCAGATCTATGATTTTCAATCATATCATGAGTCATGAGATCGGAATAGTGTTCGAAAAATGTGGGGGAAACCTCCACTCTGGCGAGGGAAACCTCCACTCTGTATGATATCATACAGTCGGGTATTGAGTCATGCATCAGACATGATAACGTTTATGATTTTGATTTATCGGATACACTATGTTTTCAGAAAATATTTTATCGAAAAATAAAATATTGTTTTTGTTTGTGTTTTGTTGCACTTTAGAGACACACTAAGCTCTTTACTTTACACCCTCATAGTTTCATATTTTAGATATCTTCATACTTTTTATGCGACTCAATACTTGGAGCAACTCGTGTTTTACTCGGATATTATATCAATATGAACTATTTTAATTAAACTTTCAGGTTATTACTTTATGTTTTGAAACATTTATGTAATCAGATTTTGGGACTTTTATATTTTAGGATTACTTTAATCCATGCATCTACAAACTTTGATTTGGATATTTTATTATGTTATCAGAATATTTTATAACGTTTGAGTTTTGTAAATGATGTGACATTTTATGATAATAATTTTTAATTGATATTTATTTTTGATTTTATAAAACTATTAAACCTTAGATTTACTACTTGAGGGATAGGTTTTCAAGTATGACTTCCTAGATTCGGCCCATTTCTTATGGGCCGGGTTTAGGGGGTTACATTTAGTGGTATCAAATCTAAGTTCAACCCTCGAAATGTGAGGCTCACAAAAGTTTTTTTAAATGTTTACGACTTTTGCATGTTTCATAAATATTTTGGGATAAATGGGAATTTTCTAAAAATTTTACTACGATATTAAGTGATTTTGAAATGTTTTAAATTTGAGACTCTAGTATTGATTCTGACGCTTGGTTAATAACTTTTGTAGATAGTCTTCTAAGCCACCAAATATGAGTTTTAGCTTTGTGAGAGGTCGAGTTCGTGGCCAAAGCCGTACCACTGTTTCTGGTGGTTGTCATCTACATTCTGTTGAGCAAATAGAAAATCAGAATGAGATATCGGATAATGAAAATGAGCAGTTAGGAGAACATCAAATCGGAAGTGATGACTCATTTGATGTTGATGACACTAAGTTTATATAATACTTTTTTTATAATCTGACAATAATACTTTATTGTATGAATGATAGGAGGAGTGGTCCATTATCTTATGCGGGACTACCAGTATATTATCCTTCATTTTATTCTGCATCTTATCCACCATTATATCAATTTCTACCGTTGGCAACAGAGTTTGGATCCAATATTGTTGAGTAGACGTTGTCCTAGAGCCTATTCTACATCGGTCCTAGTGCGATCGGTGGTACTAGAGATGTAGATGCTGCTGACGGTGATGATGAATAGAAGGAAGAGGAAGCTAGATTGGTTCGATGAAATCCGCTTCGGGCTCGTCGTTCACCATAGTGCGGTACGATAGGACATAGGCGTCATTAGGTGTTTTATGTATTAATCATGAGTATGTAGTCTTACAAAAATTAAATGAATGAAAAAAGGTGATCACTATTTGGGGTCATAAATACTTTGACCCATCATATTCTGTGGATTTATTTATTTAACAACCTATGGATTGTATTAGTTTATTTCAATACTAATTTATATACTTAATAAAGAAAAGGATACACGAAGCTACGCTTAGTTGAAATGAATAGAAGTTGAGTTTGTTTTCGTGTCGTCATAGTCTATAGACATGTCTGAAGTTAAGTTTAGTTCCTCAATTATTTCTTCTTTCTCTCGTCGTTTATTGTAATTACGTAATAGAACCGCGTCTTCGTCTGAGACAACGAAGTTACTTTTGTTGTTCTTGATAAAGTAACTCTTTCATCAAAATTGATAGTCAACTCGATGTTTGTACCCCTGACATTGGTGTATCTCCTAAACATCTTGTGAATGTCACTTTCATTTGATAAGGTAAGCAATGTAATGCACTTCAAGGTTTGGCTCATCAACAGTTATTTCCGCTTGCAACGAAGACATTTCTCGTGTTGTAGATTTTCTAAGCTGCATTGAAATCAAATCATATAAATCATATAATTTGGGAATTCCCAATTCAAAACCCTAGAATTTAGGAATTAAAATCTAAAACCCTAATTATCTAATTTGGGGATTTAGTTTAGTTTAATCAGAATTAGTAACCTAATATAACCAACACAGTGATGGTGACCTCTATGCTAGAATGGTCTTCAAGAAAAAAAATTAGCCAATGCTACCATTAAGAACTACAATATACGCCAATTAGTTACATCGACTGTGTGTAAAATTGCAGCGAACAAGTAATTGGAGGATTCATGTCTCATGCTTGAAGAAGATGAACATCCTATGGAAGAGCACAAAATATGTCAAAACTCATACATGCATCGTTGGCAGCCTTAGTAAGGATCATCAAAACTTGGATGTGTACGTGCTTTGTGATGCATTCATTCCACTAGTCAAAGAAAATCCACGCATAACAGCTTCAACTTGCATTGTTGCAATTAAATCTCAATACACCTACATAGTTGACTATCATAAAGCAAGGTTTCAAAGGTATCGAGCCTTATAAAAACTACATGGCCAATGAGAGGAATCATACAAAGAGTTGCGGCCATAACTAAAAATGATGCAGAAACATATACTCATAACAGTTGTGAAACTAGAAACCCTACCGGTGTACAAAAATGATCGTGTCGTACAAGGTGTGTGCCATTTCTACCGACTATTTTGGACATTTCCGTAGTGTGTTAATGCATTATTCCACTGCAAGCCAATGGTTTAGATCGACGACACTTAGTTGCATGGCATATACCACAGATATTATTATTGGCGGTTGCATAAGACGACAATAGAAAAACTATTTGTAGAACTAAATGTTTTGATATAATAATTGAAAAATGTTTTAGACTAAATTGAAAAGAATTTAAAATATGATTTTAGTCAAAACAACTTGAAATTATGTTTAGGGGTTTTAAAAGGCTTTGGAATAATTTAAAATGCTTTTAAAGTAGCAAAACTAGTGTTTTTCAAGTACCCGTACCGGTATGGTCTAGTACTGTATCGATACGCCTTAAGGTTTCAGCTACAGTAAAATTCCAATAGCCAAAACATATACCGATACACTTTACCATATTGATATTGTATGTTTTAAATAGCTAACGCCTAGTTCGCATACCGATATGGTTGTGTCGCGTACCGATACTCCCAACTACCCCCAACGATCATTTTCCTAATGGTCTTTTAAATTGCAGGATCGTACCAATACGCTAGCCAAGCGTACCAATACGCACCAACTTGAAGTGCTCAACGACTATTTCCTTATAGGGACTGTATCGATACAGATTCAAGGGTATCGATACGCCAAGCTGTAGAACTACATTTATGATGGGAAATAAAGGCTCCAACGACTCTAAGTCAACCCCAACGGTCCTCAACGGCTACAAACTCAATTAGGAGTATAAAAGCGACCTCCAAGCATCAAAAGACAGTTAATGCTTCAATTTTCAACAACATTATGATGAGAGATTGTCTTTAGAGCTTAATTGTACATTTCTTGTATAGACAACACTTGTGAGCTATACCTTGTCAAATTTGCTCAAGTGTTTAGGATTTGGGTGAGGGCTTAATTGTGCTAACAAATACCTAGTAGAGGCATTTCGTGTTTGCTTTGAATTCTCTTTGTACAAGAGTGTCTTGGTTAATCTTTGGGTAGAAAGATTAACCAGTTTGTAAAGGTTGCCTCATTAGCCTAGAAAATGGGGAGAATTCTTAGTGAATTGGTGAAATCCTTGGTGGGAAGCTAAGGTAGTGGATGTAGGGTTTAGGGTTTAGGGTTTAGGGTAGAAAGATTAACCACTCTAAATATCTTGTTAATTTTTCTTATCTTTTACCACCACCATAAACACCCATAAATCAACCTTCTTCACCAATTGGCAATCCATAACGGTTGAAGGAAATCAAGCATATCAAGCCCAACAATTGGTATTAGAGCGAGGCTCAATCAAAGGGGATTAACATCCTATTGAGGTAATCCGGAAGCTCGATACAACAATCCAATCAACAGGTTCAATGGTGTAATCCATCGACAAGCCACCTTCTTCGACGAGACCAACTACGCTTATTGGAAGACGCGAATGATGTTCTTTGTCAAATGCAAAGAATACAAGCTTTGGAACATTATTGAGGATGGTCTGTTCGTACCAAAAAGAAGCAAGGCGAAATGGAGTGTGGACGACCGCAAGAAGATAAAACTTAATTGGAAGGCTTTGCACTTCCTCTTTTGTGCACTTAGCCTCAACTTCTAAGACAAGATGTCTTCTTGTGAGAGTGCCAAGGAATTATGGGACAAGCTTGAAGTTACATATGAGGGAACAAACAAATTAAAGGGGACCAAGATGGGCCTCCTCAACCACGGGTATGAGAACTTCAAGATGGATCCGAAATAGGACATTGAGAAGATGTTCCATCGATTCTCCACCATCACCAATGGACTAAAAGGCTATGAAGAAGTAATTCTAGAAGAAAAGCTTGTCTGAAAGCTTATCTACTTCCTTCCCGAGTCATGGGACTTGAAAAGACCACCATCATCGAAGCCAAAAATTTCAAGACCTTAAAGCTTGATGAACTCATGGGGTCACTTCCCACTCACCAAATCATGAAGAAAGACAAAGAAGAGGAGAAGAAGAAGGAAGAGATAAGAAAGATGGGGAAGAAGAAAATCGTGGAGCTAGGCATCAACGCGAGTGTCGTTGCTCTCAAATCCTCTACATGCCAACACGTCTATTTGAGCGTGGAAGAAAGTGAATATGAAGAGATGGTTCATCTCTTCAAGAAATTTACCTGATTCATGAAGAGCGAGATGGATAAATCCAAGCATGAATCGAAGAAGAAGATGAATGATTCCCACAAGTCTAATAAAAAGGGATCATCTTCAAAGAAAGCATATGTGGCAACATGAAGTGATGAAGACTTCACCGATGATGAGGTAGCCCACCTATGCTTCATGGCCCTCAATGAGGGGGAGGTAACTTCTAACTCATCTAGCTCAAATTCATATACCTTTGATGAGTTAGAAGATGTCTATGATGATTTGCTTTTGGAATTTAAGGCATCATTTTCTAAAAAAAATTGCTTTCAAATTTGAAAAAGGAAAATGATTTGCTTTCCAAAAAAAATCTAGAGTTTGAAGCAAAAATTAAAGATTTTTAACTTAAAGTTTTAGATTTACAAAATTTGCTTCAAACGATGGAAAAGGATCATCAAAAAGAAGTTGATGATCTTAAGAATGAAAAAGATTTGATTTCCAATGAACTTCAAAAGAAAAACAATTTGGGAAAATCAAATTTTTATGTTAGACAATCTAGTGCCCCTAGAATTTTAAATGGAAAAGTTTTTAGAAGTACTTGGGTCCTAAAAGGACTAAGTACTTCAACTGAAAAAGCTGAAATTGAAAATGGATTCCTAAGGGGACTAAACTATGTGCAACTAACGTCTATGGATCCAAAGAAATTTAGATACAAAAAATTACTTGATTGTCTTTTTTAGGTGTGATGGAGAGTGATCAACAAGTCCAAATTTGAGGGGAAGCTCCATGCACACAAAGATAACACTTGAAGAAGGAAGGTTTCCATCTTCCCTTGGATTCAAGTGCGGTAAAATTAGTTGAATTTATTTTCATTTAGTTTTATTTCTTTTAATTCAACTAGTTTAATCATATTGTTGGACTAACATTGTTTGATGCTTTGAGTAAGGGGGAGCCAATTTTGAAACCAAAATTTTTAATTGTGTCAATTTTTTTACCTCCTAAGTTATTTTGAGCCTAATGTCTTTTTAAATTCTTTTTGATATAACAAAAAGAGGAGAAACGATATGAAAAGTTGATTTTTCAAGAGAATAAGGGGGAGCTTTAATTTCATTCAAATTTTAATCTCTTATTCAAAATTTTAAAATACTAAGGGGGAGAATCCCAAACAATTTTTCAAGTTGGTTTTATTATATCAAAAAAAGGGATATTGTAGAACAAAATGTTTTGATATAATAATTGAAAAATGTTTTGGGCTAAATTGAAAAGAATTTAAAATATGCTTTTAGTCAAAACAACTTGAAATTATGTTTAAGGGTTTTTAAAAGGCTTTGGAATAACTTAAAATGCTTTTAAAGTAGCCAAACAAGTGTTTTTCAAGTACCTGTACTGATACGGTCTAGTACTGTATCGATACGCCTTAGGGTTTCAGCTACAGTAAAATTCTAGTAGCCAAAACACATACCGATATGCTTTACCGTATCGATACGGTATGTTTTAAATAGCTAACTGCTAGTCCGCGTACTGATACGCCCAACTACCCCTAACGGTCATTTTCCCAACGGTCTTTTAAATTGCAGGATCGTACCGATACGCTAGCCAAGTGTATCGATACGCACCAGCTTGAAGTGCTCAATGGCTATTTCCTTATCGGGACCGTGTCGATATGGATTCAAGGGTATCGATACGACAAGTTGCAGAACGGAATTTATGGTGGGAAATAAAGGCTCCAACGTCTCTAATTCAACCCCAACAGTCCTCAACGGCTACAAACTAAATTAGGAGAACAAAAGGGACCTCCAAGCATCAAGGTATGATTAATGCTTCAATTTTCAACAACATTATGATGAGAGATTGTCTTTAAAGCTTAATTATACATTTCTTGTATAGACAACACTTGTGAGCTATACATTGTCAAATTTGCTGAAGTGTTTAGGATTTGGGTGAGAGCTTAATTGTGCTAACAAATACCTAGTAGAGGGATTTCGTGTTTGCTTTGAATTCTCTTTGTACAAGAGTGTCTTGGTTAATCTTTGGGTAGAAAGATTAACCAGTTTGTAAAGGTTGCCTCCTTAGCCTACAAAATGGGAAGAATTCTTAGTGAATTTGTGAAATCCTTGGTGGGAAGCTAAGGTAGTGGATGTAGGCTTTGATTAGAAAACCGAACCACTCTAAATCTCTTGTTAATTTTTCTTATCTTTTACCACCACCATAAACACCCATAAATCAACCTTCTTCGCCACTTGGCAATCCATAACAGTTGAAGGAAATCGAGCATATCAAGCCCAACAATTGGTATTAGAGCAAGGCTCAATCGAAGGGGATGAACATCCTATTGAGGAGTTTTGGAAGCTCGATACAACAATTCAATCAATCGGTTCAATGACGCAATCTATCGACAAGCCACCCTTCTTCGATAGGACCAACTACGCTTATTGGAAGACGAGAATAATGTTCTTTGTCAAATCCAAAGACTACAAGCTTTGGGACATTATTGAGTATGGTTTGTTCGTAGCACAAAGAAGCAAGGCGGAATGGAGTGCCAACGACCGCAAGAAGATGGAACTTAATTGCAAGGCTTTGCACTTCCTCTTTTGTTCACGTAGCCTCAACATCTATGACAAGATGTCTTCTTGTGAGAGTGCCAAGGAAGTATGAAACAAGCTTGAAGTTACATACGAGAGAACAAACAAATTAAAGGAGACCAAGATCGGCCTCCTCAACCACGGGTATGAGAACTTCAAGATGGATCCAGAAGAGGACATTGAGAAGATGTTTCATCGATTCTCCACCATCACCAATGGACTAAAAGGCTATGGAGAAGTCATTCTAGAAGAACTACTTGTCTGAAATCTTATCTTACTCCCTTCCTGGGTCATGAGACTTGAAAAAGACCATCATCATCGAAGCAAAAAATCTTAAAGACCTTGAAGCTTGATGAACTCATGGGGTCACTTCCCACTCACCAGATCATGAGAAGAGGAGAAAAAGAAGGAAGAGATTAGAAAGAGGGGGAAGAAGAAAATCATGGGGAAGAAAATCTCACCCCGTTTATAATGCTTGGTATGTGCCAATATCAGTCTCAACTTATAGATAAGTTCCAAACTACACCTTGAAGTTTAAAAATTACGCAAATTTTCCGATTAACATCCCGAAAAAACCACTCGAACATACCTATCAAGCAATTTTAGCTTGTTCTTCATGAACAAAACCAAGGTTTGAAATCATTTGCAATGCGATTTCTACCCTTTTTATCATGCTTGATATGTGCCAATATCAGTCTCAAATGATAAAAAAGTTCCAATACCACGTTTAAAAGTGTAAAAATTACGCAAATTTTCCGATTAACATCCTGGAAAAACAACTCGAAGACGCATGTCAATCCATTTTAGTTTGTTCTTCATGCGCAAAAAAAGAGCTTCGGAACCATTTTCGACACGATTTTTACCCCGCTTATAATGCCTCGTATATACCAATATTAGATTCAACTGAAAGATAAGTTTCAATACTACGCCTCTAAGCTTAAGAATTACGAAAAAATTTCAATTAACATCATGTAAAAATCCCTCGAAGATGCCTATAAATCCATGTAGTTCAGTCTTGAAATCCATTGAACTCGCTGGAAGCGAGTTTAGTATAATAAAGTCTGGCGATAAATTGAATTCTCTCGGAACTCGCTATATACATAACACAAGGTCTTTTTCCAATTATTAAAAAGGTTTATTTGAAAATCCCTTCCAAGTAGAATGGAACTCACTTTCTGTAGGTAGCGAGTACTATAAACGTTTTTTTGCAGAACACAAGTCATTCCTACGTGAGCAAAATGGAGGTCATTTTTTCGAATTATCTAGGATGGAGGTCATTTCTTTAGTTAAATAATAAAAAATGGTATATTGATTTAAAATTGCCTTTTATATTACCTCTCCTAAGGTCTGGTCTTTAAGGGTGGAAAAACTCGAGTTGAGAAAAATCGAATTATTCAACTTAACGTGAAAAATATCGACTCATTTTGACTCGAATCATAATTTTATAAACTTAACTCAACTCGAAAAATTTCAAATATAGTTTGAGTTATCAAATGGAAAGTCAAATAACTCGAAATTTTTAGTGATCAATTTTCAAATTCGAGTCGAGTTTGTCTATTCTACATGATATATTATGTATATCACATGTGAGAATATGAAAAAATATATATGTATATCGTATTTGGATATTGAAATTCATTAAAATTGGAATCAATATGTATTATAACATTATAAATAATTACAATAAATTTTGTACAAAAACTCGAAAACTAGACTCGATTCGACTTTTTTTAAATAAAGCTTGAATCATAAAACTAGACTTGTAAACTCGAACAAATCGGTAAAAAATTACTCGACTCAATCGATCGCCCAACCCTAATAGTCTCCATTGTAAATTTCTTCCGCAAATTACATTTTTGTTTGTTGACTACTTTACCCCTTTAGAATTTTGTAACGCTTACCTAACAATGAATTAGACTTGTTTTATTCATAAATGATTAGCATTCTCGTCTTTTCTAAAACTCAATTAATTAATTTTATTTCTTAAAATAAACATAAAAGATTGTATATCCTGTAAGATTTGTAGTATTCCACCTGAACTATAAGAAACCATATTGACAAAGAATAGTTGATCAGAGTATACGGCAAAGTAAAAGTTTGGAAAATAAAGGTTTTAAATATAAAAATTCAAAAATTCTACTTGTCTAAATAAGCTTCCAGCATCTTGGAAACTTAACTTGCATCATATCTTCAAGTCCATGATGTGACGCCCTGATTTTGGGAATTAGAAGTATTTTGAGGCTCGTAGTACCTAGACTAGAGATTTGAGTTTTTGGGAGCGGTTCAGGTAAATAAAGGTTCGAGTTATGATAAAAATATGAGAAAATGCTTAAAATCATTATTAATTATATAAATTACTTTGTTAAAATCAATTTTAAGAAAAAGGACTTTGGAAGTGTGACATTTTGAGTTAGTGACCAAAATGTGATTTTTACAAAGTTGTTTTAGTGACTATTTTGTAAAGGGATTGAAACCTTGAATCTTTAAGGGGCTATTGACCTACTTATTTATCAGTTTTTTTCTCTCAATTAGGATCATTTTAAAGGGCTTTAATGAATGATTAAAAGGATTTAATAAATGGGGAGTTAGTTATTTCATTAAAAGTCATTTTACGTCATTTTTTCTCATTCTATTTTTCTCTCTGCCAAACACTCTCCATTTTTAAGAAACTTGGGGTAAAACTCTTGATTCACTAAACTTTTGATTTCTGAAGGATTCTTTAATCTTTAAAACTCTCCTGTTTACGTCATTTTCTCTCATTCTATTTTTCTCTAAACTTTTGATTTTTCAAGAAAAACACCTCCAATTGAGAGAGATTTCATCCATTAGAGGTAAGGTTCGTTCTTCTCCTCTAATGATTAATTCTTTATTGAAATTCCCAATTTATCAATCCTTTGCATATGTTTTCTAAGTTGTTTTGATGAGTTAATCATGGAAGTTTTGTTAAATTGAGGATTATTGATTGAAATCTTGTGATTTTCGTAATGTTACTATTTTAATTTATTTGAGGCTTATATTAATCATAATTTGGATATTAAATGATGCTGAAATAAAGATTTTATCATAATAATCCCGAATTTGTTTGGATCTCTAGTTGTTAGATGGTTATATTTGGGGGTTTTGTGAAGATAATGTGGTTCTAGTGTTGCTGGAGGTATAAGGATAATATTAGGTTGTTTTTGGATGTTAATTGATTATTAAAATTGGATGGAAGTGTTAAGTTTTGGCCGGGTAAAGGTTGTAGAGTAATTGAAGGTGTTTTCGGTTGTTTCAGATAGGCGTTTTGGTGTTTAAGGGCAGAGCAGCGAGGTAGATTTGATACTGGTGGTTTTAATGTATTGAGATGCATTAATCATCTGTCCTTGTGTGTTATAAACAGGGGAGAATATATCAGGTGAGATTGGTGAAGTTCTGAGAGCTTCGAAAGCTTGATTACGCTTCAACAAAGTGTGTGTGGCGTTGTCGGTGAGCGGAATTGGTTTTAAAAGCCTTTTAAAGACTTGAAAGTAAGGTTTGGGGGTTTAGGTTGTGTTTGAAGCACTAACCCAAATCCAGAAGTAAGTTTGAGTTGTTTCGCTCTCGTTTCTCAGTTTTTATCTCATTGGTTTTATGATCATGCTCTTGTTTGGAACATAGAATTACACCTACTGTTTTATGCATGTTTTAAGAAATGAGAGGGTGTTTTTCTTGATCCCATGAGATAGAATTGTTATTTAATGAGATAGAACTATTTGAGAACATTTTATGCATTGTATATGCTTTTGAAATGGGATGAGAATGGTTTGTAATGATGCATTGAAAAATAGTAGGTAATGATGTTTAAAATTAGTATATTGGCAAGGGATGAGATTACTGTTACCAGATATAATTGGTCGACCAATAGGATGAGAAGTGCACGATAACATACAAATTTTGTACGTGCTCTTTGGTTCGGGCAATAGGGGTAGTGACATCCCATTCCAAAGGGAGAGTGTGGTGATGAGAGATTCTGTCATTGTAGGTCTTAATGAATCTATCAAGCATTGTGGCGATGAGAGATGCCGTCATGAGAGTCCGGTGATGTGAGTGTTGGAGTATGCCCAAAGACCAATCATATGATGATTGAATAGACATACTATTTTACTAGATTTATCAAGTAATGGCATTGCCGTTATTATCATTTGGTATGTTTCTGTGCATCAAACTAACCATTGGATAATAATGTCCATACAATAATACGATTATTGTTAAATAGGATCCTTAGTCGAATATTATTACGGGTATGAACAATGATAATATATAAAGACTAATATGTGGTTGATTGATAACAAGTGTTGTCATCGACATAGAGATGTCAAAATCAACACATAAGTATTTGTTAGAGAACAACATACTGGATTGACCCGCTATGAGCATGTTTCTTGGGTAATTATGTGACAGTCACAACATTGCTCATGATAAACATATGTATAATCCTCAGACTTGAGATCAACATGATTTCAACATAAAGATTTACGTATTTTGACATAGTCAAACGTGTGTCGTAACTAACTACATTATAAAGACTGATGATTAGATATGTGATGACCTATGTAGTGATATATGGTTGATCAAGAAAGTATTTGTCCCTCCTACATAATGGGAGAAATATCTTCGGCCTCTTGATAGAGTGAGATTAGAAATGCATGGCCATGCTTGAATATTATGATATGAGATATCATAGAGATTCATTTATCATAATCTACTCAAGACATCAAGAAACACTAGATGGACAACGCAAGTGTGACTAACCCATGGCTTGTGTTTATCTAACATATAAAGGACAAAAGGATGAAATACATAAAGGAAGTTTATGCAGGAATTAGGAAAGTCAAACCATGACTTCATGCAACTTAGGTAGCAATGATGTATTGCTAGATGCCACTCATTGTTTGTAAAATTAGAACAATTCTAATTTTGTTGCTAACGTTGCATGAACCTACAAGGGTCACACCCTTCGATTGAAATGAACAAAAAAATTGGAAACCATACTCCCTATTTTAGGGAGGTTGCCGAAAATCCCCTATGGGATAAGGGAAATCGGCAACTCCCTTAAATGGGAATAATATTGTATTTATCAAATATTATTTAGAGTATAGAAAATATTTAGAAACTTAAATATTATAGAATAAGATTCTAGAAATTTAAATATATATTTGGAATTTATATAATGCATATTTAATTCCAAGTTTATGTAGAATTAGATTCCACATAATTAAAAATATATATTTAAATATATTTAAATCCAAGTAAAGATAGAATGAGATTATATATAATAAAAGTATATATATTTGGATTCAATATAATGTATATTTAAATCCATGTTTTATGTAGAATAAGATTCTACATAATTAAATATATATATATATCATTTAATATTATTAGATATAATGTATATTTAATATAAACCAATTTCAAGTAGAATTAGATTCTATGAATTTTGGTTGAACTTGGATTTAAAGAATTCAACTAGAATTAAATCTCTGAATACTATTTAAAGGGACAAGGGCTAGCAACCAAATCACCCATATTCCTCCTTGCATATTTCGACATATCCATGGGAATTCTCCTATGGAATTTTCGACAAGTCCCAGATTTCTTCTGAGAAGCAGTTCGATATTTTCTAGTGTTCCTCTTACCCCCTGGTAAATTCCTAGCAATTTCCTAGTTCGAATCCATGTCCCGGTAGAACCCCTGGTCGATTTCAGACTCCCTCAAGAATCTCTAGAGGGATTTCGACTTCTCCCTGGAAGGTGTTCAAACCAGTCAAAATTTATCCCTAAGTGTTAGGGAGGCGAAAACTTTGTTCGTTTTGTTCGGGAGGACTCCGTAGAGGTCGTTGCAAACCTGTGACGATTCTGGTTTTACTTGACGTGGTTATTTCGACATACCTTCGGTTTTCCAATTTCTAGAGTTTTAAAAGGTAACTCTTCATCTTTTCACCCCAAATTCATTCCTTTACATGGATCCTGGCTGGATTACGTCAGATTAATTTTTTCCGCTGCGCCACGGGGCGTGCCGACGTGACCCAATAGTGGTATCAGAGCCACTTGTATCATACGAATTCGGACTTAAATTCTTGGGTGATGTTTATGTATGAGATGCATGCTTTTTGATTCGATTTAGATATTTATCGTTTATCGTATCACACCTAATAAAGACTTATTTCGATTATCACTGAATGATTAAGAGTTAATCATAACTATGTTAGGTTGCTTCAATGTTAAATGTTAGCATGTTGAGACTAATAGTTAGTCTAGAGAACAAGTAGTTGTTCGTAGTTTCATAGATTTATGAAATCTCTGAAAGGGCTTCTAATTTGATAAAAGTTATCAAACTATCTTTCACAGTGAATCCATAAGAGTTATGGTTAGACGTTATGAAAAATGCATGTCTAGGACTGGCATCATCAAAGACCTGGTACTTAAGTGTGCCTAGTGCGCCACCTCTCTTTCATGTTGACCTACCTGGTGCATTTGTTCGTTAACACAAATGGTTTATAAAACCTCGTGATCCTTCTTTGGCCCATTAACCGCAACATAGGGATAATCAGTTTAAAACTCCGTAAACACGTCGTTACTTTGTTCACATGATGTTTGAAATGCATGTTAGATTGCACGGTGTTTATTTTGCATGGTTATAGCCCATAGCCTTTATAGTTTTGGTTTTTATAAATACGGCCTGCGTGTCGTGCCTTTCTCTATCTTCTATTGTACTTCTCTTCTCATATCACTCCCTCGCATGTAACGCGAGTTTCTGAAAATTGTAAACACTTATGGAGATAAAGCAAGAACCAAGGTAGCAGCGTGGTGGGCCTTCCCTGGTGGACCAGGCGTTTCAGAAGCAGATTCTATCTTCAGTAGAATGGTCCTCCCATTGGCTTGGGACGGGTCGTCTTAGGTTAAGAAGGGCTATAATCATTGCATATTTATTTACCGCTTTTATTTACCTTGTATGTGATGCAATGGATGTTTTATAAGCATGATTAAACATAGTTCTATTGATAGGATCAATGTTAAAATGATGAGATAATTAAGTAAATCCCTCACTATAATTCTAAGTCTGTTTTAACCATCCAATATTTACCCTCGTTAAAGCTTCGATCGATATAATGTGAGCTTTGCCAAAGCAATGTCACATTTATCTATCTTAGTTAAACACGAAGAATAAGCTAGTGATATTCGCCAGTTGAGATATTGGTATTGACTTAGCTGGGTTGTTCTAATAGGATTAGAAAACCTAGTGGTTAAAAGTTTTGGATAATCATAAGATGATTTAAAGAACAAGAGTTGTTCGCCAAAAGATGAGGAATTACACGAGATGTAATTAGTAAGGTGTTACTTACCTAAATAACCATTTCCTAAAAGATTGGCCAAAGCTGATTTAGGAATGGTGAAATACGGATCCTCACTCACTAGAAAAACTATCGAAACGTTTTTCCGAAATTAAAACTAGAGGGTTTTTAATTTTGAAGAAAATAGTGGGAGTAAATTTATAGTAAAGACCTATCTATAAATTTTAAAATTTAGTAAAACTTATGTAGCATATTTTCTTTGTTGTAGAATTAATGGCAAATAATACTCTATCTCTGCGATCTATCCTTGAGAAGGATAAGCTCAATGGCATAAACTTCCTTAACTGGTTCCGCAATTTGAGAATTGTTCTCAAACAGGAAAAGAAGGAATATGTCATTAAAGAACTTGTTCCTGATGAACCGGTTGCCACTGCTTCCAGAGCTGACAAAGACAAGTTTAAGAAACACATGGACGACATGCTGGATGTCGGTTGTCTTATGCTTGCCTCCATGACCCCTGAGCTTCAGAAGCAACATGAGGACATGGTGGCTTATGATATGACTCAAAATCTCAAGGAGATTTATGAAGGGCAAGCTCGTCAAGAGAGGTACGAGACCTCTAAAGCTCTGTTTCAATGCAAGATGAGTGAGGGATCTCCCGTAGGAGCTCACGTCATCAAAATGATGGGCTACATCCAAACGTTGGAGAAGCTCGGGTTTCCGCTGAAAGACGAATTAGCTACTGATGTCATCCTGCAATCGTTGCCGGATAGTTTCAATCAGTTCGTCCTTAATTTCAATATGAATGAAATTAACAAGACGCTGCCATAGTTGCTCGGCATGTTGAGAACTGCTGAAATCAACCTGAAGAAGGTAGGACCTAAACCTGTTCTGATGGTCCGCAAGGGCAAGAAGAAAGGTAAATCAGCAGCAAAGTCTAAAGGTGATGGTAAGACCAAAACCGATAGAAAGGAGGCATTGAAACCTAAGAAGGGAATCAAGAAGGATGGAAAATGTTTCCATTGCGGCAAGACCGGACATTGGAAGAGAAACTGCCCCACACACCTACAAGAAGTCAAGAAAGCAAAAACGAGTGAGGCATCAACCTCAAAGGCTTCTAAAGAGAAGGCATCACAATAGACATGGACCTGCGAATGGAAATAAAGCAAGAGTTGCTACATCATCCATTAGGACATGTGTTTTTGCTTAAATAGATTTGTTTCAGTTTTTAAGATTATTATTTTGTGCCTAAGTTTTAGTTATCTTGTAAGGACAAGATATTTTAATTTTGAGATTATTTAAATAAATGTTATTCTTTTAATCTCTTATGGCACAACGAATCAATGATCTTTAAACTAATCAAATCAATAATATTTATAAGATAAATAAAACAAATGACTAATCTAAAACTCATAAAAGTATTAAGGTAATTTGATGAGATCAAATTCAAGAATATTTAAAGTTTGATGAACTTTCAAAGAATATGGGATTGTCCCATAATTAAATCCCACAAGTGGAATGAAAAGTCTTTGAAAGAGAATCAAATATGTTAGACATGTTTTGATTCAGAACAAGTCATTTTCGAATTTTTTACACACTAGAAAAACAACTCTCATACTTAATTGTGTTTGTTTTTCTTCGAAACGTCATATAAGATATGGACTAAGAATTGTTCTAGAATACCTTTGAAGTTTTAAGGTTACTTACATGTTACAATGTTTACAAAGTTCGAACCTTAAAAACTCCATTTGTTGTTTATCCTAACGAGAACAAATTGTTTGTTTCTCAAACGAGAGTTTATCTTGAAAGAGATTAATTCTCACAAATGGATATTATTTCTTCAACTTTAACGAGAACAAAATATTTGTTGCTCAAACGATAGTTTATCTCGAATACTTATCACTAAGGGATTTCATTTTTCAACGAGAACAAAATGCTTCTTGCTCAAACGAGAGTTTCTCTCGAAAGAGATTACCTCTCACCAAAGGTAAAAATGGAATTTGGAATGTGAAGAAATTTTAGACAACAAATTTATGAACCAAAGATTGAGAATGTTCCACAAATGATCAAGGAACATTGGAACAAAACACAACCATTGTGTTGATCCTTAAGAGAATACCATATACTTGAGAAATATGGATTTCTCATTATCCGTACATGGAAACACTCTTCTTTTCGGATCAAGATAAAGACTAGGTCTTATCAGAAAGCAATGGTGAGCCCGAAATTCGAGAAACGGCTAAGAGCCATGAGATATGAGATGGAATCCATGTCTAAAACCAAGTATAGACTTTGGTTACCTAAAAGGGTAAAACCTAAGAGGTATGGATGAGTTTTTCAAAAAGGAAAAACCGACATGGATGATAAAAAATACAAAGGATGATTCGTCGCTAAAAGTTGTTGACAAACTTCATAATATAGACTATGATAAAGCATCTTCCTTGTAGCTATGTTTAATTCATCTTAATCTCACTTGCAAGTAGTTATATACGATGATTATGGAATCAAATAAAGGAATGTCAAAACCACTTTCCTAAAGGAAAACTTGAAACAAATGTGTACATGACACATCCAGAAGGTTTTATCACTCCAGTAAACACTTGGAAGGTATGTAAGCTACAAAGGTCTATCCGTAGACTAAGGCAAGCTTCTCGAAGTTGGGATATTCGTTTCAGAAGATACAATCAAAAGGTTTGGTTTATCTAGAAACAAAGGGGAGTCTTGTTTTCAAAAGAGCTAGTGGGAGCATTGTTACTTTCCTAAGTATTGTATGTAGATGACATACTCATCAAAAGGAACTAAAGATCGCAATCTGTTTTGCATTAATAAAAGATACTGCGAGTTAGCAACATGAGACAGTATCTAACTCTACAACATAGGTTGAATGTATTACAGTCGACATAGCAATAAAGAATGATGTTTTGATCTAAAGGGTTCACTTCTGAACTAAGCGTTATTCCCAGCATAGTAGATGTTACATAACTCTGTTATGATGGAATAGACATGAGAGTCCGGTTATGTGAGTGTTGGAGTATGCCCAAAGACCAATCATATGATGATTGAATAGACATACTATTTTACTAGATTTATCAAGTAATGGCATTGCCGTTATTATCATTTGGTATGTTTCTGTGCATCAAACTAACCATTGGATATTAATGTCCATACAATAATACGATTATTGTTAAATAGGATCCTTAGTTGAATATTATTACGGGTATGGACAGTGATAATATATAAAGACTAATATGTGGTTGATTGATAACAGGTGTTGTCATTGACATAGAGATGTCAAAATCAACACATAAGTATTTGTTAGAGAACAACATACTGCATTGACCCGCTATGAGCACGTTTCTTGGGTAATTATGTGACAGTCACAACATTGCTCATGATAAACATATGTATAATCCTCAGACTTGAGATCAACATGATTTCAACATAAAGATTTACGTATTTTGACATAGTCAAACGTGTGCCGTAACTGACTACATTATAAAGACTGATGATTGGATACGTGATGACCTATGTAGTGAAATATGGTTGATCAAGAAAGGATTTGTCCCTCCTACATAATGGGAGAAATATCTTCGGCCACTTGATTGAGTGAGATTAGAAATGCATGGCCATGCTCGAATATTATGATATGAGATATCATAGAGATTCGTTTATCATAATCTACTCAAGACATCAAGAAACACTAGATGGACAACGCAAGTGTGACTAACCCATGACTTGTGTTCATCTAAGATATAAAGGACAAAAAGATGAAATACATAAAGGAAGTTTATTCAGGAATTAGGAAAGTTAAACCATGACTTCATGCAACTTAGGTAGCAATGATGTATTGCTAGATGCCACTCATTGTTTGTAAAATTAGAGCAGTTCTAATTTTGCTACTAACGTTGCATGAACCTACAAGGGTCACACCTTTCGAATGAAACGAACAAAAAAATTGGAAACTATACTCCCTATTTTACGGAGGTTGCCGAAAATCCCCTATAGGATAAGGGAAATCGACAACTCCCTTAAATGGGAATAATATTGTATTTATCAAATATTATTTAGAGTATGGAAAATATTTAGAGACTTAAATATTATAGAATAAGATTCTAGAAATTTAAATATATATTTGGAATTCATATAATGTATATTTAATTCCAAGTTTATGTAGAATTAGATTCCACATAATTAAAAATATATATTTAAATATATTTAAATCCATATAAAGATAGAATGAGATTCTATATAATAAAAATATATATATTTGGATTAAATATAATGTATATTTAAATCCATGTTTTATGTAGAATAAGATTCTACATAATTAAATATATATATTTCATTTAATATTATTAAATATAATGTATATTTAATATAAACCAATTTCAAGTAGAATTAGATTCTATGAATTTTGGTTGAACTTGGATTTAAGGAATTAAACTAGAATTAAGTCTCTGAATACTATTTAAAGGGACAAGGGCTAGGAACCAAATCACCCCTATTCCTCCTTGCATAATTCGACATATCCCTGGGAATTCCCCTATGGAATTTTTGACAAGTCCCAGATTTCTTCTGATAAGCTGTTCGATTTTTCTGGTGTTCCTCTTGCCCCCTGGCAAATTCCTGGCGATTTCTTAGTTCGAATCCAAGTCCCGGTAGAACCCCTGGTCATTTCAGACTCCCTCAGGAATCCTTGGAGGGATTTCGACTTCTCCCTGGAAGGTGTTCAAACCTGTCGAAATTTATCCCTAAGTGTTAGAGAGGTGGAAACTTTGTTCGTTTTGTTCGGGTGGACTCCGTAGAGGTCGTTGCAAACCTGTGACGATTCCGGTTTTACTTGACGTGGTTATTCCGACATACCGTCAATTTTCTAGTTTCCAGAGTTTTAAAAGGTAACTCTTCATCTTTTCACCCCGGATTCGTTCCTGTACATGGATCCTGGCTGGATTACGTCGGATTATTTTTTCCGCTGTGCCCTAGGGCGTGCCGACGTGACCCAACATCCCTGTAGTACCTGCCCAATCAGTGCTGGAGAGGTTGGCGTCTCCCACCCCGTTAGAAGGGTAGAGTTATGTCAAAGAGGTTCGTAACGAGAAGGATGACAGCTTCCTATCGTCATACATGGATGTTGTGCTTGAAGATGGAATGGACTCTGAACCTACAACCAATAAGGATGGTGATGAGGTTATTGGTAATGGTGGCGATGTGTCAAAAGATAAAGGGAAAAAATGTATGTTAGTAAGGTATCAAATTTAGGGGTGTCCAAGGCTGGTAAGAATTTTTGGGTCAGCTTTATTGATAAGGAGGTGGTAATTGTCGAAGAGGATGTCATCATTGACTAATCGGAACTAGTACCATCTATTCACTTCTCGGATCGTGTGCATGATCAAGTTGACAATAATATGCGCAACACCATTATTGTTTGAATTCTTGGACGAATGATTGGTTACATGTCGCTTCTTTCTCGGATCCACGCCATGTGGAAACCATGTGGAGAAATTCAGCTGATAAACTTTGATAATAACTATTGTATAGTTTAATTTGCAAATATTAGGGATTATACTAAGGTTCTGACAGAGGGACCATGGACCATTTATGGTAGTTACCTAACAGTGCATCTGTGGAGCAGGTCCTTTTCCACCTTAGAGAAGAATCTGGCGCATGTTACATTGTGGCTTTTCCTTCTTGGACTTCTGTTTTGTTATTACTCCAAGGCTTTGTTTCGTGTTATAGCGTCAATTTTTGGTAGGGTGGTAAAGGTTGACAACAACACACATGCTAGGGGTCGAGGGAAATTTTCACGTTTGACATTGCTTGTCGATTTGAATAAATCATTGCGGTCTTGCATTCACATTGATGGGAATATGCAGAAACTTGAAAATGAAGGTTTAAATAAAGTTTGCTTTGCCTTTGAGATTTATGGGTATTCGAATGAGAATTTTCTTCAGGCTTCTACTACTCTTGACACTAATTCAGTCCCTAATGAAAGGGATAGTGCTATTAACTCATCGCAAGGAAAGCATGGATTGACTTGGAACTGTTTGGACCATGGATGTTGGTCGATACTCGTAGACGTCGGCTGGGAGCTAGCTCTGTGCTAGGTAGTGGACAAGAAAAGGTGGTGACCAAAGGCTCTCGGTTTGAGGCTCTTATTGAGGTGACTAGTCTTGAATAGGGGAATGAGTTATTAGGGTTGAATTTAGTGAGGGAAAACCATTCTTCATCAGTTACTGGGAAGGCTATCAATTTGCATGTGCAAAGGGGTGAAACCCTTACTTTCCAATGAAATGTCACATATATGGCATCAAATTTGGATAGAAAATCCAATGCTTCAAACATGGGTCCTTCAAAGGCTGTAGTTGTTCCTTCGATGGAGGGACAAGGTGCGACGGTTGTGGAACATACCACTATGGTTAAGTCTGACAATGACAAAGCAGTTTCAATAATAGAACAAGACGGTGTAATAGTAGTAAGAAACGGAAGGGAGGGGTAAAGTCCAGGCTTGGATTAGGGAAAACTATGAAGGAAAATTCTAAAAGAGGACTCTACGTAAACCAATAGATCCTCATTATCACCAGGTCGGTGTTAACGACATGAGTACAATCTATTTCTAATTAGTTAAATTTTGTGGAAGCTGGGTTGGTGAAGGATCATTGTGGTGTGATACACGGGGTTGACCAAGCATCCCTCATATCACACTACTCAGACATGATGATTCTCTAATCGAGTCCCAACAGGATGCTATGGAGGAGCTCGATTCCCATGGGGTGCTCGTGGCAGCTGCCAAGCAGTAAGCTTTGTTTTTTTCCCTCGTTATTTTTTATCGATGAAGTTTATGTTTTCAGAATTATCAAGGTGTTGGAAGCTCTACCTTCTGACGTTATTTTAACTCTTTTCGATGTGACCATGAACCGAATGTAGTTGCTTTGTTTGAGCCTCATGTGAGTGGTCTAACTATTGATCGAATGATTTCTAAACTGGGGTATTTGAACTCGTTATGTATAGAACCTCATAGATTTAGTGGTGGTATATAGATGATGTGGGATGATTCAGTTGTTGTGGATGTGTTACATATGTCTAATTACTTTATTAATAGGACGATGCATTTTTTTATCTCGTAACTTTTTGTTTCAGTTCACGGCCATTTACGCAATCCCGCATGGTCCCAAGAGAAAGCATTTGTGGCAACAACTTACAGACTTAGAGCCAAATGATGATATGCCATGGGTGTTGGGTGAAGATTTTTAACGTTATACTGGATGAAAAGGAGCGTAGTAGTGGATCAGTGTAGCATGATGGTGGTTGTCGGCTTTTCTCTAATTTTTATTTAACATTGTACTGTTTGATCTTGGTTTTCAGGGACCTCCATTCACTTGGTTTCATGGAAATTTGTCACAGAGATTGGATCGGTGTTTAGTCAATTCATAGTGGGCATCGTAGTTCTAGGATACCTTTTGTTAAGTACTTAGATTTTCTTTGTTCGTACCATTGATCCCTCTTAATACATCTAACAAATGATAGGCATCTGGCGCATGATAGGCCTTTTTTGTTACCTTGCGGAATGAGGAGCATCCGCAATTTGAAGAGTTGTTGAAATCTGTTTGGCAGGAAGGTAGGATTGTATCGGACATTGTTCTTTCCTTTTAGGATAAGGTTGGTGATTGGAGAAAAGATGTGTTTGGGCATATTGGACAGGGGTAAAATATCTTATGGTGCGCTTACAAGGAATTAACAAATCTCTTTTGATCCAACATTTGAACTCCCTTGTTTCTGTTGAGTGGATCGTTGAATCGGTAAATACCAAGAGAGGGTGAATTGGATTTTTAATTTGATTGGCAATGAAGTGGTAAAATAAAATTGAAGACAGAGGCAATTATACTGGTTCAAGTTCCAAATAAACACTACATCCACTACCTTATCTCCCACTAAGGATTTTCCAAATAACTTCACTAGTTGATCTTCCCCTTTTCTAGGCTTAGGAGGAAACCTTTACACAAATGGTCAGTTTTCTACCCAAAATAGACCAAACCCTCTCACAAGCGTACAAAGAAAAATATGGCAAATACAATGTATCTCTTAATACTAATTTTGCCCAAATTACATGCACTCAACCCAATTCAATCTGAAGAATAGGAAATTACAAGGATTGACAATTGGGGTTTTACAAAGATATCGGAATTTAAGCACTTGAGCTTGGATTTAATGTAGGATTGCTTCTCCTAGGATCAATAATTGTTCCTGGTTGTTTTTGGACTCCCTTTTATACCTTCTCATTCAATTTTAGCCGTTGGGGTGGTTGCCATCATAAATATAGCCGTTGGGATGCAACCTTCCAACCTTAAATGCACTTCTGCAACTACCCGTTTTGAAACACATGTACCTGTTTCGAAACATACCAAAATAGAAGTAGTCGTTGGGTGTAATTAAGAGACCGTATCGAAACGGAAAAGATTATTTCGATACACTTAGAGCCCGTTCCGAAACGGCTTGATACCGTTTCGAAACTATTTGAAACTGCCAAAACCCGTATCGAAACGTACTTAAATCGTTTCGATATGTCTTAACCGTTTTGTAAAAATCAGTTATAAAATTGCAACGATCATAAATTTTGAATCCAAGTTCAAATATCGTTTCGAAACGTTTCAGGTCATTTCGATATTGTCGTATCGAAATGGATCTGCTCGTTCCATTGTTCTTCATCCGTTCGAAACATAGGGTATGTTTCGATACTATCATATCGAAACGGGAAGACTCATTCAGAAACAAATATTAACAGTTTCGAAATGGTGACTCGAAAATCACTGTTTTGACTTGGAAAACACTTAGAAAAATTTGTATAAGCATTTGGTTTTGAGTTGACCATTTTGCTTAAAAGTTTTGGGAAGTTTTGAGAACTTAAAAATTTATTTTCTATTTTCAATTTAGTCTTTAAACCTTTTGTTATATCAAAATCAATTCTTTGGTTTTACAATCTCCCCCTTTTGATATAACAAAACCAAGTATAAAATTTTAAGTGTTTTGAAATCTTTGAAAAACTTTTAACTCCCCCTCAATTTAAGATAGGTTTTAACGTTTTTAAAAGTTGAAATTTGAAGCACTTGAAACTTAAAAACAAAGAAAAACTTTTAACTCCCTCTCAATTTAATATAGATTTTTAAGTTTTGAAAAGTTGAAATTTGAAGTACTTGAAACTTAAAAACAAACTTAAAAACACTTAAGCTGTTAAAAATTACTTCTCCCCCTTTTTGTTTGATCAAACATATAATCAAGGCTAAATAAGAATAAAAGAGGCATAAATCATAAACCAAACAACATAATTGCATAGATAGCATTAAGTTCATAAAACAAATCCAAACAAAACATCAAACTCATTCCTAAAAACATGAAATCAAAGCATAGGTCTTAAAACAAAAGACATTGATATGTGCATAAACTCAATCCTAATATGAAAAAATAAAATGATATGCAATGAAACTAAGGTGCCTCATCATTTTCATCGCTTCTAATGTCATCCAAGAAATCATCCTTGTGCTTCTCTTGATCCTTTCAAAAACGCATGAAATCACCACAAAAGTTGGTGAAGGAGAGATCCATGGATGATTGTTGGGTTTTAAGGGAGGTAAGGCTATTCTTCGTGCCAAGAACGCGATCCTCCAAGGATGTTAATCGAGTGTTGGTAGCTGCAAACTCGGAAGCCATGTTTGTGTCAATGGTGGTGAACCTTTCGGTAAGGAAGGCTATGTAACGCCCCTGTTTTGGGCTTAGAAGTCTTGGGCGCTGACCGGTTCGGTCAAAGTGCTGATCGAATATTTAAAGGAGAAATTAGGAAAGCCTAGTTCGGGTTGCATTAAAAATATGGAAAATGTTCTAAAATCATCTTTTAATATATATAAGTGAACTGTGAAATCAATTTTACAAAATGAGGTTCGGAAGGTTGACATTTTGGCTAGTGACCAAAATGTAATTTTTGAAAGTTGCGTGACTGTTTTATAAAGGATTGAAACTTTGAATCTTTAAGGAGCTATTATTCCAAAAAGAGTTTCTCCAGATTTTTCTAAGATATTTTAAGATTTATTCTGATTTTAAAACATAAAGAAAGAGGAGGGAAAGCCATTTTGGCTATTTGCAACTAACTTTTCATTTTCTCCCAATTTTCATTTTCTCTCATTTTCTCTCAACCCAAACACTTTCTCTCCAGAGATTTATATCTGATTTTGTCACTCAAATCTTCCTTTTCAATTCTCTTTGGATTCCTAATCATCTCTACAACAAAACCTCACCATTTGCAAGTTGTTTCATCAAGCTTTTTGGTTCTAAAAAGGAGAAATTTAAGTTTGGAGGTAAGAACGTCCTTCTCCTCTAAACTATCAGTTCTTTACTGAAATTCCTAAGTTCTCAATCCTTGATTTGTGATTTGTTAAAGGCTTTTCAATTGAAATCTTGATTTTGGCTTAAAATGCAAGATTTGGTGATTTTTGGTGAAATTTTCGTATGATCTGTTTAAGCAGGGTTTTGAGGTGTGTTTTTGATGTTAAATGAATGCTAAATTGATTAGAAGTTGAGGTTTAATTAATGCAATCCCGGATTGGTTGAATTTCCTAAGTTTTGCTTGAGTTTTTGGTTGTTTTTGGAGTGTTTTTGATGATCTGTTATACCTGGAGGTATAAGGACGTGTTTGTGATCATTTTGGATGTTAATTGATGTTTAAAAATGGTTAGAAGTGATGGATCTTGGCTGGGTTAAGTTTTGGAAGTGTTTGGAGGTGATTTCGGTTGTGTTTGGTGGCCGAAATGTTGGATTTGTGATGAGCAGCGAGTTGTGTTGTGTTGCTGGTGTTTTTAATGCATAAAGATGCATTAATTCTCTGTTTTTGTGTGCTTGAAACAGGGGAGTTTGATCCGTGAGCTTTAGAGGTGTTGCGGAGGGTTTCGGATGCTTGGAAGGCTTGTTGGCTAGCCTTGTTTTGTGTATCGGTGAGTGAAGTTGGGTTTTCAGCTTTTAAACCAAGGTTTGAAGGTTTTGGGAGCTTAGTTTAAGTCTAAACAACTTTGCTAAGCTCAAGAGTAAGTAAATGGTTTTTCGCTCTTGGTTTGTGTTGAGAATTGGCTTTAAAAGCAATTGTGTTTGATGGTTGCAATGCATGTGATTTGCATGGTTTATATTCTGTTTTGAAAGCATATTTTAAGCATGGTTTAATGCTGGTTTTGAAGGCCATATGTGAAGGATGCTCAAGGTAAGAGATCATTGGTTTTGTACATGGAAATTGTGGTTTTGATGCATGGTGTTGCATGTTGTGCAAAGGCTTTGTGTAATGCTTTAAAACAGTGGATTGATGATGGTAAATGATGGTTTTTGCATTATGGTTATGCATGTGAATCATTGGACTAATGTGGTAAGGTGGTTATATTGGCAAGTGATGTAAGTGGTTCTTGGTTTCTTTGATCGGATATAGTTAGCCGGCTATAGGATTGGGTGCACCGTGAATTAAGTCGCCTTGGAGGTGGAGTGGTTAAGAGTGAACCGGTAAACTCCCTTCAAGTATCCTAACGAGATGGTTAAGGTCATAATGGAGGTTGAATGCCCATTCGAGGACCTTGGTTAGGCAAAGGTTATATGGTGGTTAAAAGTCCATATATGGGAACCTTGTGCTTGTTAAGATCACAATGGTGGTGTAAAGTCCATGTGTGGATCTTGTATAGGGTGTCCCGGATCTCGTTAGTGATGTTATACAACTACCAATCGGTGATGCAAAGGTTGTATGGTGTTTGAAAGTCCATACATGGGAACCTTGTGCATGTCAAGGTTGTATGGTGTTTAAAAGTCCATACATGGGAACCTTGGGAAAAGTTGAGGTTGTATGGTGTTTGAAAGTCCATACATGGGAACCTCGGGAAAAGTTGAGGTTGTATGGTGTTTAAAAGTCCATACATGGGAACCTCGGGAAAAGCTAAGGTTGTATGGTGTTTAAAAGTCCATACATGGGAACCTTAGGTTGGTAAGGTCAAATGGTGTTTAAAAGTCCATTTGGAGGCCTTGGATTGGTAGTGTGTATGAAGCGTGGGGGACAACGCTTGTGATCCGCGTATCCGATTGGGTGTTGAGTTGAAAAGTGGATGTGGTTGATCACTTGGAAGCCAATATAATGTTCTTGTTTATAAAGAAGCATGAGATGCTTGAAAAGATGCATGGTTGCATGAAAAGTGGCTAATGCTTGTGAATGCATGTTTACTTGTTGAGTTGAACAAATGTTGATTATCATTTGGTAAATGATGCATGGGTGCATGAAATCTCTTTAATGCATTGGAGTCTTGTTAAGACTTGTTTAAAAAGGCATGTGATGATAATGTTGTGGTTCATATATTGCCTTGGTTTAATGCATGTGTTGGATTGTTTGAGTAATGGTTTTAAAAGGTTTCTTGCTTGAAATGATGTTCAAGTATATGAAAGGTATAATATGAAATGGAGGTGTTTTCCAAGGCTTTGAATTTAACCTTGCATTTGGTGTTTATGCATGGAATGGTTAAATGGATGATTTTGCAATTATGCTTTGAAAAGGGGTTTTCAAACTTTGCTTGGTAACAAATCGAGTTGTTTTTCAAAGAGGTTTATGACTCGCTGCATTGATGGTGTTTTGGTTTTGAGCATTCCTCACTAAGCATTATGTGCTTACGCTCCTTTTTGTCCATCAATGCAGATTCTTGAAGTTTGGACAGCGAGAAGCAAGGGATTCAAGGAGGACTCCATTTGAGATGTATGTCTCGGTGAATAGCTATAGTTAATAAAGGCAATGGGGTAAAATCTCTTGGGTTGATGTTTATGTGTTCGTATATGTTCGGACAAGAATGGTTATATGTTGTTGATGTTGTTGGAACATGTATTTGGCCACTATGAGATTGATTTGGAAGTTTATGCTTGAATGGTTGCTTGTGTCGGAAGCATGCCTATAGATTTGAGGCTTTTCGTATATGTTGATATTTTGTTGAATTGTTGATGCAAGTATGTCTCATATATGTTGAATTGCATGTTGGTAAAGTTTGGTGGCAATTGGAGTATGTTTGGATGTTTAATTGCATGTTTAAGTATGCATTTTGGGGCAATCTGTGCAGGGTGTTTCGGAACAGTGCCTGTCGTTTCGGAACGGGTGCCTTAAACAAGCACAGGCGTCCGAAACGGGAGAGACCGTTCCGAAACGGTTTGGCTACTGCCAGCCCGTGTTTCGGTACGCGTTGCGGAACGGCCCCGCATTTCGAAACGGGCTCTGCCAGTTTCGGAACGGGAGACCGTTGGGGGCTGACATTGGTAGTTAAATGTTTTGAATTGTTTGCATTTTGGTCCTGGATCTTGTTTGTGCAATTGTATGAGTTTGGAATGTCCGTTTGAGCTGAAATTTGACAGTGAAGCATGAAACCTGATTAATTTCAAGTTGGTAACTTTAATTTGGGTTATGCCCTCATATGTATCGGAAATTACAATTTGGTCCCTAAAGTTGTAATTTGTTCAATTGGGTCCCTGTTTGATCTCTGATGTTTGTGATCTTTGAGTATGATGTTTGAGTGATCACAATTAGGGCTAATGTGCATCTAGACAAGATTAAAAAGAAAAAAAGGGTCGTTAATCAAGGTTGACTTTCGGGTTGACTTTGGTTTTCCCCGTGTGACTTTCTTAATTCGGGTCAACCGTCTAGACCGGGTTAAGGGGGTTACAGGCTATGAGAGCATCATTGTTAGGAGCCACGACGGGAACTTGAACTTGTGGTTGAGGCTCTCCTTGAGGTGATTGAGCTCTATGATCAACTCGAATTCATTCATCATTAGTGTATTGAAATCCAGACCTTATGAGAAAAGACTCACCAAGATTTTGCTTTTGTTGTTCTGGAAAATCGTATATGACATCAAGGCCAAGGCAAACAAAAATGTAGCTCAAAGTTGTCCCAAAAGTGAAAGAGGTAATGGAGTCAGATAGACGATGCCTTACTAGATGGGCCATCTCGGCAAACATTATCTTCACCAAGTTAGGTTGATGTGGTTGTCAAAAACACTCGAGCCAAAAGGTGTCAACTTGACGGTTATGGGAAAATTTTCCTCCAGATGGGCGAAAGAACCAAGAGATGATTAAGTGAAAGAAACGGTCTTGGGCATCCAAAGAGAGAACTTATCCAGTTCGAGATCCAAAGTGGGTTTCATCCCCTATACCATCATCAACAAGCCCAAGAAAGTTCACTAGAGTGGATGGATCAATGTGAAATTTCTTGCCCAAAATGTAAGACTCGATAGCAATAACTTCGGAACAATCTTCATTGCTAATAAGATTAGCATTGGAGTAGAAAAGCAATACTATGTTTTTCTAAACAATGTCGGAAATATTCATGAAGCTTAGGAAACACCATTGTTGCAAAAGAGGTAGGTACTTGAAGTAGAAATGCTCAGAATCAAGGAATGCCATGTCTACAACTCTCTCTCATCGAACAACGGCATCTTGAAGAATTTTAAAATGATTACTAGCCTCTTGGTTTCTAAGACTTTTGGCATAAAGGAGGGTAAGGTTTGGACGAACATTGTCACCAGGGTTCAAACCTTCACCCCCTTCAATCCTTCTTTTCTTACTCGAATCCATTAAAAACACCTAAAAACAAAGCAAGCAATTAAATTTAAGTGTATGCATTAAATCCTAATTCGATCCAATAAGAATCTCGTTAAGGTTTTTAAAAAACACTTTGAAAGCATATACATAAAAATAAAAATTTTGATGAAAACAAGTTTGAAAAACAGTGTTAAAAAATACAATTAAATTAAAATATATTCGAACCAAAAAATTAGATTTGAAAAAAATACAAGATTTTGAAAACCCATAATGTAAAACAAGTATTCTATACAAAACTATAATTTTTAACATAAGATTCGAACGGAATAAAAAGAAAAAGATAGAAAATACCTCAAAGATGGGATTTTGGAGGAATTTGTGGATGAAATTGCACAAAATTGATGAAGCTTGCTTAGATTGATGTTTAGGAAAAAAATCCCTCAAGTTTTGATGAAAAACAAAGAGATTTGAAGGGTTTTTATAGATGAAATTGGTTTAGGGTTTTAGATTTAATTAAAAGTCTCTTTAAGCATTTAAAACCCTTTAAATTTGGCTTTTCTGGATACGCGTTTCGAAACAGGAAAGGTCGTTTCGAAACAGGTGTACCGAAATGCATTCGAACGTTCCGAAACATATTGACCGTTTCGATACATTTTTGACTGTATCGAAGCCCAAGAGTTGCTCGTATCGAAACGAATAGGCGTTGTTTCGATACAAGTTTTAACATAACCATAACGTTTCGAAACCCTTTAGAGTGTTTCGAAACAACTTGGTCCGTATGTGTTCTTTAGAGGCAGCCTGTATCGAAACAGGGTGACCTGTTCCGATACCAATAGCCCTGGAAAAGTAGATAAGGCACTAAAATGCAGAAAATTCGAACATTGATTGAACCTAGATGCATGAATGAGACGTATGAGAAAGTTAAACGTATCAAAACATAAACATGCTCCCCCTAACTATAAGCAAAGATGTAATTAGGATCAAAAACACATAATAATGGAATTTAACAAGAATTCAAGCAATTTTAAGCACAAAGGTCCTAAAAGGTCAAGATAGGCTAGTTAGACCTAACTCTCTCTTAAGGGACCAAAAACGCTCTTTATCTAGAGGTTTGGTAAAGATGTCCGCTAATTCATTTAAGGTGTCTACATACTCTAAAACAACATCTTTCTTAAGGACATGATCTCTAATGAAATGATGCCTTATTTCTATATGTTTGGTTTTAGAGTGTTGGATGGGATTTTTGGTAAGACATATGGCACTAGTGTTATCACACTTAAGGGGTATGGTGTCTACCTCAATTCCATAGTCTAAGAGTTGTTGTTTCATCCAAAGGACATGAGCACAACAACTCCCTAAGGATATGTACTCCGCTTCGGTGGTAGATAAAGCTACACTATTTTGTTTCTTAGAGAACCAAGATATGAGTATACTACCTAGGAATTGGCCGAAAATACTTTTCCTATCTATCTTACAACCCTCGTAATCCGCATCCAAATAAGGATGAAGGTTAAAGGTTGAGTCTCTAAGGTACCTAAAGATCCTTTTAACGACTTTAAGGTGTGACTCTCTAGGACTAGCTTGGAACCTAGCACACAAGCAAACACTAAACAATATATTTGGTCTACTTGCAGTAACGTAAAGCAAAGACCCAATCATAGAACGATAAAGCTTAGAGTTAACACACTTACCTCCTTCATCTTTGTCAAGCTTTGTAGATGAGCTCATTGGTGTAGCTTGAGGCTTTGCTTGCTCCAAGACAAACTTCTTGAGCAAATCATTGATGTACTTAGCTTGATTGATGAAGATGCCATCCTTCATTTGTTTGATTTGGAGTCCCAAAAAGAATGAGAGCTCCCCCATCATGCTCATTTCAAATTCACATTGCATCAACTTAGAAAAATCTTGGTAAAGCAAGTCATTAGTAGAACCAAAAATAATATCGTCAACATAAATTTGAACTACTAAGATATCTTTTCCATTGTTTTTAATAAATAGTGTTGTGTTCACATTTCATTTTTCAAAACCTTTTCCAACTAGAAAACTTGATAATCTTTCATACCAAGCTCTAGGAGCTTGTTTTCAACCATATAAAGCTTTTGACAATTTGAAAACATGGTTTGGAAAAATGGGATCTTCAAAACCCGGTGGTTGTTCCAGATACACTTCTTCGTTTATAAAGCCATTTAAAAAACGCACTTTTGACATCCATTTGAAAGATCTTGAAACCATGATAACATGCAAATGCAAGTAACATCCTAATTGCTTCCATTCTAGCTACGGGTGCATAGGTTTCATCAAAATCAATTCCCTCTTCTTGAGTGTAACCTTGAGCAACAAGCCTAGCCTTGTTTCTCACTATATTACCACTCTCTTCTAGTTTGTTTCTAAATACCCATTTAGTTCCTATAATAGATTTGTTTCTAGTCCTATCAACTAATGACCATACTTTACTTCTCTCAAATTGGTTTAACTCATCTTGCATGACCATAATCCAAAAGTCATCTTTTAATGCTTCTTTAACATTCTTAGGCTCAATGTATGAGATAAAAGCAACATTATTAAGCATTTTAAGAGAAGAACGAGTAGTTACCCCCTTGGATGGATCACCCAAGATCTCACCACCTTTGACATAGTTGTACTCCCTTGGGTAACTCACTTCCTTTTCCTCAAGAGACATGTCTTGCAATGCTTCTAGAGGTGGTTCTTGTGCTTCTTCCTCTTTGGTTGGAATCTCATTCACATTTGATAATTCGTCACCATCATTGGCTTCAATGATCCCTACATCATCATCATCATCACAAGAATCCTTTCTCGGAAGAAGGTTATCATCGAAAACCACATGAATAGATTCCTCTACAACTAAAGTTCTTTTGTTTAACACACGATAGAATTTAGAGTGTAAAGAGTAACCTAGAAAAATAGCTGCATCACTCTTTGCATCAAATTTACCTAAATTATCTTTTCCATTGTTTAAAACAAAACATTTGCAACCAAAAGGATGAAAATAGCTAATGTTAGGCTTTTTAGATTTTAAAATCTCATAAGGAGTTTTCTTCAAAATATGCCTAATCATTACTCGGTTTATAATGTAGCAAGCAGTGTTAGTGGCTTCCGCCTAAAAATACTTAGGTAAATTATTTTCACAAAGCATAGTTGTAGCCATTTCTTCTAAAGTTCTAATTTTCCTCTCAACTACCCCATTTTGTTGAGGAGTGCGAGGAGTCGAAAAATTATGGCTAATCCCATTTTCATTACAAAAATCTTCAAAACCCATATTTTGAAATTCAATTCCATGATCACTTCTAATATGTGAAATTTTAAGTTCAATATCATTTTGGGTTATTTTTGAAAATGTGATGAAGTTTTCTAAAGCCTCATCTTTGGTGCTTAAAAAGAGAACCCAAGTATACCTAGAGTAATCATCAACAAGTACAAATGTATATGATTTTCCACCCAAGCATGTAGTCCTAATTAGCCCAAAGAGATTCATAGTTAGGTAGGCCTATAACTAGATTAAGGGAAACTAATTTTTCTAAAACACTAATGCTAGCATTTCCTAGTTTCTTATGTCATAACCATGCATCACTTTCATTTTGTGCAACTAAGCATGCATAAGATATATTGCCTATGCGATGACAAATGATCATTGTTTTGTTAGATTTAATGTATACTATTCTACACCCATTTACATCAACATGACATTAAACCCTTTATCACATAATTGACTAATGCTCAACAAATTGTGTTTTAGACCATTGACATACAAGACATTTTCAATAAGTATGGAAGAGTGATTACCTATAGAGCCAAATACATTCAATGTGGCCTTTGGAGTTGTCACCAAAAGTTACTACTCCTCCACTTTTTGGCTTTAATTCCATGAATCGACTCTTGTCTCCGGTCATGTGTCTCGAGCATCCACTATCAAGGTACCATGAATTTTGACTTTGTGCTTTGGCCTTGTAGAAATGATCCCCCTACAAACAAAGAGTTTAAACTTTGATTTTTGGTACCCAAATCATTTTGGGTCCATGAGGGTTAGCTCCCAAAAGCTTGGTTCCCTTAGGAATCCAAGATGACAATGCATTAACATTATTAGATTTTACGAGTTCTTTAGGAACCCATACACTTCTAATCTTTTTAGTTCTAGAGTGTCTATAGAAGCCACTTTGTTTGTTGTTCAAATTCTTTCTTTTTGTAAAGTTGGTTTTTGAAGATTCACCCTTTTCAAGCTTTGAAGAACCAACACTTTTGAAATAATTTTTGAGCTCATCACCAATTTTTGGTGTTCATCATTACATTGAGAAAGAAGGTTGTTCAAATCAATATTTTCCTTTTCAAAGAACTTTAAATCATCTTTCAAGCTTAAAACCTTTTTCTCAAAATCCGAGTTAGTTTTAGAGAGTAAATCTTTTTGAGCTTTCAAATCCGAAATGACCTTTTTGTTTTTCAAAATGGACTCCTTGTAGTTCTCTACTAACTCATTATATACCTCTTGTAACTTATCATATGCATCATACAATTCATCAAATGTAAAATCATAGCAAGATGAGTTAGAGGTTACCACCGAATCCTCCTCAAGATCCATGAGGCAAAGGTTGGCAACTTAGTGTTTCTCATCCTCGGATGACTCCTCATCACTCCAAGTAGAAATCTTGGCTTTGAGCTTCTTCTTCTTCTTCTCAAAGCCCTTCTTCTTGAGTTGAGGGCAATTGGAACAAATATGACCCGGCTTCTTGCACTCAAAGAAAATGATAGGATCATTTTCCTATTCTTTGCTCTTGTTCTTGAAGTCTCTCTTTCTTTGAAATTTCCTCCCTCGGTTAGACTTCATGAACCGTGAGAAGCGTTTGGCTATCATTGCCAACTCCTCGAAATCATCCTTCTCACTATAAGAGCTCTCCTCTTGTAGAGAGGCCTTGAGAGCAACTCCTAGCTTCTTTTTCTTGTCCACCTCATGCTTTTCTATTCTTCTTTTTTCTTTTCCTCTTCTCATCCCTGTTTCATAATCTCATGAGTAAGGAGAGAACCAACTAGCTCATCAAGCTTCAAGGTCTTCAAATTCTGAGCTTCGATGATGGTCGTTCTTTTAACATCCCAAGATTCCGGGAGAGAATATAGAAGCTTCCTAACTATCTTATCCTCGGGAATCACATCACCAAATCCTTATAAACCATTGACGATGATCGAAAATCGATCAAACATCTTGGAGACACTCTCATCGTGATCCATCTTGAAGTTCTCATAACACAAATTTAATAGTCCGATCTTCGTCTCCTTAACATTGCTAGTTCCTTAGTATGTTGTCTCAAGAGTGTCCCACACTTCTTTGGTGCTCTCGATTGAATAAACCTTAGAATAGATGTCCGGACCAAGTGCACAAAAGATGATGTGCAATGCTTTATCGTTGACTTGCATCCTTCTTCTATCTTCTTCGGTCATCTTTGATTTCACCTTCGGAACAAGTCTTCCTTCATCATTTCTTTTCATCGGAATGTAAGGCCCTTCTTCAACTACATCCCACACCATGTAGTTGGTGGATTTGATGAAGAGACACATCCTATTCTTCCAATATGGGTAGTTGTCCCCATTGAAGAATGGTGGTTTAGTGGTGGATTGAGACTCATAAAGGTTGGATGTAACCCCCTCATCCCGGTCCGGACGCTTGACCGGTCCGAGTGGGCTACACGGGGATAACCGAGGCGAAACCCGTTAAGGCTTCACTTTGGTTAACAACCCGAGGAAAAACTTATCATTTATTATTATCTTATCTAGATGCAATAAGATGTCCTATGTGAAAAAGGCAACAGCGGAAGAAACAAGCGAGGCAAACAGCCCAACAAAACAGCCCATTTTAAACTTAACCAATGATTCCAACACTTATATTACACCCAAAAGCTTCCAAAACAACCCTTATACATAGCCTAACCATCAGCCAACAAATTTCCACATTAAACACACCCAAAACTCAACATAAAACCCTTCAAAAACCTCCCTAAAACCCAACTTCGGGAAACATCATAAAACCTTGTAAAAATCGAATATGTTGGACCTTATAGATAGTAAACAACTCATATAACATTAATAAATCAAAAGCTTAAGTTAAAGCTAATAAAGTTCACATTTTTAATCCAAACTTTCAAAACTCTAAAATGGGAAATCATTGGTTTTAATGAAAAATAAAACTATGGAGTTGTAGAGGATGATAAGGACAAGTCAAAAGTGAGTTTACCTTTGAAAAATCTCCAACAATGAGCAAGAGAGATGATGGAATAGTAAACTTGAAGGGTTTTGGGTTTTGGCGTGAAAATGAAATGAAGAAGAAGATGATGACCCCCTTTTGTCTCAAAAAGCTCATCTTTTCCTAACTTTGAAATATTTACAAAAACGCCATTAATGAGATGGCTAAAATTCTCATCTCCTAAAATCTATGGGATTGGATTTAGAAGATAGGCCCAACATAGATTTTAATTATTTTGAAAACACGAAGCCCATAATATTATTATTTTATTATTTTAGTTTTACTCGACCCCAAACCCGGGTGTTACAACTCTCCCCCACTTAAGGAATTTCGTCCCCGAAATTACCTGATGGAAACAAGTACGGAAACTGCTCAAGCATATCAGCTTTCCTCTCCCACGTGGCCTCTTCCACACCCCTATGTCTTCACAACACCTTGACCAACTCTATGGTCTTGCCACGCGACACCTTGCTATCAGAAGCAAGTATCTCAACTGGTTCTTCATTATAAGACAAATCCGGATTCAACTCTATCTCCTCAACGGGCATAACATGAGACGGATTTGATCTATATCTCCTAAGCACCGACACATTAAAAACATCACAGATCTTCTCTAACTTTGAAGGCAATCTCAAACGGTAAGCTACTAGCCCTGTCCGCTCAACTATCTCATACGGACCAATAAACCTCGAACTCAACTTGCTTTTCTGGCCAAACCTCGAACTCAACTATCTCAAACACTTTCTCACCTACTGAGAACTCAATCTCTTTTCTCTTCATGTCTGCATAAGATTTCTGACGATCAGAAGCTGCTTTCAAACGGTCACAAATCAACTTCACTTTATCGGTAGTCCCCTTAAGAAAATCCGGTATAGGTAACAATTTCTGACCCGTTTCAGCCCAACAGATCAGAGTCCTACATTGTCTACCATACAAAGCCTCATAAGGAGCCATCTGTATACTAGCCTGGTAACTGTTATTGTAAGAAAACTCAACTAAGGGCAAGTGCTTCTCCCAAGAACCTTGGAAGTCAATCACACAACCACGAAGCATATCCTCTAAAATCTGTATCACTCGCTCTGACTGTCCATCTGACTATGGATGATACGAAGTATTGAAATGCAAACGGCTACCTAGGGCACTATGCAAACAACTCCAGAACCTCGCTGTGAACCTCGGATCTCTGTCTGATACAATAGACTTTGGAACTCCATGAAGTCTCACAATCTCGTGAATATACAAACTTGCCAACTTGTCTAAAGAATCTGTAGTGTTCACTGCTAAGAAGTGGGCACACTTATTGAATCTATCCACTATCACCCAAACAGAATTCTTCTTCGAAGGAGACAACGGTAACCCCGACACAAAGTCCATAGTGATCCTCTCCCATTTCCATTCCGGAATCTTCAAAGGCTGTAACAAACCTGAAGGAACATGATGTTCTGCTTTTACTCTCTGAAAACCATGCAACGACTCACATACTCGGCTACATCCTTCTTCAAACCAACCCAGAAATAATCATTCTTAAAATCTCATTACATCTTAGTACTACCCGGATGCATAGAAAAAGGACTCAAATGTGCTTCGCTCAGAATCATACGTCTCAACTCAACATCTTCAGGTACTACAACTCTGTCTCTGAAACACAACACATTCTCATCACTGAAACTATATTCGGTCGGTCTACCTTCGGCTATGTCCTAAACATGCGGAACTAAAGACACATCTTGCAACTGTTTCTCTCTAATCATATGAAACAAAGAAGGCTTCACTTGCAACTCTGTAATCAAACCACCATCCCCTGATACACTCAGTCTAGCAAACATAGCTCGCAACTCGACTGCAACTTTTCTGCACAACGCATCAGCTACTACATTTGCCTTACCCGGATGGTACTCAATAGTCAAATCATAGTCTTTCAACAGCTCAAGCCATCTTCTCTGTCTCAAGTTCAACTCTCCCTGAGTCATCAAATACTTCAAGCTCTTATGATCAGAGTAAACCGTGCACTTCTCACCATACAAGTAGTGACACCAAATCTTCAACGCAAACACAATTGCTGCTAACTCAATATCGTGAGTAGAGTAGTTCTTCTCCTGCACCTTCAACTGTCTCAAAGCATAAGCAACAACTCTTCTTTCTTGAATCAGAACACAACCTAAACCTACGTAGGAAGCATCACTACAGATCACGAACTCTTTCCCTGAAACTGGCTGCACTAACACTAGAGCATTCGTCAAAGCTTCTTTCAATTTCTCAAAAGCCTTATGTCTCGCATCTGACCACTCAAACTTAACTCCTTTTTGCAACAATTTAGTCAACGGAGCAGCTACTCTAGAGAAACCATCAACGAACCTCCTATAGTAACTAGCTAATTCTAGGAAACTCCTAATCTCGGTCACTGACTTAGGTTGTTTCCACTCAACAATGGCTTCAATCTTCGTCGGATCAACACGGATACCTTCAGCTGATACCACATGGCCAAGAAACACAACCTCTCGAATCCAGAACTTACATTTGCTCAACTTCGCATACAACTGATTACTCATCAATCTCTGCAAAACAAGTCTCAAGTGTTCATCATGATCTTCTTCTGATCTCGAGTACATAAGGATATCATCTATGAAAACAACTACGAATCGGTCTAGATAGTCTCGGAAAACTTTGTTCATCATGTCCATGAAAGCTGCTGGTGCATTCGTGAGCCCAAACGACATCACAAGGAACTCATAGTGACCATATCTAGTCCTAAAAGCTGTCTTCGGAACATCACACTCTTTTACCTTCAACTGATAGTACCCTGATCTCAAATCTATCTTCGAAAACACTAAGGCGCCTCTCAACTGATCAAACAAGTCATCTATACGAGGCAACATATACTTGTTCTTTACTGTCAACTAGTTCAACTGCATGTAGTCAATACACATTCTCATACTGCCATCCTTCTTCTTCACAAACAACACGGGAGCACCGCAAGGCGAACTACTAGGCCTAATAAAACCACGGTCTAACAACTCCTGAAGCTGACTTTTCAATTCTTTCAACTCTTCCGGAGCCATACGGTACGGAGAAATAGAAACTGGAGTAGACCTCGAAACCGTCTCAATCACAAATTCTACATCTCTGTCAGGAGGCAACCCTGGTAACTCTTCTGGAAACACATCCGGAAAATCACAAATTGTTCTGATATCTTTCGGTCTGACCTCACTCATATTCGGATTCATCACATATGCTAAGTAAGCCCCACAACCGGAATCCATCAACCTATGAGCCTCTAAAGCTGACACAACATTCGACAAGAACTTAACGTTCTCGCCTACTACCACTACCTCGTAGTCATCGGAAAGCTTCAACGAAATTCTCTTCGTCTCAAAATCTACACAAGCTCTGTGCTCAACCAACCAATCCATACCCAGAATAATATCAAAATCGTAAAACGAAAGCTCCATCATATCCACAGGATACACATGACCCTAAATCTTCAAAGGACACCTCCTATACATCCGTCTAACTACAACAGTCTCACCGAAGGAACTAGTCGCATGCATCCCTACATCTAAGATCTCAACAGGTATGTCTAACTTCTTTGCATGCTCACTCAAAATGTAAGAATGTGTAGAACCCGAATCAACTAAGGAAAGCAAAGACATGGACTGTAACTCAAAATTACCTGGTATCACATCTGTGTCATTCCTTGCTTCTCTCTGTGCGTAGACTCTAGCTGGTCCACCGAACTCTGGCTGAATTGCCACAACATGAGCAAGATTCCTCGGTGCCTCTATCCTAGGTGCATCAGCCCTTGGCTGGAAGTAACCACGACCGCGCCCACGGCCTCTCTGATAGTCAATTGCTCTCTTAGGAGCCTGCGCTAGGTTCGGTGCATGTGCCGCCTGATGCTGACACCCTCTCCTGAAGTGGTTTCTTGATCCACAGTTCCAGCAAGCATGTAAGTTACCCCAACACTCTCATGAATGATGTCTCCCACAACGAGTACACTCGGGCAAATGCCCTCCAGCTCTATGGCCCTGGTAGCCTCTACCATGGTGGCCACCGCCACGCCTATGATCAAACTGATGTCCACCGCCCCGATGCCTCTTGGCATCACCACGATCAAAGTTGTTATGCCTCTTTCCCGAACTGGATCCTCCCGAACGCTTGGTCAGCCCCAAGCTATGCTCGATGTCCTTGGCCCTAGCGACCAAGACATCAAAATCAGAATAATCTGAAGCTAAGGTGTACCTCTTGACTTCCTCATGAAGTCCATATCTAAACCGATTACAACGGTTCCTCTCAGTAGAAACCAACTCCGGAGCATACTAACTCAAACGGACAAAACGGATCTCATAATTTGTCATTGAAGCATCTCCCTGAACAAGAGCCATGAACTCTCGCTTCTTCTCATCCAAATATCTCGGCCCCAAGTACCTCTTCCTGAAGGCAGTCTCAAAGAAATCCCAACCAATATCGGCCTCAGGTACACCGGTAGTAATGGTGACCCACCAGGTGTAGGTATCGCCCTAAAGTAAGAAAACTACACAGCCCAACTTACGAGCTCCAACACATCCCATCTGAGCTAAGATACGGACTGTCTTCTCTAGCCACAACTCAGATCTCTCAGGTGTAGATCTCCTGAACTCATCAGCCCCTAGGCTACGAAGCCTCTCTAACGGTAAGCTAGAATCATCACCTCTCGGCTGAGCTGCAGCCTGAGCTCCGGCAACTGCAGCCTGAAACGCTCCCGCTATAGCTTGAACTAACGGAGCCATATCTATCCCCGCAGGACCTTGGCCACCCTGACCAATCTGAGGTCCCGCTCCCTCAGCTCCAGCCGCGCCTTCCACTTCAGGTTGAGGAGGTGGTAGTGGTGGAGAAGCTCCAACTCATATAGCAGACTCTCCCACATGAGCCTCTACTCCAACCACTGGCTCATTAACAGGAGCCGCAACACGAGGTTCCTGATGAACCATCCTCGGTCTACCTCTAGGCCTCGACATATGCGCTCACAGATAACAACTACAACACAACAACAACATAAAAGATAGGGTTAGCAAGGGCAAGGGTCCAAGTGGCTCAAGTATGTTCCCTCACTTAAAAATCCTTTTTCTGATGTAATAGAAGCAATGGGACTCTACTCAACATGCTTCAAACAACATACATACATGATCAAACAAGCATACATCAAAGCATACTTGATAAACAAGCAATCATACTTACATGGCAAGCAAAGATTGTACAATTGCAATACAAGAATTTAACTTACCTCACATACCTGCCCAAGGTCTCGGAAACCTCAGGCTCCGATACCAACAAGTGTAACCCCCTCATCCCGGTCTGGACGCTTGACCGGTCTGAGTGGCCTACACGGGGATAACCGAGGCAAAACCCGTTAAGGCTTCACTTCGGTTAACAACTTGAGGAAAAACTTATCATTTATTATTATCTTATCTAGATGCAATAAGATGTCCTATGTGAAAAAGGCAACAGCGGAAGAAACAAGCGAGGCAAACATCCAAACAGCCCAACAAAATAGCCCATTTTAAACTTACACTGCAGGCCGTATCAGAACGCCCAGAGGGTGTTTCGATACACCTTGACTAGGTCAACTGGCCAAAGTCAACCCGTGAAGACCGTATCGAAACGGGTGTTGACCGTATCGAAATGCCCTCATCGGCCAACTTCTCGTGGTCAACGCTACAAAGCCCGTTTTGAAACGCCTAGAACCGTTTCGATACTCTGAATTTCTCGTCAAAATCTTAGATTTCCAGTAGCAAAATCGTATCAAAATGCCCCCTTTGCGTACCGAAACACCTGGCCTGAAACAAGAGGCCGTATCGAAACAGGACCAACCGTTTCGATATACATGCTGCGAACAGACATGTTTTAGCTGGTTTATGGCACAAGGTTGCCTCAAACACCAACTAAACCTCCCACAACCATACATACAACAACTCTAGATGCAAGGCACCCTAAACATACATGCTTAGCACACAACAAACATGTAAAATCCATACATTAAAAGGATCATCGATTCAACATAAGAGCATACATAGCATTCAAGATACATGCTTTAGACAAACATACATAAGAGCATTCATAAAAGGCACAAAGCCAACATACTAGGTATAAGCAAGCCTTAAGCAAACATCCATCAAAAACATAGGAGTCTAACATGCTCCTAACACATAACATCAACATACATCAAAAGCTCAAATCCCATTGCTTGACTATTACATTCTCATAACATAAAAGTCCATACTTGATAAACTCAAAAGCCAAACTAGCACACTTGGAGGCCCTCCTCTTGCAATAGCAACCCACGAACTACGAATCTGCATTGTCGAACAAAAGAGAGCGTAAGCATAAAGCTTAGTAAGGGTAAGCTCATAAAACAAACCTCGACAATGCAGGGTCCAAGCACGAGCACACAACCAATGTAGAATGCATGATCTTACCTTCGAACCACATGAGTCAAAACATAAATGATGCATGAACACAATTATCAACATCATGCCATGCTCAACAACTCATAAGCTCAACACATGGAAATACATAAATCAATGTATTATCAAACACATTCCACAATTCCGTATTGGCAACACATATATCAATCCATATTGGCACCTAGCTATGACTCGAATACGCGGATAACCGTTGGAACTCACATCCAACAACTCACATTTACCTTACGGTGGGATTACACTCATCACCGTTTCACGCGGAGGGGATTCCACTCATCCCCACGCCCCGTCGATGGGATTCCACTCATCACTGACTAATATATATAAGAAGATTTCCGGGCGAACCCGTACTCCATCTTGATGATTACCATCACTAAGACCACGCGCGCATTTAGACTCACGTGTGCACACTAAACATCCTAATGATCAATCATTGTACGCAAGCATACTAGTGCCAATATTAATACCTTTCATAACCTTTCACAACATCATTTCAAATCAACTTCCGTTCTTAGCACGTACTCACCATGACCTACCGTCATGCACAAACCACATGCATATAACAATGCATCAATAACATGCCTCAACACAACATGTATAACACAATATACATAACCACCATAATCACAATTAAACATAAGGCATAATCAACAATTTGAGTTCAACCAAAGTCTCTAACTAAAGCTTGGGATTAGACTATCAATCTAATCCCAACTCTAGGTGGGTCTACCAAGCCCAACCTAGTCCACATGCTTGAACCAACACTTGGTAACCATTTAAAAACATTTAATCACTCACCGACTAATCCAAGCTCAACCACACTAGCCGATCAAGCTCCCAACGGTTCCGGATTCGATCCTAAGGCTTCACCAACACAAATCCTTGCTTCTAATCATCCCAGCACAATCAAAATAACCTCATATCAGTTCACAAAGCAATGTAGCAAACCCGTAACACAAACCAAGCACAAAACAAAAGATTTCAAGCTAAAGACAATCCCAAAACCTTCATTCCCGAGCAACCCTAAAGCACAATCCAAAACCAATGCTTCCAACACTTATATTACTCCCAAAAGCTTCCAAAACAAGCCTTATACATAGCCTAACCATCAGCCAACAAATTTCCACATTAAACACACCCAAAACTCAACCTAAAACCCTTCAAAAACCTCCCTAAAACCCAATTTCGGGAAACACCATAAAACCTTGTAAAAATCGAATATGTTGGACCTTATAGATAGTAAGAAACTCATATAACATTAATAAATCAAAAGCTTAAGTTAAAGCTAATAAAGTTCACATTTTTAATCCAAACTTTCAAAACTCTAAAATGGGAAATCATGGGTTTTATTGAAAAATAAAACTATGGAGTTGTAGAGGATGATAAGGACAAGTCAAGAGTGATTTTACCTTTGAAAAATCTCCAACAATGAGCAAGAGAGATGATGGAATAGTAAACTTGAAGGGTTTTCGGTTTTGGCGTGAAAATGAAATGAAGAAGAAGAAGATGACCCTTTTTTTGTCTCAAAAAGCTCATCTTTTCCTAACTTTGAAATATTTACAAAAACGCCATTAATGAGATGGCTAAAATTCTCATCTCCTAAAATCCATGGGATTGGATTTAGAAGATAGGCCCAACATAGATTTTAATTATTTTGAAAACATGAAACCCATAATATTATTATTTTATTATTTTAGTTTCACCCGACCCCCAAACCCGAGTGTTACATTGGAGGTTGAGGTAGATGCCATGGCTTGACTAGAAACTTGATCACACTCTTTTAGGATATCCTCTTGAGGTTTTTAATCCTTCAAAAGAGGTAGGCTCTAATACCAATTGTTGAGTGGATCGTTGAATTGATATATTCCAAGATGGGTGAATTGGATTTTTAATGTGGTTGGTAGTGAAGCGATAAAATAAAATTAAAGACAAAGGTAGTTATAGTGGTTCAAGTTCCAAATGAACTTTACATCCACTACCTTAGCTCCCACTAAGGATTTTCCGAACAACTTGGCTAGTTGATCTTTCCCTTTTCTAGGCTTAGGAGGAATCCTTTACACAAACGGTCAATTTTCTACCCAAAATTGACCAAACCTTCTCACACGTGTACAAAGAAGAATACGACAAATACAATGTATCTCTCAAGACTAATTTTGCCCAAATTACATGCACTCAACCCAATTCAATCTAAAGAATAGGAAATTACAAGGATTGACAATTGGAGTTTTACAAAGATATTGGAATTTAAGCACTTGAGCTTGGATTTGATGTAGGATTGTTTCTCTTAGGATCAATAATTGTTGCTGGTTGTTTTTTGGACTCCCTTTTATACCTTCTCATTCAATTCTAGTTGTTGGGGTGGTTGTCATCATAAATATAGCCGTTGGGATGCAATCTTTCAACCATAAATGCACTTCTGCAACTACCTGTTTTGAAACACATGTACCTGTTTCAAAACAGACCAAAATAGAAATAGTCGTTGGGGTGTAATTAAGAGACCATGTCGAAATGGACACGAATTTTTCGATACGCTTAGAGCTTGTTCCGAAACGGCTTGATACCGTTTTGAAACATTTTGAAACTGCCAAAACCCGTATCGAAATGTGCTTAAATCATTTCGATACATCTTAACCGTTTTGTAAAAATCAGTTATAAAATTGCAACGATCATAAATTTTGAATCCAAGTTCAAATCTCGTTTTGAAACGTTTAAGGTCGTTTCGATACTGTCGTATCGAAACAGATCTACCCGTTCTGTTGTTCTTCATCCGTTTCAAAACATAAGGTCCTGTTTTGATACTATCGTATCGAAACGGGAAGACTCGTTCCTAAACAAATGTTAACAGTTTCAAAACGTTCCAAAAAACCAAAGGGTTGTTTTAAAACGGTGACTCGAAAATCATTGTTTTAACTTGGAAAACACTTAGAAAAATTTGTATAACCATTTGGTTTTGACTTGACCATTTTGCTTAAAAGTTTTGGGAAGTTTTGAGGACTTATAAATTTATTTTCTATTTTCAATTTAGTCCTTAAATCCTTTGTTATATCAAAAATCAATTCTTTGGTTTTACAGTTTCCCTTGCGTTTGATTTGTTTATAGAGTTTGAGGTTGTTTTGGAGTAGGAGGAAAGTATATGGCATCAAATATCATGTTCCAATTGGATTGCCAACGGGGATAGGAACACGAAATTTTTTTCATGCCTCTTTTGTGGCTCGTCGATAGTCTAATTCTATCATAATGTTATGATTGGATGATGGATCATGGTGTGCAAACCAAGACACTCTTTCTCATGTTGCATTTGATTTCTATCGTAAGTTGTTCACCAGTGTGATTGCTGATGTTCGTGCCTTCTAAATATGTGGTTGTTTCCCTCGTGTAGAGCCATCTCGACTTGATCGATTGGGGGCTTTGGTTGGTAATGAGGTGATTCGAAAAGCTTTATTTGATATGAGTCCTCTAAAGGCTTTCGAGAATGATGGCCTTCATGTCGCGTTCTATTAGAGAAACTAACATATTATGGGGGAGTTGGTTTGGGCCTTTATTGACATGTTTTTGAAAGTGGGGAGATTGCTAGCAAAATCAATCGTACGCTTCTTGGCTTGTTGTCTAAAGTGGCAACACCTAAGCATATGAGTCAGTTTAGGTCTATCACCATTTATACGTAATTGTATAAAATCATCACCAAGGTTGTTGTGAACCGTTTAAAACCTTTCCTGCCAACTTGGGTATCTGAGAATCAAACAAGCTTTGTTCCTGGGCGTGCAATAACAGATAATATTTTAATCACCTAGAATGTTGTTCACACCATGAAAAGAAAGACGTGAGAAAAGGGGTGGATGACGATTAAGATCGATTTAGAGAAATCATATGACATGTTAGAATGAGATTCTATTGATGAAACGATAGCTAATATTGGTATTCCGTATGCTCTTCACCTCCTCATTATGCGATGTGTGTCCTTTGTCTCAACTTGTGTTCTTCGGAATGGCTCGGTGTCATGACAATTTGTGCCATCCAGGGGTATTCAGGGTAACCCCCTTAGCCCGGCCTAGACGCTTGACCCGAACTACGAAGATTACACGGGGAAAACCAAAGTCAACCCAAAAGTCAACCTTGATTAAGGACCCTTTTTTCCTTTTTATCTTTTCTAGATGCACATTAAGCCTATGTGATTTCTCAAGAATCACAGGAGAGAAAGGTACAGCGATCGGAAATCAATTAGGGACTCAATTATAAGAATTACACTTTTAGGGACCAAAATGTAAATTATAGAAAGTATAAGGACTTTGCAGATTTTTAGTTTACCAATATGTAATTAGACATTTTACATGCATCTCAGTCAAATATTAGCTTAAAAGGACATTCCAAGCTCAAACAATTTCATCCACAACATCCAGGACATTCCAAGCTCAAACAATTTCATCCACAACATCCAGGACTAAAATGTAAGAAACTTGGAACAATTCAAAAACACAGACCAACGGTCAACCGTTTCAGAACGCTGACCTTCATATCGAAACGCCCGTATCGAAACTGGGCTGGTCGTTTCGGTACTCGGGCCCGTTCCGAAACTCGTATTGGAACATGGCTCACTAGTAGCTAAAATGTTCTAAAACACCTTTTCCCGTTCTGAAACACCATGGCCATTTCGGGCCCCTGTTTCGAAACAGTTAAGGGTGTTTCGAAACACCCTGCCCTGCAACTGTATAATTTTCTTGGTTTTCACATTTTTACACAATCAAATATGTCCCAAATCATACCATAACATACCAGCAACATGATTAGACATTAAAGAACATATTTAAGAAGCTAAGCTAAGCATGGCATCAAACAAGTGACCATTGAGTCTATAGGCATGCTTCCTAGTCACCTGAACCAAATATGGACCTCAAACCTCAAACCAACCATATAAGACCATTTACAAACTTCAAAAGCCATAATAAACTTGCTACAAACATAGTGAGTTCCAAATACATCTCCCAAAAACAACCTTGAAGCCCCATTGCCAAATATCAATACTAAAGTATGTAAAAGCATCACCATACATGAGCTTTTCACTTCCTTGGATGTTCTTAACCTTCTTGTTGCCCAAATTCGCCTCAATTATCTGCATTGTTGGTAAAAGAGATCATAAGCATTTTTGCTTAGTGAAGCAAGCTCTAAAGAAAACCAACACAACAATGCATTATTCAAATCTCTTTCTCAAAAGCCATTTTCAACAACATGCTCATTCTATATCATGCTTGAAAACCAATTCAAAGCAAATCTCCATTTGAAAACACATGTACCTCTATTTTATCTCATGCATTTAAACCAATGCAAATCTCATGGCAACGTCATACATATGATAAATGAAAACAAAAGCATTTCATATCATAATCTCATATGCATTTCTCATAGCATAAAACATCTCTTCATTTGGTACATGTGATTCAAATACATTTTCATATTTTATATTGGCATTTCACATTTCATCTTTACTCGGATATGCGGATTAGCTTGACTCAAGGTCAAGTCCTACCCCGGTCGAATCTCTCATCACCGGACTCTCATGGCAGTATCTCTCATCACCACAAAGCTTGGGTATTTCACCAAGTCCTACCCCGATGATATCTCTCATCATCGGATTCTCACTTTGGATCGGGATGGCACTACCCCCATTGCTCGACTCCAAAGAGCACGTGCGAATTTTAGTTTATAGTGCACTCTCATCCCATTGATCGATCAATTATATCCGGTAAGTATCTCATCTTCTATGCCAATATATTATGTCAAAAACAACATCTTACCTAATGTTTTTATGCAACATTTCTCAAGTCTTTCTCATCTCATTTCAAAATCATATCTCATGCTTTGCATTAAGTCAAAATCTCAAAACTCTTCAATGCAACATGCTTTCTCATGAAATCTCTACAAAGAATCATCTCATGCTACAAATCATGCATAAAACAGTAGGAATTTGTCTATCTCGAAACAAGAGCATGTAAAAGCATTTTAGGGGCAACAACCACATATTTGAGAGCAAATCTAGCCATAATTACTTTCGGACTTAGGATGGTGTTTCAAACCAATCCTAAATCCCCAAACCTAGTTTCTTTGTCCCTCAAGGACTTCTAAAACCATTTGCACTCACCAATTATGTTTCGCTTGCTTGCCGAAACGATGTCTAAGCTCCCGGCACTTCCGGATCAACACTAAAAGCGTCCAAAGATGTCTCCCTTTTTATTACACATAAGAGCAGAGGATTAATGCATCATCATGCATTGAAATCACAAGCGAACTAAACAAACTCGCTGCTCTACTCAAAAGCACCATTTCGGCTACCCAAAACAACCGAAATCATCACCAAACTCTTCCAAAACAAAGCCCAGCCAAGATCTATCACTTCTAATCATTTCTAAACCTCACTCAACACCAAAAATCACCATAAACTCGTCCTTAAACCTCCAGCTACAACAGAACACCAAAACCACCCAAAAAACCACCAATCTAGCATGCAAAACTTAGGAATCCAAACCTATTCGGGATTTGTTTGATAAAACCTCATCTATAACGTCAATTACCTTTCAAAATACATTAGAAATCAACCTCAAAACAGAGCCTAACCAATAGTTACGAAAATTATCAAGATCTCTCCAAGAATCTTGAGTTTTAACACAATTTCATGTTTCTAATATTAAAGCAACTAAAAATTCATTAACAAAGGATTGATAACTTGGGAATTTCAGTAAAGAACTGATCATTAGAGGAGAAGGACGAAGCTTACCTCTAATGACTGATTTCTCCTTAATTTGGGCAAGTTTTCTTGAAAATCCAAAGTGAAAACAAGAGGATTTGATGAGGAAAAGATTAAGAATCCATAGGAGATTGAAATCTCTTCAAAAGGGATGAAAATCATAGGTTAATTGATGAAGGAAATGTGTTTGGCTGAGTGGAAGTTGAGAGAAAATGAAAAGAGGGAAAAAGATCGTAAAGTAGTTATGAAAGTCAAAATAGGATTTTTTCTCTTTTAATTCCCTTTATTGAATCATTATTAAAACACCCAAAATAAAGAGAAATTTGATAAAAACATTTTGGTAAAATTAACTCCTTAAAGATTCAAAGTTTCAATCCTTTACAAAACAATCACTAGTGAACTTTTACAAAAACTATGATTTGGTCACTATACCGAAATGTAATATTTCCAAACCATATTTTGTAAAAAAAATTCACCATAATCATTCATATAATAAATTAAGATTTTTAGATATTTTTCCATATTTTTAAAGCATCCCGAACTAGGTGTTCCCTAAATCTCCTTTAAAGATTCGAACCGTTCTCGACCGGCCCGATTCAAACTCTAAAACATCTAGGCCCAAAATCAGGGTGTTACATTCGGCAAGTTGCTCCGCTTTCCCCTTACTTATTTGTTCTTTATATGGAGTGATTAGCTCAATCTATTTAGCGGGAGATCAATCATGAGAGTTGGATTCTGTTCTAAACATTTGCTAGAGGTCCTGCTATTTCACACTTATTCTTCGTGGACGGTATGGTTATCTTCGTCGAAGTTTCTATGGTGTAAAAGGGTGTGATTCACTCTGTTTTGGAGGTCTTTTGTGGTGCCTCTAGTCATAGAGTGAGTCTTGCCAAGATAAATATATTTTTCTCCAAGAATGTCTTTGACATGGTTCGTTCTGATATTCGCTCGGGCTTTGGATTCACGGAAGTTAGTGATCTCGGGAAATACCTCAAGGTTCCTCTGCTCCATAACTGTGTTACTACTGCAACTTATAATTATCTCATTCGGATGGTTCATAATAAGCTTAGTGGATGGAAAGCTAAGACGTTGTCCCTTTCTAGCCAAATTATGCTTGCTAAATCGGTGCTTATGGCGATCCCTTCTTATACCATGCAGACGACTTTAATCCCAAAGAAAACTTGTGTTGAGTTAGAATGTATTATTCGGTGATTTTTGTAGGGCATAACGACTAAGAAAGGTGGTGCTCACCTTGTTAAATGGGAGGATGTGTGTATACCATTATTGCATGGGAGCTTGGGTTTCAGGAAATATGACGTCCAAAATGAAGCTTTTCTCATGAAATTAGCATTCTAATTGTTGACTCAGAAGGACGATCTTTGGGTGCGTTTCCTTCATATTAAATATAGATGTCTTGAGGGTGTCTCGATAGTTCTTCAATATTAAAATTGTTATCGCCTTTGGAAAGGTCTTTGAATTGTGTGGAATAATGTGAGGAATAACATTAATTGGAGTATCAAGCATGGTCGGGATGTTGATTTCAAGAGGGACTCGTGGATTACAAAACTTGGTCTGTTGATTCACTACGTTGCACATGGGAATGTGGCGTCTTTAGATGTTTTACCCATATCAAAAATGGCTACCTCTACTGGGGACTGGAAATGGGAATATTTCCAACACATGGTTTTGCAGCATATGCTACTTCATATCGCGACTGTGAAGGGGGCGGTTCATTCTTTTGCGTGCGACAAGATCAGGTGAAAGGGGATGACAGGCAGCTTCTTCTCAATTAAATTTGTATATGCTATTTGATCGGGATCAACCATAGGGCTGACAAGTTTTGTATGGAAGATCGTCCAAACATTTTGTGGCCTACGAAAAATTGAAGTGTTTATGTGGCTTATTTGTAACAATATGTTGATGGCTAATGAAGAACGTGTGCGTCGGTACTTCTCCATGGATTGTCGTTGTCTGGTTTGCCACGATGGATCGGAAGATATTAACCATGTTTAGTGCACATTCTCTCGGCTATTAGTGTCTGGCAGGTATTAAATAAGTATCATAAGCTGCATGAGTTCTTGGCTTTGGAGTTGTGAGACTAGATTGGGGTTAACCTCACTATTTGCTCGCGTTTTCCCATTGATGAACTCGATTAGGATATCTTTTTTGGTGTCGTGATATGGAATCTCTGGCTTCAACGGAATTCGATTGCTTTTAATAATAGCCCGAATGAGTATGGTTCGGTACTTGTTAGGAGTCGTTTACTGCTAGATTAATCCCGACGTGCTATCTTGGCTCACACTCGTAATGCTCCTATTACTACGAATATGGTCAGTGGGTCGGTGCGGTGGTCTCCCCCTAAGGAGGGATGGATGAAATTGAATACGGATGGGGCGAGGAATGGTATTGATGGTCTTGCCTCTTATAGGGGTGTGATGCAAGATAGTCACGACCATTGGTTTTTTGGATTTACTAAATTTATTGGTGCTTGTTCGGTTGTCGAGGTAGAGCTATGAGGTGCTTACATTGGATTGATTAGTGTGTGGGAGTTGGGTCATCGGAACATCATCCTCGAGCTAGATAGTCTGGAAGCATCGAGGTTATTGCAGACTGGCTCAGATCTCCTTGGAGGCAACTCGTTGCTAATGCATTTGAATGAATTGCGACAACGTCCATGGATTGTTCGTTTGCAATATATGCCTCGGAATGGAAATCAAGTTGTGAATGTCGTGGCTAAACTCGCTTCACCTGTTACGTTGGATGTGGTCCAATTGGTATCGACACCTAGTAGTTTACATAGTTTATTACATATGGATTTGTCTATGCAATTGGTAATTCGACTCTTGTTTGGTTTTGAGGATTTCTCATAAGCTTTCTTTTTTAATTATCGCATGTACTATTTCCCTTTATCTAAGATTAGGGAGATTTTTAACGAGGCTCGTGGTAATAACTTCATGTATAACTTTTTTTCTTAATGAAATCATACCCTTTTCACCCAAAAATATGTAATGAAACAAAGAAGAGCTAAAAGAATAGAAATCATTTTTTCGAGCCATTTTTATGCCCTACACTAAAAAAATTAGGTTTATGATTAGAGTTAAAGGTTATGGTTTAGGGTTAAGATTTAGAAAATTAGAGGCGGGATGTATTTTTTAGGGTTTAAGATTCATTATTTGAAATTTAAAATTTAAAATTAAGACTTGAATTTAATTTTTTTTAGTATTGAACATAGAAATGAGTACAAGAGAAGGAAGATCATATTTGTCCGGGATAAAAGGGAACAGTGTTGTGGTTCGAAGGGGAGGGGAGGAAAGCCGCCACCACAACACCTACGTGTAAGTTTGCATGAAAATGTCAACAATTAATATATGATCTCTCGTAAGGTCATTATAGACATTGCAAAATAAGCGGTTTCCCTCAAATGCTGGTTTCTATAAAAACAAATGAAATTATAAAATATTTCTTATTTGTGTTAGAATTTTGCAAAAGGACCACTTTATCTGAAAATTTTATTTTATTTTTATAAAAAAAGTCGTACTAATTTATGGAGAGATATAAAAGGGTTTTGTCTTTTGTTTCTGTTCATTCAATTCCGCTTCTTGTGTTTGTTTCTCTCCGAGTGTTTCATGCTACAATAAAGAAATTTTCTTATTTCCTTTCAGATTATAACCGACTCTACTCTTGCTTCTTTCTTTCTTTATTTTTTCCATGGCTGCTTATATGGTGGTGGAGCTGCAACACATGATTTGCCGAGGAAGCTGGTTTTGCCATTAATGGTGAATTCAAGAGCTCTTCTTCAAGTACAAGTTTAGCTTAGCTTTGGTTTTGGGTTGCTGTTGTTCTCATGGCTACCAGTGGAGACAATTACATGAAGCGTTCTATCCAACAAAATAATCAACATCATCAAAATCAGCAACATCAGCATCAAATACAGGAGCAGAATCAACATCATCTAAATCAGATTCCTTATGCAGTGATGCAACCCTCGTCGTCATCTTCCTTCCCTGGAAACTTCATGTAATTTCTTTTGCAGTGCAAGACTATACAAACCCAAACTCAGAACCAACCCAACCCCCTTTTTCCCATTTTCTTCGTTTTTGTTTTTTATTTCTGTTCCATGGAAATGTTTAAAAGTTTCATATCCCTGTTTTTCTTTTTTGGGGTAAGCAGACGCAAAGACAGTGGATCTTATGATTTGGGTGAATTAGATCAATCCTGTTTTCTCTATCTTGATGGACAAGACCCTTCCACTGTTCCAGACCAAAGAAGTGAGTCAATCTTCTTCTTCTTCTCATCTGTTTAGTTCAATGAATATAGGAGTTTTTCTTCCTTCTTCCTCTTTATTTTTCACTTTTCTGTTAACAAGATTCTTTCGGAACAGCCCTGTTTTGGTCACAGGAAAAGCATGTTCATCTCTGCCAGTACTTTCTTTGACCAGATCCTCTCAGAAAAAGAACTGAGATTTTCAATGGAAAACAATTTGTTTTATTTTCAACAATTTTTATTATTTGTCAACATGTTACGTTACGAGTGTCTAAATTGGACACCAGTAACAAAGAACTCTATGATAATGGATTCCTTGCGGAATTTCTTTACACGTGCTGAAAAGTGTATGTATAGGGATATGAGTTTTTTTTTTTTTCTTCCTTTATTTTTTTGCTGTTTTCTTATGGAAAAAAGCTACAAGTAACGCACAACGATCCCAATGTTTTCTTTCATATTTTCATACTCGAAGATTTCTTGTTGAGCTAATGGCTGTGAGGATTTATATACGCAGATAACTCTGGAATGAGGCCTCCCACTCTCAACATTTTCCCTTCTCAGCCTATGCACGTTGAGCCGCCATCATCAACAATGGTGAAACATATTAGTATTACTCCATTATTTAGAGTTTTATGTTGGTAGATGTTGCAAGTATTTTAAAATAATTATTTTCTTTTTCCCCCTAATATTTTGTATTTGATAGACCAATACAGGATTAGTTTCTCCAGCAACTAGTAGTGGTTCAAAGAGACCATCAGAGTCGTCGATGGAGTTGGCCAACACCAGAAATGACGGTCCAGATCAAGCAGCTAAATCCCTCAAGGTATGACAGCCTAGCTCTGGAATCTGGATATAAAAAAGGAAATTAGTATGTAAATCAGGAAACGGAAACCTGTTGGCTGTTGCATTCAAGACTGAGATTCCCATGTTTTTTTATTTTGGTTTACCAACAAATCCATGTTTAAATTTGGCAGCGCGAGGGGAATCTTAAAGGGCCAACATCAAGTTCAGAGCAAGAAGGACCCAAAACACCAGACCCTAAGGTGAATTCTTTGACTCTCTATTTACACACCATGCACTCTTAAAAAGGGAAAACAAAGTGTTGATTTATTTGTATAATTTCCGAGCAGACATTGAGAAGACTTGCTCAAAATAGAGAAGCAGCAAGGAAAAGCAGGCTAAGAAAAAAGGTCATCCCATAAAAGAAATCCTCTCATTTAAAGAAAAAAAATAACTAAGCATGATTTCTGGGGTTAATTTATTTTTACTGTTAATTCAATGACAGGCTTATGTTCAGCAGTTAGAGTCAAGTAGGATTAGGCTTACGCAACTGGAACAAGAAGTTCAAAGAGCCAGAACTCAAGTGAGGCATCGGACATCTCCTGTATACTTGTTTTTATATTTGAGAATATTTTTATGATTTTGTTTTACCGTTTAGGGCGTGTTCTTTGGCGGTGGTAATATTGTAGGAGGAGACCAAGGCCTTCCTGTTGGTATTAACAACATAAGCCCAGGTTTATTTACTAGTATAAATATAAATGATCCATCTCTTTTTGGCATGTGGAAGAGTATATATACATCTAACTGGAATATTATGCTTCAGATGCTGCCATGTTTGACATGGAGTATACAAGATGGGTAGAAGAGCATCATCGACTAACGTGCGAGCTTAGAGCAGCGGTTCATGAGCATCTACCGGAGAATGAGCTTCGGATCTTCGTCGACCACTGTTTAGCACACTTGGAGCAAGTGATGAACCTGAAAGGCATGGTGGCTAAAACCGATGTCTTTCACCTTGTTTCTGGCATGTGGAAGACTCCAGCTGAACGATGTTTCATGTGGATGGGTGGGTTTCGCCCATCTGAGCTCATTAAGGTAACTTAATAACACTCCAACTTCAAAAATCTTTCATTTGAAACTGCAGTTTCCCCATTATTACGACCAGTTTTTCATTTTGTTATTTCGATTTTGATTTTCAGGTTGTATTGAATCAGATTGAGCCACTGACGGAGCAGCAGGTAATGGGGATATGTGCCTTGCAACAGTCGACACAGGAATCTGAAGAAGCTCTAACACAAGGCTTGGACGCACTGAACCAATCTCTTTCTGATATCCTAACATCTGATTCACTGAGCTGCCCTCCTAATATGACCAACTACATGGGCCAAATGGCTATGGCCATCAACAAGCTTTCCACCCTTGAAGGTTTTGTTAGACAGGTACGCACATTACTCCATCTAAACAGATCCCTCCTGCTCATATGTTGATGTCATTGTCGTAACCGCTTGACTTAAAAGACATAACTTTCTTTTTGACCATTCTTTGTTTCTATCCATCATTTATCCATATGTTGATCTCTTAATTAACACCGGTCTTTAGATTCAAAGATTTAAATCCCAACTCTTTAAAAAAAGAAAGAAAATGAAACATTGTATTCACGTGGAGTTTGGTGTTCAAATGTATTTATTTTTTAGTCTTTAGAAGTGTTGTATATTCTTTTATGGTTTATGAAAACGATTGAGCTTTATTTGATCAACAAATGATCTTGTTGGATCTTTGATATGGGTCCTATAGAGCATTTAATTAACTTGGTAACTGTGGGGATTAGGGTATTTCTAGTTCAACAACTTGACGGTTTAGGATAGGTGGGTCCTAAGCCTTTTGAAATTATTGGTCCGAAAACCTTAAATTTTGAACGATCAAATCAGAGCAAGTCATTAGCCAACAGTCACCTATAGGACTACATGTTTCTATAAGTAAGCTATCATCATTATTCATTATGCATCTTTCAATGAATGTTTCAAATAGGATCACCTCGGAATTATGTTTTAAGTGAATGTTTCAAATAGGATCACCTCGGAATTATGTTTCATTGATCAGTCAAAACCTTCTAGACAAGGTAAGTAAACATGTGAATTTGAACTATGAAAATGAAATGAATGATGCCCTAAATTCATTTTTCAACTTCTCTATTTCTTTCCCATTTGACAATCAAAAACACCCTCGGTGCCACAAAGTCGTGAGTGGATGGCCAATTAATGTTTAAGTAAGCAGATTTATCTTAAATCTATCCTCAAAGTCAAGTTTGTACATGTTAATCATAATGTTACATTCTAAGTTATTGACTGAGCCCGGAGTTTTCAGATTTATATATTTAACATGTTACTATTATTTAAACCTTTTTCCATTGGTATATAGAACGCTTAATTTTCTTTTTCCTTTTATTTAAGATATAAAGTTGATAATTAATTTGAAAATAACTTACAGGCGGATAACCTGAGACATCAAGTCATACTCCAGCTGCATCAAATCTTGACCATCCATCAGGCTGCAAGATGTTTGCTGGCGATGGCCGAGTATTTCCATCGCCTAAGAGCGCTGAGCTCACTTTGGTTGGCTCGACCTCGGCAAGAACAATAAAAACCCTAGTTAAGCCATGCCAACTTTCAGATCTTTTTACTCTTAATTATAATTATTACCGTCTTCTTTGACATTTCCCCCTTTCTACACAGAGAGATGTATAGATAGACTAATAATTAAAAGTAGATTCAAAATTTAAACTGAAGAATCAGAAATCTCTCGCATATTATACTGATTTTTCAAGACAAAATTTTCAGAAATGAAAAAGAAAACCAGTGAATCAGAAAGAGATAGAATTGGTTAAGAAGAAGGGAAGGGAATTGAGAATAGAGAAGAAAGTTTTTTCTTTTTATTTCTTTTGTATTTAGCGTTTATTATAATTAAAGACAAAATTAATTGTTTTTTTTTGTTTTTGGCTAAAAAATGTTATTGGTTACAAGAAAAGGAGATGTCGAATGATGAAATCAATTACCTAATATAAAAGTTATCCCTAATTAATGAGGAATTTTAATTACCAATTGAAATAGATTTACGAAATTTTTTACATACTAAAATTTAAATTTCAAATTGAGGCTTATTTAATGTTTAGATTTTATAGTTTAAGATTCAGACCTTTTAATCTAAGATAATATTTAAGATTTAAAGTTTATGATAAATGACATTAAAATAAGTATAATTATGAAATATAAATCTTACGTAATATGTACATCAAATAATTTCATTTATTTTAATTTCTCATTTAACTTTTGATAGAGGGTTCTTTTGATCCAATATAATATTGAATAAGAGTATTTTTAGACTTGTTTTATGTTTATAAATTACACTATATAAATAATATAATTTAAAAACCAATAATAAATATAATATATATGAAGCATTAGAAATTCACAAGTAAATAGTTTTTTTATTAATAAGGGGATATTACCATGAGCATCGTTAAAAAATCTTCTTAAATTTAGATGGAGAAAAAAGAGTACTCATGACAATATTTACAAATAAACGATCAAGACAAGCATGAAAAAAGTTCAAAATAAAGCAAAATAGCAAACGCCATAAGAAACCGATAGATTAACCCGAAAAATCCAATTGAAGAAGACTTAAACATAACTAAGGGGCTCAAGAAACTCATGGAATCCAAGCGAGAGCTTCCAAGCAAGACGGGTGAGAGATTCGCCACCTTATTACCTTCACGTGAGATTGTCGAGATTCAGAATTCTCATTGCTTATCAATTAAACCCCATATATGCTGGATAAGAGAGGGACGAGAATGAGGAGAGGTCTAATCATGTAAAATATCCACAACGTTACTACAATTAGTTTTCGACCGAGAGATGGCTTATACTCAGATCACAAGCCCGGCGGAGGCTCTCGTAGATACCATAAAGTTCGGCCTCAACACTAGAGCATAAACTAATACTTTTCGTAAAACCCATAATCCATTCACCATCATGGTTGCAAAAAACACATCCACATGTCGTGCCCCAAGAATAGCACGAAAGGATCTATCTACATTAAACTTAACCCAACCCTCAGGGGGAGGAGACCATTGACTTGGCCTAAATCGAGAGCGGCTAAAGGTACGGTTACATGCCCCGACCCCATTGGTTCTCGATTAAGCTGCCACTACCTCATCAACTAACCTCCTGCAGCGCACAAGGACTTGTTCGCAAGCTCCCTACTACAAATTAAAAATTCTGGAATTTCGATGCAGCCATAGGGTTCATATAACGTAGCCAAACAAGAAAACATTAACTCTCAATGCAAGGAGCTCAACAGAAACTGGCGGCCATCCTTCAAATTCCCTATAATCCAGTCTTGATGATTAAGTGAATAAAAATTCTCCAAATGATCAGGCTTAATTAGTGTGGACCAGACTGTTAAGGCAGTCGGCCAGTCACAAATAACATGCAACGTATCTTCCATCGATGCTCCACAGAATGAGCAGCTAGCATCATCAGACAGATGTCGATGCACTCTCTCCTTATTGGTAAGAATCCTATCTCTATACACGATTCATAAAAACGTTCTCACGCGAGACGTGTTGTATGATATGAAGAGATGTGGGGCCTTCAGCCCGGTTGTTATAACTAATTGAATGCCCTAACTGATTTTTATAACTGATCAACACTCTAGTTGTTGGTTTAATTAGCTGGGCTATATAAACCCATAAGGGAACTGGCCCAAATTATCTTTTGGCCTACACAAGAAAATTATCGTTCTCTTCCTTTTCTTTTGTTTTTTCACATCTGTTTCTCTCTCTCTTTACAGAGAAGCTTAACCTCTCGTCGCTTCATTTTTCCGTTCATTTTTCGATCATCGGAGTTACCTCAATATGGTATCAAAGCTAAGGAAAGAAGACGGAGTTGTTTGTTGTGTTGTTGATCTTGTTGAGAGAGAGATCTAAATTGTTTTTTCCCTTTTTTTTCCTCGTCGTTCGTGTTCTCTTTTGTTGCTTGTTGATCCTTTCTTGATGGCGCTTGCAACTGGTGGTGTTGTTAGTCTGTCAGACGAGATTGAAACGTTGCAAATTGGTACTAATTCGAATAGCCTAACATTTGCGAATAAGCAAGTAAGTATCAAACTCGATGATACTAATTTTTTGCTATGAACACAACAAGTTATATTGATGATTCGTGGTCACGAATTGGAGCACTATTTGGATTCTGAAACTTTGATTCCGCCTAAAGTTGTTAAATATTCATCTAGGAAATTGATTCTCAATCCTGATTTTCGACGTTACAAGAAAGAGGATAATGCCCTAGCGTCCTGGCTTCTTTTAACCATAAGCCCTAATGTGTTACCTCAACTTGTAAGAGCCGAGACGTCATCTGCTATTTGGTCTGATGTTCTTAATCTCTACTCCAAATTTTCTACTACGAAAATTATGAATTTACATTGTAGATTACGAGCTTTAAAAAAAGGCTCTCTGTCGATTCGTGAGTATACAACACAAATCAAGGAGATTTGTGATTTGTTGGCTACAAGCAGAAGCCCTATTGCTGAAGTTGAGAAAATTGCAACTGTGCTTAATGGCCTTTCTTCTGAGTTTGAGCCGTTTGTGTAGCCATAATTATGAGTCGTGAGCCATATACCTTAGAGTCTGTTACTTTTGGTTTGATAGATGCTGAGTCGAGGCTAATTGATTATGTTTGTGCTCCTATTGGGATCAATCTGACTTAGTTTGATGGGGACAAAACTTGTGAATCATAGGGTGCTGGCAGGGATGTTTCAAGATCTCACTATAATTCCAAACCTTCTCGTAACTTTCAGTCTAGAGGGCAGTTCAGAGGTGGTCGTCCTAGGCCACAGTGCCAGCTACGTGGAAATATGGGTTATCTTGTGGATCGTCGATGGCATAGATTTGACCAAAGTTTTAAAGGTGTGACATCTCAGCAATCTAAGGAGTCTGATGATACTCAAGCAAACCTGTGTCACTATGCTGATAACATTGATGATGTGTGCTACAATCCTTTTCTGGGAGTTGCTTCTGGTTCCAGTGAGGATAAAATTGAGGATAATGGTGATACGGTGCAGGTCAATTCTCTGATAGCTAATTGTGTTCTCACTGTTGATGAAAAGTGGTTCCTATACTCAGGGGCAACTCACCATGTCACGAGGAGTGTGAATCTGACTCACAATGGACAAGCTTATTCTGGCAATAGTAAGGTTTTCTTGGGAGACGGCTCTACTCCTAATATTTCTCGTGTTGGTTAGTGTACTATACCCACTCCTTCTAGGTCCTTACCTCTTGAACATTTGTTATGTGTTCCCAAAATTACAAAAAATTTACTATCTGTGTCTCTCTTTACATGTGATAATAATGTTTATCTTGAGTTCCATACAGACATATGCTATGTCAAGGATGAGATGACTGGAGAAGTGCTTCTTCAAGGCACTCTAGAAGATGGCTTGTATAGTTTCTCCTTTACTCATTACTTTAACAACCATGTTTTCTTCTGCAATTCTGTTTCTACTCAGTCTATTCCAATAGATAATAACTCTACTCAATCTGTTTACTGGTTGTGGCATCAATGGTTGGGTCATCCAGCCCAATATATAGTTAGCACTATTTTACATAAATATTTCTATGTTGATAAAAGTGTGCTCTGTACTACATGTCAACTAGGAAAGGGTCACATACTTTCTTTTTTTGTCATCTACAGTTTACACAAAGCAATTTGAACTTGTTAAGGATGATGTATGGGGTCCCTCAGCCATTAAGTCCTTATGATATCAATATTTTGTGTCCTTTATTGATATGTACACACGAAATTGCTGGTTGTTCTTGTTGAAGAATAAATCTGAACTTCGTACTGCTTTTCAAATGTTTTCTTCTATTGTTCATAATCAATTGTCTGCCTATATTATTGCTCTACAAATAGATGGTGAGGGTGGATTTGTTGCTTTAGCTAGTGATTTAGCTAAGCTGGGGATACAACATAGGGTTACTTGCCCTCACACTTCTGCACAAATGGTGATGTTGAAAGAAAACACAAACACATTATAGATACTACACTTACCCTGCTAGCCAATACCTCTGTGCCATTTCAGTACTGGTCTTTTGCTGCATTAAATGTTGTTTTTCTTATCAATAAATTTCCCTCTAATAGTTTAGGTGGTTTGTCTCCACGTGAGAGGTTGTATGGTAAAAAACCTGATTATCAGTTTCTTAGAGTGTTTGGCTCTCAATTTTTTCATGTTTAAGAGATTACAATAGACATAAGTTTGACTATCGTTCTAAACACCATGGGTATTCTTCTAAACACCATGGGTATCAATGCATGAATACTAATGGACGAATTTATGTTCCAAGGCATGTTAGATTTAATGAACAAGTGTTTCCTTTTGCTCTTGGTACAGACAAACACATGAACTCATCCTCTACATATCAACCTTCAGCTCCTCTTAACTTGCCTTTTTCAAATAGTCAGCCACATCTTATGCATTCGCATCATATAGCTCAGTACACTGTTACTATATATGTTGACATGGAGGACTCTGCTCATCAATATTAGTCTTCTGATGTTTCTGCATGGTTTCAGATACCTGCATAATCTATAGATCCTGTTATTGTGCAGACACCTAAAACTGTTCAGCATCAACCAGTGCAGTATGGTGAAGGAAATGGGGTTGAAGGTGCTATGGAATCTGTAGATGCTCATCACAATATGGTAGAAGCTCCTTGTCTACAACTCATGTAGGCATGGAATCTTCTGGTGAACCTATCGAAAGCATGGATCATACTAATGATAATGTTGACAACATGGAACTTGTTGATAGAAATATAGAAGGCATGAAACCAGTTGGTGGTGATATCTATTGGTGCGAATGTGGACATTATGAAACTTGTTGATGGAAATATAGAAGGCGTGGAACCAACTGGTGGTGATATGGATCCTGTTGGTGAGAATGTGGCCAATATGGGACATGTTTATGGAAATGTAGAAGGCATGGAATCAGTTGGTGGTGATATGGAACTTGTTGGTGAAAATCTCTACTCTTGTGTTGCTACAAGTACAACTAATGCCCCCGAGAAAAATTCTAATTCTCATCATATGGTTACACGTAACAAGGATGGGATTTATAAACCGAAGCTCTACAACACAAAACTTCATTTTACACCTGACATTGTCCATCAAGCTCTTGCTCATCACAATTGGCGTGAAGCCGTCTACTCTGACTCCAAAGCTTTGATCAATAATGAGACGTGTGAGTTGGTTCCATTACCACCTTATAGGAAGCCTTTGGGTTTCAAAGTGGCTCTTTAAAATTAAGCTTAATTCAGATGGTATTTTCAGTCAATACAAGGCTAGGTTGGTTGCGAAGGGCTACTCGCAATTTCCCGGATATGAATTTGGTGAGACCTTCAACCCTGTATTTAAGTTCTTCACTGTTAATAATTTTTTTCCTTGGCTGTTACTAATTGTTAGCTGGTGCATCAAGTTAATGTCAACAATGACTTCTTAAAAGGCGAGCTTTTGGAAGATGTCTATATGACTCAACCTGATGGTTTTATTGAAAGTGATGTTGATGGTGTGGTCTTGGTCTACAAACTTAAAAAAGTCTTATATTGTCTTAGGCAAGCCCCTAGGAATTGGTTCAACAAACTTAGGGATTTTCTATGTAGTATTGGGTTTCGATATTATAGTGCTGACAACTCTTTGTTCATTAAACTTGACACATTTACTATTACCTATATAACTGTGTATGTTGATGACATTCTGATTACGAGAGCGTGTGAAGAGTACATTAGATAAATTATTCAGGAGCTTGATGATAAATTCTCCCTTAAGGATCATGGCCATATACAATGCTTTTTGGGAATTGAAGCTATTCACTGCGGGGATGGTCTCTTTTTTAGTCAAAGGAAGTTTATCGAAGAGCTGCTTGCCAAGACAAATATGTTCAGTATAAATCCAGTAGACAGTCCTATGGTAATGTTACCCAAGTTGAGCAAGGATAAAGGTGAACTGTTTGTAGATCATCTGTTATATCGAAGAACTATAGGTGCGCTCCTCTATATTTGTCACGCTCGTCCTGATGTGTCATTTGCTATGAATAAAGTGTCACAATATATGCAGCGTCCAATAGATGTTCACTGGGGGGCTGTTGTATATTACGATATCTCAAGGGCACCATTGACTATGGTATACGGTTTTCCCCTCAAACTCAGCCACATTTATTTCAAGTCTTTTTTGACTCTGATTGGGGTAGAAATGTCGATGATCGACGTTCTATTTTTGGTCACTGTGTTTGTCTTGGCTTGCATATATTGTGTTGGGGGTTCAAAAAAGTAGCGTTCTGTGTCTCGATCTACGACTGAGGCTAAGTATCATAGTCCCGCAGATGCAACTTGCGAGCTTCTTTGGGTTCAGGCCATTTTGTCAGGCATGGGGGTTGCTCTTTCAGATATTGCTCAAGTATGGTGCAACAACACCAGTAATGTCGCCATGGCCGCTAACCCTATTCTGCATGCGAAAACTAAGCATGTAGAGTTAGTTTTACATTTTGTCCGAGAGAAAGTGCTACAGCGTCAGCTCGAAGTCAACTATAATCTTGCTAAAAGTTAGGTTGACGACATTCTGACTAAGACCCTACATGTGACACACTTTCATGATTTGCGTCGACAGCTAAATGTCTGGGCCATTCAACAAGTGCAAGAGAAACCGGAAAGTAGGGTGAATGTTGTGTGATATGAGGAGATGTGGGGCCTTCAGCCTGATTGTTATTACTAATCGAACGCCCTAACTGACTTTTATAACCAATCAACTCTCTATTTGTTGGTTTAATCAGCTGAGCTATATAAACCCATAAGAGAACTGACCCAAATTATCTTTTGGCCTACACTGGAAATTATCATTCTCTTCCTTTTTTGTTTTTTCTCATATGTTTTGCTCTCTCTTTGCAGATAAACTTAACTTCTCGTCGCTTTATTTTTCTGTTCATTTTTCGATTACCAGAGTTACCTCAATAAGACGAGCCCTTGAACTTAGCTATAACAGACCAGGCCTTATCAACGTTACCGGACAAAGGGTCTAAGTAAGTAGTTTCTTTTATGCAAATTTTAGAAGATCTGCGTATTCACATTTTTTCTCATTAATTTTGAATTATTTATTTATATTCAAGTCACATTTCCATTTCATAGTTTTCCTAGTTTATTTGTTACAGAATTTAAATAATTTATATTTGTGTCAGATTCTTGTTATGTCTTAATTAATGTTATATTTTATAATATGGATTAAACTTTTTATTAACATGTATTTATATTAGGTATTAATTTCTTATAATTTATTTAATTATTTTTTTTAGCTAAATAATTGGATATTTTTATTATTTAAAAAATTATTAGCTATACTGCCAACAACATCCAAGTCAAGAACAAATTGATATAAAAAACATATAAGGTAACATTCTCAGTTAAAACAAACGAACAATAAAACCAAAACACCAAACCATAACATCATCACCCATTTCAATATCATATTTAGTAAAATTAACCCAACAAGTAGTTCCGGTGGAAAAGAGAATGATATTCATCTTAGAACATCCGAGTTCAAATTGCTTTGTCCGTAAGATGTGTACTTTCTCAAATAATTAAAAATATGTATGAACACACATTACATTGTAATTAGCTTAAAGACTATTAAATAAAATTGTTATAATGATTTAACTATAATATTAAATTCATTTACTATTTCAAAAAAAATATTAAATTCATTTACTTAAAAATTGAATCATCAAAAATTTCTATAAATTCAATATCATGTTTGAATTTTAATATGATTTCTGAAACATCGCATTAAAACAAAAACTGTCTACCCTTTTCGGTGCTCTTTTCTATGTCCAACACTAAAAACTTAATCCTAAATTTTAAATCTTAAACTTTAACCTTATAAAAATATACCATACCCTCAATTCTTAAACCCTAACTCTAAACCTTAACCCTAAATTTTAAACTTAATTGTAGGGGAATAAATAAGGCAAAAAAGCTGAGGATTTCTATTTCATTGCTAAAGATATATTCTAGTACAAAATTTAATTACATGCATATTATTTTGAATTGTAAAGAATAGAAGCCTAAGGTATCAGGCTTCAAGACTGGAGATCAGAACACTCTCGATCCAACAAATCCTTAATTACATCTTGAGGATCATCAAGGAAACTCATGGAATGCATTCGAGCATGTGATATCTTGGCAAGAGCGTCTGCTGGCTGATTTGCTGTCTAGGGTACCCATCGAACATCCACCACCCACCCCTTGTCTCGTAGCCGTGAGATTGCTCGCACCTAGGATAGAGGGGAAGAGCACGAAGTGGGATCATTCATCAAACTCACCTCTTGTTGGCAATCAGACTAAACTTGAAAGATCTCCAACCCATATGTGCTAGCAAACTGTAAACCCAAGTATATTGCCCAATGCTCTGCATGGAGCGCATCAAGAACACCTACAACTTGGTAGAAACCACCTAGCCAATGACCAGAGTTGTCGCGGATGATACCACCAACAAAGCCAGCACCGTTCATTTGTGAAACAACTCCATCAACATTAAGGCAGTACCAACCTGATTCCAGTGCCTGCCAATGCCTAGGCGATGTAACATTCGCCAAAGGAGGTGATGAGGTAGGAGGGCATTCATGATAGTATCGAGCACAATTAAGGCTAATGCTAACAGTAACATCAACATGGGGGATGTAACCCCCTTAACCCGGCCTAGACGGTTGACCCGAATTAAGAAAGTCACACGGGGAAAACCAAAATCAACCCGAAAGTCAACCTTGATTAACGACCCTTTTTTTTTTCTTTTTAATCTTGTCTAGATGCACATTAGCCCTAATTGTGATCACACAAACATCATACTCAAAGATCACAAACATCAGAGATCAAACAGGGACCCAATTGAACAAATTACAACTTTAGGGACCAAATTGTAATTTCTGATAAAATATAAGGACTTAACCCAAATTAAAGTTACCAGCTTGTAATTAGTCAGGTTTCATGCTTCACTGTGAAATTTCAGCTCAAAAGGACTTCCCAAGCTCATACAATTGCACATACAAGATTCAGGACCAAAATGCAAACATTTCAAAACATATAACTGCCAATGTCAGCCCCCAACGGTCACCCGTTCCGAAACAGGCAGAGTCCGTTTCGAAACGCGGGGCCGTTCCGCAACGCGTACCGCAACACGGGCTGGCAGTAGCCAAACCGTTTCGGAACGGTCTCTCCCGTTTCGGACGCCTGGGCTTGTTTAAGGCACCTGTTCCGAAACGGGTGACACTGTTCCGAAACGCCCTGCACAGATTGCCTCAAAATGCATTCTTAAACATGCAATTAAACATCCAATCATGCTCCAAATGCTACCAAACTTTACCAGCATGCAATTCAACATATATGAGACATACTTGCATCAACAATTCATCAAAACAACATCTCATATGAAAAGCCCCAAATCTATAGGCATGCTTCCTACTCAAGCAAGCCATTCAAGCATAAACTTCCAATTCAAACTTATAAAAGCCAAACACTTAAACCAGCATTCTCATCAACATTCAACATACTTAGGGAGTTCAAAACCTCTCCCAAAACATACACATAGGTCCCCCATTGCCAAATTACCAAAAGCTAGAAATGTACTTAAGAAACCTTCCATACTTTGAGCTTTACTTGCACTTGATTGCTTGCCCTTCTTGCTGCCCTCAAAGTACTCTAATGTTCTGCATTATTGAATTAAGAAAACGAAAGAGAGCGTAAGCAAAAGCTTAGTGAGGAATGCTCATAAAACCATTCAATAATGCATTTATAAAACATTTATAAATCATGCTTCAAATCATCAATTGCACATGCTCAAAAGCATACTTAAAACAAGCATCTCATGCTTCATATCATAACATGTCATATTGGCCACAAGTGATAAGTTCCATTTCTTTAAAAACAAGTTCATCAACTTTCACCCCAAGGACTTTTAAACACCTTGGCCCCAAGGACTTTTAAACACCTTGGCCCATGGACTTTTAACCACCATGGAAAGGACCACACAAGGACTTTTAACCACCTTTGTGTCCGTATCAAGTTTCACCCCAAGGACTTTTAAACACCTTGGCCCCAAGGACTTTTAAATACCTTGGCCCCATGGACTTTTAAACACCATGGCCCCATGGACTTTTAAACACCATGGAAAGGATCACACAAGGACTTTTAACCACCTTTGTGTCCATACAAGAACCATCCAAGGACTTTTAACCACCTTGATGTTCTTAAGTAAACAAGGCTCACTCAAGGACTTTTAACCACCTTAGTGACCTTAACCTTTTCAAAACATCACTTGCCAATATACATCATTATCATCAATTTATCCACTGTTTTAAAGCATTAAACCAAGCCATATTCATCATGCATTTAAAATCATCAAATCACATTTTATCAATGTACAAAAACAAGGAACTCTTACCTTGAGCTTCCTTCAACATATGGCTTACAAAAATAGCAAATACCATGCTAAATCATGCTTTCAAAACAGTAATTAAATCATGCAATAAACCACATTGCATCACAACAAAATCATGGCCACCACTAGAGAGTACTTTCCGAAAACTTACACTTGAGCTTAGCAAAGTTGTTTAGACTTAAACTAAGCTCCCAAGACATTGGTTTCAAAGCTGAAAACCATTTTCACTCACCGATTCCACTTCGCCTCTTGCCGAAGCACCAAAACAAGCTTCCGGATCAACAACTCTTGGATCCAAAGATGCCTCCCCCGTTTTAACACATCAAAGCAGAGGATTAATGCATCATCATGCATTAATTGCTTCAATGAAAGCACTTAAACTCGCGGCTCTCATCCACATTCCATTTTCGGCTACCAAACACAACCGAAAATGCATCCAAACCACTTCTCAACAAAGCCCAGCCATAAACCATCAAAACCTAACATCCTTTAACATCATTTAACATCTAAAAAGAACCTACAAACATCCTTATACCTCCAGCAACATTAGATCCACAAGATCACCACAAAAACAACCAAGAAACACAAGCTAAACTTAGGAAACTCAACCTATCCGGGATTGCATTAATCAAAACTCAATTCCTTATCAATTTAGTGTCCAAATAACATCAAAAACACATCTCAAATCACAGATTTAACAGATCAAACGAAAATCACAAAAAATCACCAAATCTTGCATTATAAGCCAAGATCCAATTCACAACTCAAAAGCCTTTAATAAATCATCAATTAAGGATTGAAAACTTAGGAATTTCAGTAAAGAACTGATAGTTTAGAGGAGAAGGACGTTCTTACCTCCAAACTTGAGTTTCTCCTCTTTTTGGAATCAAAAACCTTGATGAATCAAGTAGCAAATGATGAGGTTTTGTAGATATGTTGATTAGGAATCAAAAGAGAGTTGAAAGGAGAGATTTAGGTGAGAAAATCAGAAACAATTCTCTGGAAATAAGGTGTTTGGGTTGAGAGAAAATGAGAGAAAGAAAATTGGAAAGTTAGTTAACAAAATAGCCAAATGGCTTTTCCCTCCTCTTTTGACATCTTTTAAAATCAGAATAAATCTCAAAATATCTTAGAAAAATCTGGAGAAACTACTTTTGGATTAATAGCTCCTTAAAGATTCAAAGTTTCAACCCTTTCGAAAACAGTCACCAAACTTTCAAAAATTACATTTTGGTCACTAGCCAAAATGTCACCCTTCCAAAACTCATTTTCCAAAAATGATTTCACAGTTCACTTAATTATATTAAAAGATGATTTTAGAACATTTTTCCATATTTTTAATGCAACCCGAACTAGGCTTTCCTAATTTCACCTCTTTAGATTCGAACAGCACTTTGACCAAACCGGTCAACGCCCAAAACTATTAAGCCCAAAACCGGGGCGTTACAACTCTCCCCCCCCCCTTAAGAAATTTCGTCCTCGAAATTTACCTGAAGGAAAGAGATAAGGAAACTGCTTCAGCATGTCTTCCTTCCGCTCCCACGTGGCTTCCTCAACACCTCGATGCTTCCACAGCACCTTCACCAACTCAATGGTCTTGCCACGAAGAACCTTGCTATCCGAATCCAGAACCTTCACCGGTTCCTCATCATAGGTCAAATCCGGATTCAATTCCACTTCCTCCACAGGCATCACATGCGAAGGATCAGATCTATACTTCCGGAGCATAGAAACATGGAACACATCATGAATCTTCTCCAACTCCTGAGGTAACCTCAACCGATACGCAACAGGACCCACACGCTCAACAACCTCATATGGTCCAATGTACCTAGGGCTCAACTTACCCTTTCGGCCAAACCTCATTACCTTCTTCCAAGGCGAAACCTTCAAGAACACACGGTCACCCACCGCATACTCTATCTCCTTACGCTTCAAATCCGCGTAAGACTTTTGCCGATCAGAGGCAGCCTTCAACCGCTCACAGATGAGCTTCACCTTCTCAGTGGTCCCTTTCAACAAAACCGGCATTGAAACCAACTTTTGACCAGTTTCAGCCCAACAAAGAGAAGTCCTACACTTCCTCCCGTACAAAGCCTCATAAGGTGCCATCTGTATACTCGCCTGATAACTATTGTTATAAGCAAACTCAACCAAAGGCAGATGCTTCTCCCAAGAACCTTGGAACTCAATCACGCAGCACCTCAACATATCCTCCAAGATCTGGATAACTCGCTCAGACTGACCATCCGACTGAGGATGATAGGATGTACTGAAATGCAACCTTGTACCCAAAGCTTGATGCAAACACTGCCAGAAACGCGATGTGAACCTCGGATCCCTATCCGACACAATCGACTTAGGCACACCATGCAGCCTCACAATCTCAGCAATGTACAGCTCTGCCAGCTTATCCAAAGAAAACGTAGTATGCACAGGCAAGAAATGTGCACACTTCGTCAGGCGATCCACAATCACCCAAACAGAATTCTTCTTCGAAGGAGACAAAGGTAAACCAGATACAAAATCCATGGTAACCCTTTCCCACTTCCATTCAGGGATTTTCAACGGTTGCAACAACCCAGAAGGAACCTGATGTTCAGCCTTAACTCGCTGACACACCAAACACTTGCTCACAAACTCTGCAACATCCTTCTTCAAACCCACCCAATAGTACTCATCACGAAGATCACGATACATCTTAGTACTACCAGGGTGCATAGCAAAAGGACTACTATGGCCTTCAGTCAGAATAGCACGCCTCAACTCAGCATCAGCAGGCACTACTATCCGACTCCCAAAACACAACACACCATCATCATTAAAACAGAAATCCGAAGGTCTACCCTCCGCGATATCCTGAACATGAGACACCAAGGAATCATCCAACAACTGCTTTTCCTTGATCAACTGAACCAACGATGGTTTCACTTGCAACTCAGCAACAAGACCACCATCTCGCGATATGCTCAAGCTAGCAAACATAGCCCTCAGCTCAACAGCTACCTTCCTACTCAAGGCATCCGCAACAACATTAGCCTTTCCAGGATGATACTCAATCGTCAGATCATAATCCTTGAGCAACTCCAACCAACGCTGCTGCCTAAGATTCAACTCCTTCTGAGACATCAGATACCTCAAACTCTTGTGATCCGTGTACACAGTACACTTCTCACCATACAGATAATGCCTCCAGATCTTCAGAGCAAAAACTACTGCAGCCAGCTCAATATCATGCGTAGGGTAATTGCGCTCATGCACTTTCAACTGCCGCGATGCATAAGCCACCACCTTACCCTCTTGCATCAGCACACACCCCAAACCAACATAGGATGCATCACTATAGACCACAAACTCTTTCCCTGATTCAGGCTGAACCAAGATAGGAGCTTGCGTCAAAGCCGTCTTAAGCTTCTCAAAAGCCTGTTGTCTCGCTTCCGTCCACTCATACTTAACATCCTTTTGCAACAGCTTCGTCAAAGGAGCAGCAATCTTGGAAAAACCATCCACAAACCTTCGGTAGTATCCTGCCAAACCAAGGAAACTACGGACCTCATGAACAGACTTAGGAACCTTCCAGCTCATCACTGCCTCGATGTTCTGAGGATCAACACGAATCCCCTCAGCTGAGACCACATGCCCAAGAAACACCACCTCCTTAAGCCAGAACTCACACTTGCTCAGCTTAGCATAAAGCTGATTTTCCAACAAAGCTTGCAACACAATCCTCAAATGCTCTTCATGCTCCTCCTCAGTACGCGAGTACACGAGGATATCATCAATGAACACCACAACGAACTTGTCCAGGTATTCATGAAACACACGGTTCATCATGTCCATGAAAGCAGCAGGAGCATTTGTCAAACCAAACGACATCACAAGGAACTCATAATGCCCATACCTTGTCCTGAAAGCTGTCTTAGGCACATCCACATCCTTCACCTTCAACTGGTAATACCCTGATCTCAAGTCAATCTTAGAGAACATAGCAGCTCCCCGAAATTGATCAAAGAGATCATCAATCCTCGGCAAAGGATACCGATTCTTGATAGTCAACTTGTTCAGCTGACGGTAATCAATGCACATTCTCATAGTGCCATCTTTCTTCTTTACAAACAAGACCGGTGCTCCCCAAGGTGACACACTCGGCCGGATGAAACCACGATCAAGCAGCTCTTGCAACCGCGTCTTCAGCTCCTTCAGCTCCTTAGGTGCCATTCTATAGGGAGTAATGGACACAGGAGTTGTATTCTCATACAGCTCAATTCCAAACTCCACCTCGCGATTAGGAGGTAAACCAGGCAACTCCTCAGGAAAAACACCAGGAAACTCCTTCACAACTCTGATATCTTGCACCCTCAACTCCTTAGAGCTAGGATTCATCACAAAAGCTAGATAAGCTTCGCAACCTTGCCTCAGCATCCTGCTCGCCTCCAAGGTAGAAACCACATTGGCAAGAAACTTCACATTCTCACCAACCACAACAACTTCATAATCATCCGCAAGCTTAAGCGAAACACGCTTATTTTCACAATCCACAACAGCACGATGCTCAGCAAGCCAATCCATACCAAGGATCACATCAAAACCATAAAAGGGCAACTCCATAAGATCAACATGAAAAACATGTTCTTGAACAACCAAGGGACACCTTCTATAAAGCTTCCGAGTCACAACAGTTTCACCAAAAGAACTAGTGACACGAACACCAACATCCAAAGACTCAACAGGCAAACCAAGCAATTCAGCATGCTCACGCAAAATGTATGAATGCGTAGATCCAGAATCAATCAAAGAAAGCAATGACAAGGATTGCAAAGTAAAGGTACCTGCAATCACATCTGCATCATTCCTTCCTTCACGCTGAGCATACACTCTCGCTTGGACTCCACCTTCAGGCTGAATAGCCACAACATGGGCTACTCCACGACCACCTTCCTCACGCCTCTGGAAATTACCACGGCCGCGCCCACGACCTCTCTGCGGTGCAGCAACAACAGGAGCACACAACTGATCACCAGCCAACCTCGGACAATCTCGCCTCAAGTGGTCTACAGAACCACAATTCCAGCACCCATAACCAGCTGCCGCAATAGGAGCTTGCACCTCCCTCACAGCACGAGGACAGTCACGCTTCATGTGACCACGCGAACCACAGATCCAACAAGCACTAGGGTCAGCTCTAGCATTACCTCCTCTAGCAGGTGCACCACCACCTCTCTTAGCTGAGGACTGATACCTCTGATCACGTCCCCTCTTGTTCCGTCCACCACCGGAACTATACTCAGCAGCGCTCTTACCAGAACTTGCTCCAGCACCTTTCGCAGATAAACCCAAGTTCATCTCAATGTCCTTGGCTCGGCCCACCAACACATCAAAATCATCATACTCGGTGGCCAGCACATACATCTTTACCTCCGTTACAAGACCATAACGAAACCTTTCGCACCTCTCCCGTTCATTAGGAATAAGCTCAGGTGCATACTAACTGAGTCGCACAAACTGCACCTCATACTCAGCCACTGTCATACTCCCCTAGGTAAGAGTCATGAACTCACGTTTCTTCTCATCAAGATATCTCACTCCAAGATATCTCCGCTTGAACACATTCTGAAAGAATGTCCAAGTCACATCAGCTTCAGCCATCCCAGCTGTGGTGGTCGTCCACCACGTATACGCATCGTCCTGCAGCAAGGACACAACACAACCCAACTTTTGCACATCCGTGCAACTCATCTGTCCCAAGATTCGCTTGGTACTCTCTAGCCAAGCTTCCGAACTCTCAGCAGACATACCCTTGAACTCAGTCCCACCAAGACTGCGCAGACGTTCCAAAGGTAGTCTAACTCCAGCATCTCCTTGAGCTCCAGCTACTGCTGCTCGAAAAGCACCCGCAATAGCTTGTACTAACATCGTCATATCAGGCATAGCTTGCCCCTGACCAACCTCTGGTCCAGCAGCTCCAGCACCAGCTGCAGCTTCAGCTTCAGCTCTTCCTCCCTCAGCACCACCACCACCAGGTGGAGGAGGAGGTAACACCGCACTACCCGTGTTTTCCTCGTTCTCATTCTCATTAGGAGCCGTAGCTCGCACACTACCTCGTAACTCTCTATGTGGTGCCATACTTTTACCATGCAACATCAATGCAAATAAAACAAAGTCAGGCCCAGCAAGGTAAGCAATCCAAGTATTCAAGCTCAATTTCATTCAAAATCAACATCATTTCATTAGCTTTTATTTGGAAATGGGTACCCACAACATTCTACTTCACAGCATACATCTCAATTGCATCCAAATCACAAGCCACTAAACATGCTTTCAAACAACAAGCATACAAGGCATACATACTTCAATCATGCACACATTCATTCCCAATTACTCGAGAACTCAGCTCTGATACCACCAAATGTAACCCCCTTAACCCGGCCTAGACGGTTGACCCGAATTAAGAAAGTCACACGGGGAAAACCAAAGTCAACCCGAAAGTCAACCTTGATTAACGACCCCTTTTTTTCTTTTTAATCTTGTCTAGATGTACATTAGCCCTAATTGTGATCACACAAACATCATACTCAAAGATCACAAACATCAGAGATCAAACAGGGACCCAATTGAACAAATTACAACTTTAGGGACCAAATTGTAATTTCTGATAAAATATAAGGACTTAACCCAAATTAAAGTTACCAGCTTGTAATTAGTCAGGTTTCATGCTTCACTGTGAAATTTCAGCTCAAAAGGACTTCCCAAGCTCATACAATTGCACATACAAGATTCAGGACCAAAATGCAAACATTTCAAAACATATAACTGCCAATGTCAGCCCCCAACGGTCACCCGTTCCGAAACAGGCAGAGTTCGTTTCGAAACGCGGGGCCGTTCCGCAACGCGTACCGCAACACGGGCTGGCAGTAGCCAAACCGTTTCGGAACGGTCTCTCCCGTTTCGAACGCCTGGGCTTGTTTAAGGCACCTGTTCCGAAACGAGTGGCACTGTTCCGAAACGCCCTGCACAGATTGCCTCAAAATGCATTCTTAAACATGCAATTAAACATCCAATCATGCTCCAAATGCTACCAAACTTTACCAGCATGCAATTCAACATATATGAGACATACTTGCATCAACAATTCATCAAAACAACATCTCATATGAAAAGCCCCAAATCTATAGGCATGCTTCCTACTCAAGCAAGCCATTCAAGCATAAACTTCCAATTCAAACTTATAAAAGCCAAACACTTAAACCAGCATTCTCATCAACATTCAACATACTTAGGGAGTTCAAAACCTCTCCCAAAACATACACATAGGTCCCCCATTGCCAAATTACCAAAAGCTAGAAATGTACTTAAGAAACCTTCCATACTTTGAGCTTTACTTGCACTTGATTGCTTGCCCTTCTTGCTGCCCTCAAAGTACTCTAATGTTCTGCATTATTGAATTAAGAAAACGAAAGAGAGCGTAAGCAAAAGCTTAGTGAGGAATGCTCATAAAACCATTCAATAATGCATTTATAAAACATTTATAAATCATGCTTCAAATCATCAATTGCACATGCTCAAAAGCATACTTAAAACAAGCATCTCATGCTTCATATCATAACATGTCATATTGGCCACAAGTGATAAGTTCCATTTCTTTAAAAACAAGTTCATCAACTTTCACCCCAAGGACTTTTAAACACCTTGGCCCCAAGGACTTTTAAACACCTTGGCCCATGGACTTTTAACCACCATGGAAAGGACCACACAAGGACTTTTAACCACCTTTGTGTCCGTATCAAGTTTCACCCCAAGGACTTTTAAACACCTTGGCCCCAAGGACTTTTAAATACCTTGGCCCCATGGACTTTTAAACACCATGGCCCCATGGACTTTTAAACACCATGGAAAGGATCACACAAGGACTTTTAACCACCTTTGTGTCCATACAAGAACCATCCAAGGACTTTTAACCACCTTGATGTTCTTAAGTAAACAAGGCTCACTCAAGGACTTTTAACCACCTTAGTGACCTTAACCTTTTCAAAACATCACTTGCCAATATACATCATTATCATCAATTTATCCACTGTTTTAAAGCATTAAACCAAGCCATATTCATCATGCATTTAAAATCATCAAATCACATTTTATCAATGTACAAAAACAAGGAACTCTTACCTTGAGATTCCTTCAACATATGGCTTACAAAAATAGCAAATACCATGCTAAATCATGCTTTCAAAACAGTAATTAAATCATGCAATAAACCACATTGCATCACAACAAAATCATGGCCACCACTAGAGAGTACTTTCCGAAAACTTACACTTGAGCTTAGCAAAGTTGTTTAGACTTAAACTAAGCTCCCAAGACATTGGTTTCAAAGCCGAAAACAATTTTCACTCACCGATTCCACTTCGCCTCTTGCCGAAGCACCAAAACAAGCTTCCGGATCAACAACTCTTGGATCCAAAGATGCCTCCCCTGTTTTAACACATCAAAGCAGATGATTAATGCATCATCATGCATTAATTGCTTCAATGAAAGCACTTAAACTCGCGGCTCTCATCCACACTCTATTTTCGGCTACCAATCACAACCGAAAATGCATCCAAACCACTTCTCAACAAAGCCCAGCCATAAACCATCAAAACCTAACATCCTTTAACATCATTTAACATCTAAAAAGAACCTACAAACATCCTTATACCTCCAGCAACATCAGATCCACAAGATCACCTCAAAAACAACCAAGAAACACAAGCTAAACTTAGGAAACTCAACCTATCCGGGATTGCATTAATCAAAACTCAATTCCTTATCAATTTAGTGTCCAAATAACATCAAAAACACATCTCAAATAACAGATTTAACAGATCAAACGAAAATCACCAAAAATCACCAAATCTTTCATTATAAGCCAAGATCCAATTCACAACTCAAAAGCCTTTAATAAATCATCAATTAAGGATTGAAAACTTAGGAATTTCAGTAAAGAACTGATAGTTTAGAGGAGAAGGACGTTCTTACCTCCAAACTTGAGTTTCTCCTCTTTTTGGAATCAAAAACCTTGATGAATCAAGTAGCAAATGATGAGGTTTTGTAGATATGTTGATTAGGAATCAAAAGAGAGTTGAAAGGAGAGATTTAGGTGAGAAAATCAGAAACAATTCTCTGGAAATAAGGTGTTTGGGTTGAGAGAAAATGAGAGAAAGAAAATTGGAAAGTTAGTTAACAAAATAGCCAAATGGCTTTTCCCTCCTCTTTTGACATCTTTTAAAATCAGAATAAATCTCAAAATATCTTAGAAAAATCTGGAGAAACTACTTTTGGATTAATAGCTCCTTAAAGATTCAAAGTTTCAACCCTTTCGAAAATAGTCACCAAACTTTCAAAAATTACATTTTGGTCACTAGCCAAAATGTCACCCTTCCAAAACTCATTTTCCAAAATTGATTTCACAGTTCACTTAATTATATTAAAAGATGATTTTAGAACATTTTCCATATTTTTAATGCAACCCGAACTAGGCTTTCTAATTTCACCTCTTTAGATTCGAACAACACTTTGACCAAACCGGTCAACGCCCAAAACTACTAAGCCCAAAACCGGGGCGTTACAGGGGATAAGTGAGTTGAAAACAAAGTTGTTTCATCTCTTCTACACTTGCCAAAGTATCGTTGCAAAAATAAGGCGCCATGGAAGATTCCACGTTAGATGGATAATGTTGGAAGAGATGTTCACTGAGAGCCAACTTTGGACATCAAGGGAATAGAATGAATGCAAGAGGTCACTGGGAATCACCTTTTCCCAAATGGGAACGATGTCTGGACAGTCTCGCAAGGCATGAGTAATATTTTCAGTTATCCCTGCACATCTACAGCAATTTGGCGAATCAGGCCAGTTTTGGCGACACCTCTCATCATTCGTTAAGAGTTTGGCATGATAAGATAGCCATACAAAGCTGCGGATTCGTTGGGTACTGGAAGTCGCCATATTATCTTCCAAATCGACAATTTGGTGTTCCACTTACTAGCTTAAAGACTCATATATGTTGATTGAACATCAAAGGAGCCCTTAGAATTTAAACTCCAAATACAAGTATCAACAACATCGGACGAATCGGGGCAGCGAACACCAAGAATATGTTGAACCACCAAATTTGGAAAAAGAGATGAAAGAACGGATATGTCCCAAGTCCCGACCATAGTCATTAAATCATGAAAAGATACTTGGACGGTTGATCGACAGAAATCCGGGAGGTATTGACGCAGAGGTCCAAGAGAAGGAACCCAAGTATCATCAAGAACACGGATTATAGAGCCATTTTCAATAGACCATGCAATATTGCCGAGAAATGACTCCCAGTGATTAGCTAAAGTATGCCAAATTGGCGAGCAGACTTGTCGGTGAAGCGAAAGGGGGCGGAAGTCAATAACCCTGCACTTCTGCCGTAGAAGGGTTATCAAAAGGGAATCAATTTCGGTGATGAGTTTATTATAAAGAAAAGCCACATTGAAGTAATGGATATCTCCAAACCCCAAACCACCGTTGTCTAGGGGTTATCGTAAAGCTTCCTAGTGAAGGAGAGACACCTTTTTAGCCGAGGGAGTGGAGCCCCAAACAAACCTATGAACAATGGACTCAATTTCACAACAAACACTCTTAGGTAATAAGTCGGACTACATGAAATAGATTAGAATGGCTTGCGAGACCGACTTCACCAATGTTACACGTCCTGCAAAAGAAAGCGATCTGGTAGTCCAGCCATTCAAAGAGGAACACATTTTGTCTAAGATGAAGTTATAGCCCGAGCATTTAACTTGACTATGACGGACATGAAGACCAAGATAAGATCCCATTGTATCAACCGAGATAAAGCCTAGATGGCTACAAATATCATGCTGCAAATCTTCTGAAGTGTTAGGAGAGAAGAAAATACGGGTTTTGCGATTATTAACCCGAAGCCCGGAATGGATACCAAAGGTGTGCAAAACATTCCTAATAAATGATGCTTGTTCCATATTAGCGCGAGCATACAAAATCAAATCATCAGTGAAAAAAGGTGCGAAAGGGTTGTACCATTACAGATAAAGCATGTCGTGTTCATTAGATATTTTGACAAATTCAGCAAGTAACATTAGTGTTTGACAGTTTTGGAAATTAAAAAAAAATTCTAAGTTATTTTTCATGCTTTTCCCAAAATTTAGTTCAATTTATTTATTGGTGCGAAAATAATTAATCAGCTATCTATCATAGGCACAAGTTTTAACAAAAAAATTTTCCGATTGATAAGAAGGCAAGTACAATGCAATCTATATGCAACTAAGATGCCTAAACAAAAATATGATAACTATACCCCCCCAAACTCGATATGGGCATTGCCCTCAATGCACAAAATAAAACTAAAACTGAAAAAAAATATTAGAAAGGGAAAGAAAACTCGGGCCTTATTGCTGTCAGATGGTGGAGAAGATGTAAAGGAGTTATATGTTGTTCCGCCAGTTGCGGGTTGTAGCAGTGCTGCCCCTGTTGTGCTTGGTGGCTCGATTCCTTAGGGTCTAAATTTGGATAAGTAGTTGTGAGACGAGAATAAAACGCAAATAAAATCTGGTCCTAAGTAGGTAAATCTACTCCTAAATAAAACAATAAATATGTGGAAAAATAAAAAGTTATACAAAATTTGGTTACTCTAGGAGTGCATTGATATGCATCTCCTAAAGTAACTACTCCCTTATCGCTTTAGCTCAAGATAGTCATTTTCGATACTTCTTGTAATCCCTCTACACCCTCCATCTATTGATTATCCTCATGGTGGAGGAGTCCTTCTTCCTCGTTCCCTTGCAATTCATGTGAACCTTCCGTTTTGTTCCTATTCCTTAAGGCATGAACATGTGATTAGAAAAAAATATATAACTACCAAACCATGTACTTACCTCCTTTTTGTCGAAGTTAGTCATAGGGCAAAGTTTCTTTTGCTGCCGATGTAGCTGTTGCGGCAACCAGCTATTGTGGTAGTCTTCTGTCATAGTGTTGTGCCGGTCAAGGGAAAACTCTTTAGGCTCCTTGAAAATCTCCATCAGTAGAGATTTTGAAGGCTGTAAATTTGCCTGCATTGCCTCCTCTAGATATATATAATCTATAGCTGTCGAGGTGTCTGTCGAGGCGGGCGTCATTATGGAGGTTTCTGTCGTGGTGGGCCTCTCTACTGAGGCATATCTATGCTCAGGTGCTGTCAGTTCGTCCTCAGGGTAGGGTTCTAGGTAGCTGCCGGAATAGCTGTCAATCTTGCTGCCCGGGCAGTGTTCTGCATCCTCTTGGCTTGGAGTTTCTAATTGCTCCTCACACATCGGAGATCTTTCCTCGCATTACTTTTCGTCCTCTTGTCCTGGCACATCTGTATCCACCAGACTTAATTGTTTTGGTTCATCTATGGCATTGATGAGGACTGAATTGTTAAGCCGTGCATCCATCTTAGCGATGCTGGCGTCCATAGCAGTTGTCACTTTATCCGTGAGCGCAAGGAAGGTTCAAAGTGTGTCCTCCAAAGATTTTGGTTGTTCTTTAGGATAACTATAATCCCAAGGCATGTCACTTTTTGCAGCAAAATTGTTATGGTAAATTTTATTTTTGATATTTTTGATCATACCATGAAAAATCTTGCTGCTGCGGCGGCAACTGCGGCGGTGGCATCAGCTATCCCTGTTGCTACTGCGGCGGCATCTACTGTTCATATTCAGGCAACCATTCTCGTGTGGTTTTCCTTGACATGTCCGTTGCAAATAGTTGAGGGAAACTTTTGAATGCATGATTTCCTTCACGAAATTCGCAAGAACTTTCCCAAATATTGATGCCCTTAACTTGTGGGGAACCGGAATAAGCACTTTCCCACATAATTTTTTTTATGAAAATAAGAATAATAAAAACTAAAATTAAATGCAAATAAAAATAAAAGTTTAGAAATTTAAATACAAATTTCACTGTTACCAATCCCCAGCAACAGTGCCAAAAACTTGTAGAGCGTTAGGGTGTTCTTTATTTACGAGTGCAAGTGCACACTCCTGTCAAGTTATAGTACAAAATATATTGTCTCCCACAGAGATTGGACAGCTTGATTCGAGTTGTAAGTCCTTCACAAGAAAAGTATATGCACAATTAAATTGGATGATCGAAAGACAAAATAAAACACAAGTAATTAAAAAGGAAGTGATCAGATTGATAAAGAGGGTAGGGTTATACTCATGCTTAGTGTGAAACTACGTTGAATAGGACAAGTCGTTTTGTGCTGCCAGACTCTACTTCCTTGGCGGATGATTGCAGGTACACTGTTGAGACCCTCTCAGTGCCTCGGTAGGGGAATGGAACTGTGTCTCGGCGACAACTTCGGTAGAACTATAAGGTTCGACAAAATGCTTCTAAAGTGATTGTGCTTATGTCTAAGTCAGAGTTCTCTTGATGCCCACTTTAGATAATACCAGTCGCGGCGTGAATCGTTCAAAGACAACAATATTGATTCGTCCTCTTTTAGCTACCTTAAACCCTTAACCTATGTCTAGGCCGGATTGATCGCATCGTCTATAGATGAAGTCGTACTTATTCCTTTCGTGAGTTCAGCTCTCTCGATACCAAACAAATGGATAGAACTCAACTAATCTTTCACCTTAATTGAAAACTATGAAGAACATGGAATAAGTAAACCTTGTAATTTTATTTGCAAAAACAAACTTGAAATCCTAAACAACCGTTCTCACAACTAATTACAACATAACCCAAACCCAAGGAGAAATTTAGAACATGTCTGCGACAAGAAAACCTAAACTATGCCTAAGGAAAACCTAAGTTGTGTATCTTGATTTGCTAAATACATGAGGTTTATATAGGAAACTTATCACTTTATTACTTGAGACGTGTATACTTGCACAATTGCGGGGCACTTTAGATACACAACATCAAGACCGAACCGAATGGGTCACACAGAGAATATCGAAGTAAATCGGGAAGGTTTACTCCAATAAAAAACCTTTTTTTTTCTTTTTATCTTGTCTTGATGCATATTAACATCCTAAGTGATTAGACTCGCAGGAGAAGAAACAACAACGCAATCAAACATCGATTTGGCATTCAATTGATTACGAACATGAAATAGGGACCATTTTGTAATTTTAACAAGTTATGGGTACTTCAATCAATTTTAAGTTACCATCCTTTAATTAGACATGTTTCATGCCACGATGTTAAATCTCAGCTTAATTCAATCGCTCAATCTCTTTCAATTTCACCCACAACATTCAGGGCCTAAAACGTACGAAACAAAACATCAAGAAGATGCCAAATAAGTTAAATAACTGCTGCGTGTATCGGTACGATTAACCCTGTATCGATACACCCCATACTGGAATAGATACAAGTGTTTTGATACACAGACCCGTAGCAATACAGTCTCTAATTGTTTCAATACACAAAATTCCAGTAACGAAATTATTCAAGCCCGTTTTTATACACCTTCAACTGTACCGAAACACCATGCCCGTTTCAGCCTCATCGTATTGATACAGCCTTAGGTGTATCGATACACCTGGACCTGACATGTCCTAAATTGATGGTTTCAGTCTTTGATGCTATACAAACCACCTAAACATGCTTCTAACATATACACAACATATCCAAAGATCAATCCTCATCCAAACATGGTATACTCAACATCATCTCATGGAAACATGCATCAAAGGGAAACTATAGGCATGCAACCTAGAAACCAAGACAAGCAAGACACCAAAAACCATAGCAAAGAATAAACCAAGTATCAAAGACCATTTACAAGTCCAAAACAACAATATAAACTTGCTCAAATAAGGAGTTTACACATATCTCCCAAAAGCACAACAGATTCCCTCATTACCCTTATTACTCATAGTCTAAATCGAAAACATACTTTCAAGTAGGGAAGTCTTTCTTGATCCCTTGCTTCTTGCTGCCTTCCAAGCTTCAATTCTGTGCATTGATGGGAAAAAAGAGTGTAAGCACACTAGGCTTAGTGAGGAGTGCTCAAAACAAAACACCAATAATACATTTCAAAACCACATTAAAAACTCATTTCAATTACTTCAAATTATCATTTGAAAACCATCATGCCCTTTTTAAACTATGCACTTTAACAAATCAAAACCATCAAATCAAACCATAAACAACATGTATCATAATATCACAACAACTCACATTTCTAACCCCAATTTAATCATTTCCATGCATAACATACCATATGCAAAGCTTAAAGTGTAAACATGTATAAATCACATGATACAACAATAATTATATTGGATTACAAGTGATCATTAACCAAGTTTCAATTTCCAAGCTATCATATCAGATACACAGATTCAACAAGTGTTCTCATAACAATTCAAGCCATCTTAAACAGAATAATGGTACAATCACAACCAAATGGTACAATTACAACCAACGGGGACAACAACCCCAAACATCGGTTAGATGCTTAACACACTAATGAAAGATGGGGCCACAACCTCCTCGATCGTTAGGGGTACTTGGATGGAGACGGAACACCAACCTCCTCGACATCCAAGGCGACTTATTTATAGTTCATTTAATCCTATAGTTGGCTAACTATGTCTGATAACATTTTCAAAACCATTTCTATGCCATCACTTGCTAATATAATTCATATTTAACAATATACTTCATTGTTTTCAAAGCAACAATAATAATCCACATTCCAAAGCATCAAACCATGCTTTAAACCACAAGTATAAAACACATACTTACAAGGATCACTTACCACGAGCATCCTTCGTCATCACATCATTCAAAACAGTATATCACATACTTTTAACATGCTTTAACAGTATGAAACATGAAATCAAAACCAAGTGCATAAAACCATTTCATAATAGCACAACTGTAATGCCCTGGTTTTGGGTCTAGATGTTTTAGGTGTTGGATCGGGTCAGTCGGGAACGGTTCAAATCCTTAGGGTCGGTTTAGGGAAAACCTAGTTCGGGATGTTTTAAAAATATGGAAAAATATCTAAAATTCCTCATGTATTATATAAATGATTATGGTAAATACAATTTTACAGGATGAGCTTTGGAAATATTACATTTTGGTATAGTGAGCAAACTGCAGTTTTTGCAAAAGTTGGCTAGTGACTGTTTTGTAAATGATTGAAACTTTAAATCTTTAAGGAGCTAATTTTACCATTTATTTCTATCATATTTCTCTATTTGGGAACTTTTAATAAATGGTTTTATTAAAGGAATAAATAGAATTAAAAAGGAAATCAAAAGTTGACATTTCATAACCAACTTTACGATAGATTTTTTCTTCTCATTTTCTCTCAACTTCCATTCAGCCAAAAACCTCTCTCATCCAAGAACCTTTGATTTTCACCTTGTTTGCTGAGATTTCATCTCCCAAAAGATTTCCTATCTTTGCTTCTTCAAATCACATTGATTTACCTTTGGATTTTTAAGAAAACTTACCCAAATTGAAGAGATATCAACCATTAGAGGTAAGCTTCGTTCTTCTCCTCTAATGAACAATTCTTTACAGAAATTCCCATGTTATCAATCCTTTGTTAATGGTTTTTAAGTTGTTTTAATGTTATAAACAAGAAAGAGTTGTTAAATTCAAGATTCTTGATGAGATCTTGGTGATTTTCGTATTTCTATGTTAAGCTCTGAGTTGAGGTTGATTTTCAACATATTTTGGATGCTATTTTATGTTGAGAATATGGTTTTAACAAATAAATCCCGAATACGTTTGGGTTCCTAAGTTTAAGATGTTAAATTTGTGGTTTTTGAGGTGTTTTTAGTGATATGCTATTGATGGAGGTATAAGGTCATGTTTATGTTGATTTTTGATGTTAATTGGTGTTTAGAAGAGGTTAGAATTGATATATCTTTCCTGGGCATTGATTGGAGAAAGTTTGGAAGTGTTTTCAGTTATTTTGGATAGTCGAAATGCTAGTTTTGGGTAGAGCAACGGGTTGGATTGAATGGCTGGTGATTTTTAATGCATGGTGATGCATTAATCCCGTGCTCTTATGTGTGTTGAACATGGGAGACTTCTTTAGACGCGTTTGGTGTTGATCCGGAAGTGCCAGAAGCTTAGAAATCGTTTCGGGAAGCAAGCGAAACGTCATTGGTGAGTGAAAATGGTTTTAGAAGTCCTTGAGGGACAAGGAAACAAGTTTTGGGGATTTAGGATTTGTTTGAAACACCATCCTAAGTTTGGAAGTAAGTATGTTTAGATTTTCTCTCGAAATGTGGATGATGCCCCTAAATGCTTTTGACACGCTCTTGATTTGAAATGGATAAATTCTTATTATTTTATGCATGATTTATGACATAAGATGATGTTTCATATTGATCCCGTAAGATAGAACAACATTGTAAAGAGTTTTGTGATTTTGAATAAATGCTATGTATACATTTTAGTTTTGAAATGGGATGAGATTGATTTAGAAATGTTGCATCAAAACAGTAGGTGAGATTATGATTTTAATGTTATTTATTGGTATAAATGATGTGATGATTACCGGATATAATTAGTCGACCAATAGGATGCAGAGTGAACTATAAACTAAAATTCGTACATGCTCTTTGGAGTCGGGCAACAGGATAGTGCCATGTTGATCCAAAGTGAGAGTCCAATGATGTGAGATGTCATCGGGGTAGGTCTTGGTGAAACACCAAAGCTTTGTGGCGTAGATAGACACCGCCATGAGAGTCCGGTGGCGAGATCCCACCGGGGTAGGACTTGACCTCAAGTCAAGCTATCCACATATCCATGTAAAGATAGAATATGAAATGCCAATATATGAAAATGAGCTTTAATTCACATGTACCAATGTTTGAAACGATTTTATACTATGAGAAATGCATATGAGGTTTTGAGATTTTGAAATGCTTTTGTGTATTAAGCATGTGTGGCTTGGCCAAGAGAATTGCGTTGGTTGAATGCATGAGATAGATAGATGGTACATGTGGTTTTCAAATGATGTTTTTCTTTGAAATGGATTTCAAGCATGAGATAGAAAGAGCATGGTTTTAGAAATTGATTTCAAGATTATGTTTTAAATGCTTGCATTGTCGTGTTGGTGTTTCTAGAGCATACCTCAATAAGCTATTGTGCTTACGCTCTCTTTTACCAACAATGCAGATAATTGATGCATCTTGGGCAGCAAAGAGGCTTAAAGGAATCAAAAGAATAGATAAGATCAAGTATGATGTTTTACATTTAACTTAGTAATGATATATGGCAATGAGATTTAATGGTTTGTTTTGGACTCCCCTCTGATGAAAAAATTATGTGTGCCCTATTTGGTTTGTAGAATTCCTTTATATTGGTTTTGATGCTTTATCTTGCCTTTTGGGAGGTTTATGGTTTTTGGTTTAAGCTTGCCCACTTTTATACCTTGTGATCTTGTGATGCTATGCCTAATGCATGCCATGTGCTTAGAATTGCATACTTATGTGTTAGAGTTGATGCTATAATTATGTCTTTATGTTTTGGTGATGATTTGATGATGTTAGACATGAATTTGATGCTGATTTTGAGACTCTTATGGTATGCGTATCGATACCTTTTCTGCGAGTTTGGTCACTTTCATCCCGCGTATCGATACGGCCCCTAGGCATACCGACACGCGACCGTTAAATTTAGTTAAAAGCATCTTTTAAAGCTTTGAAATGTTACGTTTTAGTAAATGAATTTAATGTATGCAATTAGATGAGTTTGGATGGTCCGTTTATGATGAAAATTCGCAAAGAAGCATGAAATGTGTTTAATTGAATAATGGTAACCTTAAAATCAGAAAAGCCCCTTGTATTTTAAAAAACTACATTTTGGACCCTAAATCCTTAATCTATGCGATTAAGTCCTTAAATGAAATCCAATCATTGTGCCGTTTCTTCCTATGCTCTTTTGTGATCTCATAGGATCTAGGATGCATCTAGATAAGATAAAAAGAAAAAAGGTCGTTAATCGGAGTCGGCTTTAATGAGTTGGTTTCGGTTTTCCCCATGTAATCACCTAGGTTTGGGTCAACCGTCTAGACCGGGCCAAGCGTGTTGGGCCCTAATGTAACCCCCTTGGCCTAATCTAGACGGTTGACCCAAACCTAGGTGATTACACGGGGAAAACCGAAACCAACTCGCTAAAGCCGACTCCGATTAACGACCTTTTTTCTTTTTATCTTATCTAGATTTATCTTAGATCCTATGTGATCACAAAAGAGCATAGGAAGAAACAACACAACGATCTGATTTCATTTAAGGACATAATGGCATAGATTAAGGATTTAAGGACCAAAATGTAGTTTTTGTAAAATACAAGGAGCTTTTCTGATTTTAAGGTTACCTTTATTCAATTAAACACATTTCCTGCTTCTTTGCGAATTTAAATCATAAACGGACCATCCAAACTCATCTAATTGCATACATGAAATTCAGGGACTAAAACGTAACATTCAAAGCTTTAAAAGATGCTTTTAACTGAATTTAATGGTCGCGTATCGGTACGCCTAGGGGCCGTATCGATACGCGAGATGACAGTGACCAAACTCGGACAAAATGTATCGATACGCACTCCAGCATTTTGATACGCCATTCGAACTTGGCCTACCCGTTTCGATACACTTCCCATCTGTAACGATACCCTTGGGCCATTTGGTACAAATTTTAGCTTATGCGTATCGATACACATACGAGATGTGTCTCAAAATTAGCCTCAAATTCATGTCTAACATCATCAAATCATCACCAAAATATAAAGACATTATTTTAGCATAAACTTTAACACATAAGCATGCAATTCTAAGCACATAGCAAGCATTAGGCATAACATCACAAGATCACAAGGCATACAAGTGGGCAAGCTTAAACCAAAAACCAAAAACCTCCCAAAAGGCAAGATAAATCATCAAAACCAATATCAAAGCCTTCTACAAACCAAATAGGGCACACATAACTTGCAACATCAGAGGGGAGTCCAAAACACACCTCCCAAAACAAACCATTATACCCCATTGCCATATATCATTACTAAGGTAAATCTAAAACATCATACTTGAGCTTATCTATTCCTTGGATTCCTTTAAACCTCCTTGTTGCCCAGAATGTTTCAATTATCTGCATTGTTGGTAAAAGAGAGCGTAAGCACAATAGCTTAGTGAGGTATGCTCTAAAAACACCAACACAACAATGCAAGCTTTTAAAACAATATCTTGAAATCTATTTCTAAAACCATGCTCTTTCTATCTCATGCTTGAAATCCATTTCAAAGCAAAACATCATTTGAAAACCACATGTACCATCTATCTATCTCATGCATTCAACCAATGCAATTCTCATAGCCAAGCCACACATGCTTAATATACAAAAGCATTTCAAAATCTCAAAACCTCATATGCATTTCTCATAGCATAAAATCGTTTCAAACATTGGTACATATCAATTAAAGCTCATTCTCATATATTAGCATTTCATATTCTATCTTTACACGGATATACGGATAGCTTGACTCGAGGTCAAGTCCTACCCCGGTGGGCTCTTGCCACCGGACTCTCATGGCGGTGTCTATCTTCGCCACAAAGCTTGGGTGTTTCACCAAGACCTACCCCGATGACATCTCACATCATCAGACTCTAACTTTGGATCGGGATGGCACTACCCTCATTGCCCGACTCCAAAGAGCATATACAAATTTTAGTATATAGTGCACTCTACATCCTATTGGTCGACCAATTATATCCGATAATCATCTCATCATTTATGCCAATATATAACATTAAAATCATCATATCACCTACTGTTTTGATGCAACGTTTCTAAATCAATCTCATCCCATTTCAAAACCAAAATTCATACATTGAATTTATCAAAAATAAAAAAACTCTTTACAATGTTGTTCTATCTCACGGGTTCAATATGAAACATCATCTCATATCATAAATCATGCATAAAACAATAGGAATTTATCCATCTCAAATCAAGAGCATGTCAAAAGCATTTAGGGGCATCATCCACATTTCAAGAGAAAATCGAAACATACTTACTTCCAGACTTAGGATTGTGTTTCAAACCAATCCTAAATCCCTAAAACTTGTTTCCTTTTCCATCAAGGACTTCTAAAACCATTTTCACTCACCGATGACGTTTCGCTTGCTTGCCGAAACGATTTCTAAGCTTCCGACACTTCTGGATCAACACCAAATGCGTCCGAAGAAGTCTCCCATGTTCAACACACATAAGAGAAGAGGATTAATGCATCACCATGCATTAAAAATCATCAGCCACTCAATCCAACCCGCTGCTCTACCCAAAACTAGCATTTCGGCTATCTTAAATAATCGAAAACACTTCCAAACTTTCTTCAATCAACGCCCAGCCAAGATATATCAATTCTATCCTCTTCTAAACTCCAATTAACATAAAAAATCAACATAAACACGACCTTATAGCTCTAGCAATAGCAGATCACCAAAAGCACCTCAAAACCACAAATCTAACATCTTAAACTTAGAAACACAAACGTATTCGGGATTTATTTATTAAAATCTTATTCTCAACATCAAATAACATCCAAAATATGTTGAAAATCAACCTCAACTCAGAGCTTAACATAGAAATACGAAAATCACCAAGATCTCATCAAGAATTTTGAATTTAACAACTCTTTGTTGTTTATAACATTAAAACAACTCAAAAACTATTAACAAAGGATTGATAACTTGAGAATTTCAGTAAAGAACTGATCATTAGAGGAGAAGAACGAAGCATACATCTAATGGTTGATCTCTTTTCAGTTTGGGCAAGTTTTCTTGAAAATTCAAAGGTAAATCAATGTGATTTGAAGAAGCAAAGATAGGAAATCTTTTGGAAGATGAAATCTCAGCAAACAAGGTGAAAATCAAAGGTTATTGCATGAGAGAAAAGTGTTTGGCTGAATTGAAGTTGAGAGAAAATGAGAAGAGAAAATCTATCGTAAAGTTGGTTATGAAAAGTTAACTTTTGATTTCCTTTTTAATTCTCTTTATTCCTTTAATAAAATTATTTATTAAAAGTTCTCAAATTAATAAGAAATCTGATAGAAATAAATGGAAAAAATAGCTCCTTAAAGATTTAATTTTTCAATACTTTACAAAATAGTTACTAGCCAACTTTTGCAAACACTGCATTTTGGTCACTATACCAATATGTAATATTTCCAAAGCCCATTTTGTAAAATTGTTTTTTTACCATAATCATTTATATAATAAGTGAGGATTTTTAGATATTTTTTCATATTTTTAAAACACCCCGAACTAGGTTTTCTCTAAACCGACCTCAAGGATTCGAACCATTCCCGACCGGCCCGATACAACGCCTAAAACATCTAGACCCAAAACTAGGGGGTTACAACTCTCCCCCACTTAAGAAATTTTGTCCTCGAAATTTACCTGGTGGAAACATGTAGGGAAACAACTTCTTCCTGTCATCCTTCCTTTCTCACGTAGCTTCTTCTACGCCACAGTGTCTCCATAAGACCTTGACCAACTCGATGGCCTTACCCTGGAGAACCTTGCTATTCGAATCCAAGATCTCAACAGGCTCCTCATCATATGTTAAGTCTGGATTCAACTCAACATCTTCTATAGGCATAACACGCGACATATTCGATCTATACCTCCGAAGCATGGATACATGAAACACATTATGTATCTTTTCTAACTCTGAAGGCAACCTCAACTTGTAAGCAGTAGGGCCTACCCGCTCTATCACCTCATATGGTGTAATGAACCTTGGACTCAATTTGCCCTTCCGGCAAAATCTCATCACCTTCTTCCAAGGTGAAACGTTCAGAAACACACGTTCGCCAACTGCGAACTCTATCTCCTTACGCTTCAAATATGCGTAAGACTTTTGTTGGTCTGATGCTGCCGTAAAACGCTCACAAATGAGCTTCACCTTCTCAGTGGTTCCTTTCAACAAGGCTGGCATCAAAATCAACTTTTGCCCTGTTTCAGCCCAACAAAGGGGAGTTCTACACTTTCTTCTGTAGAAAGCATCGTACGGTGCCATTTGAATGCTTTCATGGTAACTATTATTGTAAGCAAACTCAACCAAAGGCAAGTGCTTCTCCCAAGAACCTTGGAACTCAATAACACAACACCTCAACATGTCCTCAAGCACTTGGATAACACGCTCCGACTGTCCATCCGTTTGCGGATGAAAAGTACTAAAATTCAACCGTGTACCCAAGGCTTGATGCAAACATACCCAAAACCTCGATGTGAACCTCGGATCCCCATCCGACACTATAGACTTGGCACTCCGTGCAAACACACAATCTCAACAATATACAACTCAGCTAGCTTATCCAATGTATACGTAGTATGCACATCCAAGAAATGTGCACACTTCGTAAGGCGATCAACAATCACCCAAACAGAATTCTTCCTTGACGGTGATAAGGGCAAACCAGACACAAAATCCATGGTAATCATTTCCCATATCCATTTTGGGATTCTCAACGGTTGCAACAACCCAGAAGGAACCTGATGTTCAACCTTTACTAGCTGACAAACCATGCATTAGCTAACAAACTCGGCAACATCCTTCTTCAACCCCACCTAATAGTACTCATCCTTCAAATCACGATACATCTTCGTACTACCAGGGAGCATAGAGAATGGACTACTATGAGCTTCAGTCAGGATAGTGCACCTCAACTCAACATCATTCAACACCACTATCCGACACCCAAAGCATAGGACACCATCATCATTGAAACTGAAATCCGAAGGCTTACCCTCCGTAATATCCTCAACGTTAGGAACAAGAGAATCATCAAGCAACTGCTTATCCTTTAGTAACTGAATCAAATATGGCTTCACTTGCAACTCAGCAGCAAGGCCACCATCTCGCAATATGCTCAAGCGAGCAAACATTGCCCTCAACTCTACAACCACCATCATGCTCAAAGCATCAGCCACAACATTGGCCTTCCCCGGATGGTACTCGATCGTTAGATCATAATCCTTAAGCAACTCCACTTAACGACATTGCCTAAGATTCAACTCCTTCTGAGACATAAGATACTTCAAACTCTTGTGATCCGTATACACAGTACACTTCTCACCATAAAGGTAATTGTTGAGTGGATCGATTGAATGATCAAGACCAAGAGGGGGGTGAATTGGGATTTGAAAACTTTGTTGGAGTGAATGGACAATTAAAAATGAAAAACAAAGGATATTAGAGTGGTTCAAGTTCCAAATGAACTCTACATCCACTACCTTAGCTACCACTAAGGATTTGCAACAATTCACTAATTTGTTCTTCCCCTTTTCATGGCTTAGGAGGTAACCTTTACACAACCGGTCAAATTTTCTACCCAAAATTTGACCAAACTCTCACAAATGAACAAAGAAGAAATTGGACAAGAAATATATCTCTCAAAAATTCAATTTTGTCCCTTGAAGTACAACACTCAACCCAAATTTGAAGATAGAATAAGACTTGAATACAACTCAATTTGGGGTTTTCAAGAAATTGGAAAATAGGCACACTTGAGGTTGGATTTTTGCTTGGATGTTTGTCTATAATGCAATAGTTGTTACTGGTCTTCAAAGAGCTTCAATTTATACCTTCTCTATCATTTCTAGCCGTTTGGGTGGTTAAGGAATTGATTATAGCCGTTGGGACCCTCTCTTTCCACCATAAATGCACTTCTGCAGCTATCCGTATCAGTACACGGGGAGCCGTATCGATACCTGTCTCAAAACAGAAAGAGCTGTTGTACATAATAAAGAGGGCGTATCGAAATGCATGTCAACGTATCGGTACGGGACATGAACCGTTTCGATACGGAAAGGACCGTATCGATACCTTTTTCTCAACTTAGCTCACTGGAAGTCTCCGTTTCGATACGGGGGGTTTACCGTATCGATACGGGTCAACTGCCACTTTAAATGTTAGTTACCTAAGGACTGACACCAATGATCGAAAACATTTAAAACACTTTGAATTAAAAATTCAATTAAAACCGTATCGATACGGGTTAAGCCGTATCGGTACACCATTCAAACTCCTTCAGTTTTGCAGAGGGGCGTATCGATACAGATTGAATCTGTTTCGATACGGTTAAGAGCATATCGAAACGCGTCTTTCCAGTAGCCAACTTTGTAAAAAAAGTATCGATACAGCTGAAAGCGTATCGATACACCTGGACGATTTTCAATACTTTGGCCTTGGAACACTTAGAAAATATTTGGAGTTTGAGTTTTTCAAATCAGTTTAAAGTGTTGGTGATTTATAAATTATTAAAGGGACTTAGAAATCACTTTCAAGTTTTCAATTTAATCCTTAACAATTTAATTATATCAAAATCAAACATAGATTTTACAATCTCCCCCTTTTTAATATAACAAAACCAAAACTTGAAATTTTTTACACTTTGAAAAACTTTGCAAAAGAACTCCCCCTCAATATTAGCTAGGTAACTTTTAAGTTGAAAATCAAACTTTTTTAAGTGTGTGAGCTTCCCTCTCCCCCTTTTTGTTAGATAATAAATAATTGAGACATAATGTAAAGTACATAAATAGGCAATAGGTATAAATAAGCAAGCAACATAATATCATTAAGTTCAAATAAAGGATAACATCAACTTAAAATTCCAAACAACAGAAAATCAAAGCATAGGTTTAAAATAATTCAAACTTAATCCTAAAAACATAAAGCAAATGTGCATAAAATAAATATCCTAGATGATATGAATGGTATGCAAAGATAGGCTACTATGCATCATCATCGCCTTCTTCATTATCTTCATCATCTTCCTCAATTGGATCATCATTCCTCAAGGTTTGACGCCACTTGTCATGGAAAGCGGTGAGAGAGATATTCATCAAGTTATGAACGCCTTCAAGAGAAGTGAGTCGAGTCTCCACGTTCGTCATCCGTTCTTCAAGGCTTGTGAAACGAGTATCAATCGTGGTAAACCCCGAAGCCATGTCCGTGCGCAATCCCATGAATTGCTCATTGAGGAAAGTCATTAGAGCATCCATGGAAGGTGGAGGAGGAGGAGCTTGAGGAACTTGTTCAACTTGAGGATTAGCAAATTGTTCCGCGACCTCACTAGGGAGCTCGGATTGACGTAGCCAATTACCATTAAAGTAATGGAACTTACCCCTTGCAAGAGAGCGTTCATCGATGTGATCGGTGAGGGGAGTTGGGAAGTCACGCGAGCAATCAATCTCATTTTGTTGGAAAAAGTAGCTTAGGGTCGTGCCATAGGTGAAGAAAGTGACAAGAGTGGTGTGGTGATGTTGCACGAGATAGAAAATCTCTGCAAATATGATACGAGCAAGGTTCAGACGTTTTCTCTCACGGAAGCATCGAGTCCAAAAGTCATCCACTTGGCGGATAGTAGAATACTTCCCTCCGGAGGGCCTAAACCACCAAGAGACCAATAAATGGAGGATCCGATCCTGATCATTTAGGGCGGTGACGGAACCACTAAGAACATGGCCAAGAGCATTCTCATCATCAAGGCCTTCATCCTCCAACTTAATAACATCACAAATAGATTTAACATCTATAGTGACCTTTTTACCTATAAGATAAGAATTAACAGCCGCAACAACACCATCTCGATTGGCACAACATTTAGCATTATCATAAAAGATTAAAACCAAAATACAAAAATAAAACCCGGGAATAGAGAGAAAATCCATAAACTTCCATTCTTGGAGAAAAGGTAGATATTCAAACTTGAATCGCTCCTTGTTAAGAAAAAGAATAGAGATTACCCTCTCCGGACGGATCTTATAGGTTTTGAATTGACGAAAATTGTTGAGAGCTCCAGGGGATTGAAAAGAGTGTTGATATATTTGAGTGATATTCGGACGAGCACCATCTCCGGTATTGGATCCTTCATCGGTTTCATTAAGATGTGATCTATTCCTAGAAGGTGCCATGAACTAGAGAAAACAATGTATGCATTAAGATTTCTTCATTCAACTCATTGAAAAACCAAGAATCAAGGTTAAAAAAATTTTAAAACCAAATTTTGAAAAGAGAGTTTGGTTGAAAAGACAAAAATAAAAAAACAAAAACAAAAACAAGAAAAAGTTTGAAAACGAAAATAATAAGAAAAATTAAAAGAAAAAGAAAGAGTTTTACCTTGATATTGATTAGAGAGGAATGGAAGAAAAGCTTAGCACCAAATTGATGAAAAAGCCTTAGATCTTTGCTTGATTTTGAAACCCTCTTGATATTTTGAGTTGTGGTGTGAAAATATGAGGAAGGAAGAGGCTATTTATAGGCTAAAAACGGCTAGGGTTTTTAGAGTTTTGAGAAATTTTAATTTTGGTAAAAGTTGTACTCTTAAATGCCAAATTAAAGTTGTCTACGCAATCGTGTATTGATACGCATGAGGGTGTATCTATATGGGGTAAAAACGTAATTCCAATAAAAATGCCCGTTGAAGGATCAGATCGAAACGGATGCAATTCGTATCGAAACGATTGTAGCTCGTATCGAAACGGGTTTAACCGTATCGATACATGTTTAAGGCAAAATGAAGTCTGGGAAACTAATGAAGTACTCGTATCGATACGCGTAGGGCCGTATCGATACCCTATGCCCAAAAATACCTTTTAGGCCTAAAGAACAACCAAAATCTCGATTCTAACAACTCCTAAAGGAATGCAAATGATGAATGAACAGTACTAAGCATATTTTAACATAATCATACTCCTCCTAGCTATAAGCATGGATATTTTCAAGAGTTACAACACATTAACATGCAATTTCACAAGATCAAGCAATTTAAGCACAAAAAGGGTCCTAAAAGGTCAAGATAGGCTAGTTAGACCTAACTCTCTCCTAAGGGACCAAAAACGCTCTTTATCTAAAGGCTTTGTAAAGATGTCCGCTAATTGATTTAAGGTGCCAACATACTCTATAACAACATCTTCTTTAAGGACACGATCTCTAATGAAATGATGCCTTATTTCTATATGTTTGGTTCTAGAGTGTTGGATGGGATTTTTTGTCAAACATATGGCACTAGTGTTATCACACTTAAAGGGTATTGTTTCAACTTTAATACCATAATCTAAGAGTTGTTGCTTCATCCAAAGGACTTGAACACAACAACTCCCCAAGGATATGTACTCGGCTTCGGTGGTAGATAAGGCTACACTATTTTGTTTCTTAGAGAACCAAGATATTAGCATACTACCTAAGAATTGACAAGTTCCCGAAGTACTTTCCTATTGATTTTACATCCCCCATAATCCGCATCCGAATAAGCATGAAGGTTGAAGGTTGAGTTTCTAGGGTACCAAAGACCTAGACAAGGGGTATCTCTAAGGTACCTAAAGATTCTCTTAACGACTATAAGGTGAGACTCTCTAGGACTAGCTTGAAATCTAGCACACAAGCAAACACTAAACAAGATATCCGGTCTACTTGCGGTAAGGTAAAGAAATGATCCAATCATAGAACGGTAAAGCTTAGAGTCAACACACTTACCTCCTTCATCATTGTTAAGCTTTGTAGAAGAGCTCATATGTGTGGCTTGAGGCTTTGCATTCTCCAAGTCAAACTTCTTGAGTATATCATTGATGTACTTTGCTTGATTGATGAAGGTGTCATCCTTCCTTTGCTTGATTTGGAGTCCCAAAAAGAATGAGAGCTCCCCTATCATGCTCATCTCGAATTCACTTTGCATTAGCTTAGCAAACTCTTTGCAATGACATTCGTTAGTAGAACCAAAAATAATATCATCAACATAAATTTGTACTACTAAGATGTCATTTTTATACCTTTTTATGAAATGTGTAGTGTCCACCTTACCTTTTTCAAAACCTTTTTCAATTAAAAAGTTCGAAAGTCTTTCATACCTATCTCTAGGAGCTTGTTTTAAACCATAAAGAGCTTTAGTAAGTTTGAAAACATGATTTGGAAATTTTGAGTCTTCAAAACCCGGTGGTTGTTCCACATACACTTCCTCATTTATAAAACCATTTAAAAATGCACTTTTAACATCCATTTGAAAAAGCTTGAAATCATGATAACATGCATATGCAAACAACATCCTAATGGCTTCCTTTCTAGCTACGGGTGCATAGGTTTCATCAAAATCTATTCTCTCCTCTTGAGTGTAACCATGTGCTACTAGTCTAGATTTGTTTCTCACAATGTTACCACTCTCATCTAGTTTGTTCCTAAAGACCCATTTAGTTCTATAGTAGATTGATTACTAGGCCTATCAACTATTGTCCAAACATTACTTCTCTCAAATTGATTTAACTCTTCTTGCATATCCATAATCCAAAAATCATCTTTCAATGTTTCTTTTATATTCTTAGGCTCGATGCATGAGATAAATGCAACATGGTTCATAAGTTTTAGAGAAGATCTAGTGGTTACCCCCTTGGATGGATCACCTGTAACCCCCTTAACCGGCCTAGACGGTTGACCCGAATTAAGAAAGTCACACGGGGAAAACCAAAGTCAACCCGAAAGTCAACCTTGATTAACGACCTTTTTTTTTCTTTTTATTCTTGTCTAGATGCTCATTAGTCCTAATTGTGATCACACAAACAACATTCTCAAAGATCACAAACATCAGAGATCAAACAGGGACCCAATTGAACAAATTACAACTTTAGGGACCAAATTGTAATTTCTGTTAATTAAAAGGATTTAACCCAAATTAAAGTTACCAACTTGTAATTAGTCAGGTTTCATGCTTCACTGTGAAATTTCAGCTCAAAAGGACTTCCCAAACTCATACAATTACGCAAACAAGTTTCAGGACCAAAACGCAAACAATTCAAAACATATAACTGCCAATGTCAGCCCCCAACGGTCGACTGTTCCGAAACAGGTTGACCCCGTTTCGAAACACGGGCCGTTCCGCAACGGGTTCCGGAACACGGGCTTGGCAGAGGCCAAATCGTTTCGAAACGGTGCATACCGTTTCGGACGCCTGGGTTCATTCAAGGCACCCGTTCCGAAACGGTGCACACTGTTCCGAAACGCCCTGCACAAATTGCAGCAAATGGCATTCCAAAACATGCAATTGATCATTCAAACATGCTCCAAATGCCACCAAACTTTACCAGAATGCAATTCAACATATATAAGACTCATAGGCATCATCAAATCATCAGAACAACATCATAAGCAAAAAGCCCCAATTCTATAGGCATGCTTCCTACACAAGCTAGCTATTTAAGCACAAAACTTCCAAAACAAGCATGTAATGATCCAAACCAAACACCAGCATTCATATCATCATTCAACATACTTAGGGAGTTCCAAACACCTCCCAAAACATACACATTGGTCCCCCATTGCCAAATTACCCAAAAGCTAAAAAGTGCTTATAAAACCTTCCATACATTGAGCTTTACTTGAACTTGATTGCTTGCCCTCCTTGCTGCCCCTTAAGGTCCTCTAATGCTCTGCATTATTGAATTAAGAAAATGAAGAGAGCGTAAGCAAAAGCTTAGTGAGGAATGCTCTTAAAAACCATTCAATAATGCAACTAAAACCATTTAAAAACATGCTTAAAATCAACCTTTGCACATGCTCAAAAGCATACTTTAAACAAGCAATCTCATGCTTCAATAAAAACATAACATGTCATATTGGCTCAAGTGACAATTTCCATTTCTTTAAACAAGTTCATCAACTTCCCAAGGACTTTTAAACACCTTGGCCCCAAGGACTTTTAAACACCTTGGCCATGGACTTTTAAACACCATGAATGAGGACCACACAAGGACTTTTAACCACCTTTGTGTCCATAGCTTGAATCACCCCAAGGACTTTTAAACACCTTGGCCCCAAGGACTTTTAAACACCTTGGCCCCATGGACTTTTAAACACCATGGAAGGGTCACTTAAGGACTTTTAACCACCTTAGTGTCCGCAACAAGAATCATCCAAGGACTTTTAACCACCTTGATGTTCTTAAGTAACAAGGCTCACTCAAGGACTTTTAACCACCTTAGTGACCTTAACTTTTTCAAAACATCACTTGCCAATATACATCTTTTCATCATTTAATCCACTGTTTTAAAGCATTAAACCAATCCATATTCCACATGCATTTAAAAGCATCAAATCCACATTTAATCAATGTACAAAAGCAAGGAACTCCTACCTAGAGTTTCCTTCAACATATGGCTTAAAACATCAGCAAATACCATGCTAAAACATGCTTTCAAAACAATAATTAAAACATGCAAATCACCATTTTGCATCACAATAAAATCATGGCCACCACTAGAGAGAAATTCCGAAAACTTACATTTGAGCTTAGGAAAGTTGTTTAGACTTAGACTAAGCTCCCAAAACCTTCAAACCTTGGTTTTAAAATCTGAAAATCCAACTTCACTCACCGATTTCCACTTTGCTTCAAGCCAAAGCACCAAATCAAGCTTCCGGATCAACAACTCTTGGATCCAAGGATGCCTCCCCTGTTTAAACACATCAAAGCAGAGGATTAATGCATCATCATGCATTAATTGCTTCAATGAAAGCACCTAAACTCGCTGCTCTCATTCAACCTCCATTTTCGGCCACCAAACACAACCGAAAATGCATCCAAACCACTTCTAAACAAAGCCCAGCCATAAACCAGCAAAACCACACTTCCATAAACATCATATAACATCTAAAAACAACCTATCAACATCCTTATTCCTCCAGCAACATCAGATCACCAAGATCACCTCAAAAACAACCTTGAAACACAAGCTAAACTTAGGAAACTCAACCTATCCGGGATTGCATCAATCAAAACTCAATTCCTTATCAAATTAGAGTTCATTTAACATCAAAAACACATCTCAAATCACAGATTAATCAGATCTAACGAAAATCATCAAAAATCATCAAAATCTTGCATTATAAGCCAAGATCCATTTCACCACTTAAAAACCTTTAATTAAACTTCAATTAAGGATTGAAAACTTAGGAATTTCAGTAAAGAACTGATAGTTTAGAGGAGAAGGACGTTCTTACCTCCAAACTTGAGTTTCTCCTCTTTTTGGAATCAAAATCCTTGTTGAAACAAGTAGCAATTGAAGAGGTTTTGTAGATAGGATGATTAGGAATCAAATGAGAGTTGAAAGAAGGGATTTAGGTGAAGAAATCAGATCCAATTCTCTGGAAAAGAAGTGTTTGGGTTGAGAGAAAATGAGAGAAAGAAAATTAGGAAAAGTTGGTTACAAAATCCAAAAATAGCCAAATGGCTTTCCCTCCACTTTTAATATCCTTTAAAATCAGATTTTAGACTTAAAATATCTTAGAAAAATCTGGAGAAACTCCCTTTGGGTAAATAGCTCCTTAAAGATTAAAAGTTTCAGCCCTTTATAAAACAGCCACAAAACTTTCGAAAATTACATTTTGGTCACTAGCCAAAATGTCACCCTTCCGAAACTCATTTTCCAAAATTGATTTCACAGTTCACTTAATTATATTAAAAGATGATTTTAGAACATTTTTCCATATTTTTAATGCAACCCGAACTAGGCTTTCCTAAATTCACCTCTTAAGATTCGAACAGCACTTTGACCAACCGGTCAACGCCCAAGACTTCTAAGCCCAAAACCGGGGCGTTACATCACCCATGATTTCACCATCTTTGACATAGTTGAACTCCCTTGGGTTGCTCACTTCCTTTTCCTCAAGAGCCAAGTCCTTCATGGCTTCAAGAGGTGGATCTTGTGTATCCTCTTCTTTTGATTGAATCTCATCCTCCTTTGAAGTTTGTCCTCCATCAAAGGCATTTATGATTCCTACATCATCATCATCACAAGAATCCTTCCTTGTAAGGAGGTTATCATCGAATACAACATGTATAGATTCTTCTACTACTAAAGTTCTCTTGTTAAATACACGACATGCTTTAGAGGTTAAAGAATATCCTATGAAAATAGCTTCATCACTTTTTGCATCAAATTTACCTAGGTTGTCTTTTCCATTATTTAAAACAAAACACTTGCAACCAAATGGATGAAAATAGCTAATGTTAGGCTTTTTAGATTTAAAAATCTCATAAGGTGTTTTCTTTAAAATTGGCCTAATCATTACTCGGTTTACAATGTAGCAAGTGGTGTTTGTGGCTTCCGCCCAAAAATATTTAGGTAAATTGTTTTCACAAAGCATGGTTCTAGCAATTTTTTGTAAAGTTCTATTTTTCCTCTCAACTACCCCATTTTGTTGAGGAGTTTGAGGAGCCGAAAAATTGTGGCTCATACCATTTTCATTTAAAAACTCTTCAAACCCTAAATTTTTAAATTCGGTTCAATGATCACTTCTAATATGAGAAATTCTAAGTTCAAGATCATTTTGGGTTAGTTTTGAAAATGTGATGAATTTTTCTAAAGCCTCATCTTTAGTACTTAAAAATAGAACCTAAGTAAATCTAGAAAAATCATCTACAAGAACAAATGCATAAGATTTACCACCCAAGCTCATAGTCCTAATTGGCCCAAATAAATTCATGTGGATAAGTTGTGAACACCTACTTGTAGAAACATCATTAATGGATTCAAAGGATGACTTATGTTGTTTACCCTTAGAGCATGCATCACAAATTTTATCGTTTGAGAACTTAATCTTGGGTAAACCTCTAACTAGATCAAGGGATACTAATTTTTCTAAAACACTAATGCTAGATGTCCTAGTTTCCTATGCCATAGCCATGCATCATTTTCATTTTGAGCTACTAAACATGCATGGGATGTATGTATGTCATCTAAATGCACCATGTAAATGTTACCTATGCGATGACCTATGAGCATAATATTATTAGATTTAATGTCAACGATTTTGCACTCATTTTTATCAAATAAAAGATTAAATCCTTTATCACACAATTGGCTTATGGTCAACAAATTATGTTTAAGACCATCGACATACAAGACATTTTCAATAAGAATGGTAGAGTGATTACCTACGGAGCCAATACCTTTAATGTGGCCTTTGGAGTTGTCACCAAATGTCACCACTCCTCCACTTTTTGGCTTTAAATCCATGAATCTACTCTTGTTTCCGGTCATATGCCTCGAGCATCCACTATCAAGGTACCATGAGTTTTGACTTTGTGCTTTGGCCTTGTAGCAATGCTCCCCCTACAAACAAAGATATTAAACTTTTGTTTTTGGTACCCAAATCATTTTGGGTCCACGAGTGTTAGCTCCCAAGAGCTTGGTTCCCTTAGTAATCCAAGGTGACATAGCAACAATATTATTAGATTTTACAAGTTCCTTAGGAACCCATACACTTCTAATCTTTTTAGTTCTACTATGTCTAAGAAAGCTACTTTGTTTGTAGTTATTAGTCTTTCTCCTAGGTTGGTTTGTTTTAGATGATTCACCTTTTTCATGCTTCTCACTACCAACATATTTAAAAGACTCTTTGAGCTTGTTAAGCTCACCTAACACCTTTTGGTGTTCACTATTGCATTGAGAAAGAAGATTATTTAGGTCTACATTTTCATCTTGAAAAAATTTAAGTTCATCTTTCAAACCTGAAATCTTTTTCTCAAATTTTAAGTTAGCTTGAGAGAGTGAGTCATTCTTATCATTTAATTCCGAAATAATTTTCTTATTCCTATTGACCGACTCTTTGTATTTCTCAACTAACTCATCATAAACCTCTTGCAACTCATCATATGCATCGTTTAATTCATCAAATGAAAAATAAAAAGATGATGAGTTAGAGGTTACCATGGAGGAATCCTCCTCAAGTACCATGAGGCAAAGGTTGGCCACTTCTTGTTCGTCATCCTCGGATGACTCCTCATCACTCCAAGTTGCAAGCTAGGCTTTGAGCTTCTTCTTCTTCTCAAAGCCCTTCTTTTTGAGTTGAGGGCACTCCGAACGAATGTGACCGTGCTTATTGCACTCGAAGCAAATGATTTGATCCCTCCCTTCTTCTTTGTTTTTACCTTTGAAGCCCATCTTTCTTTGAATTTTTCTTCCACGATTGGACCTCATGAATCGAGAGAACTTTTTGGCTATCATAGCCAATTCTTCAAGGTCATCCTCCTCACTAGAAGAGCTCTCCTCAAGTAATGAAGCTTTGAGAGCTACTCTCATTTTCTTCTTCTTTTCCACCTCTAGCTGCTCTACTCTTTTCTCTTCCTTCATTTCTTCTTCCCTTCCTTGTTTCATAATCAAATGAGTAAGGAGAGAACCCACTAGCTCATCAAGTTTTAGAGTCTTCAAATTTTTGGCCTCGATGATGTGGGTTCTCTTCCCATCCCAAGATTCCAGAAGTGAGTAGAGTAGCTTTCGGACAAGCTTGTCTTCTTGAATAGTCTCTTCAAATCCTTTAAGCCTGTTGATTATGGTTGAGAAGCGATCAAACATCTTGGACATCGTTTCGTCGGGCTCCATCTTGAAATTCTCATAGCTAAGATTGAGAATTCCAATCTTGGTTTCATTCACATCATTGGTTCCTTCATAGGTGGTCTCAAGAGTATCCCACACTTCCTTGGCACTCTCAATAGAGGAGACTTTGGAGTAGATGTCGGGACCGAAGGGGAAAAAGAACATGTGAAGAGCTTTGTCATTTATTTGGATCTTCTTTCTGTCATCTTCACTCATCTCTATCTTCTTCTTTAGAACAATCTTCCCATCATCATCTCTCTTCAAAGGAATGTAGGGACCATCTTCAATGACATCCCAAACCAAGTAATCGTTCGACTTGATGAACAGGCGCATCCGATTCTTCCAAAAAGGATAGTTGTCACCATTGAAGAATGGTGGCTTTGTGGTGGATTGTGATTCGTACATACTCGATTCGAAGGTAGATGCCATGGATTGATTTTTTTAGTCGATCAGCCTCTTCCTCGGAACTCCTCTTGTGGTTGTGAATCCTTCAAAGAGGTAGACTCTGGTACCAATTGTTGAGTGGATCAATTGAATGATCAAGACTCTGATTCGAACTGCACTTTGACCAATCGATCAACGCCCAAGACTTCTAAGCCCAAAACCGGGGCGTTACAACTCTCCCCCCCTTAAGAAATTTCGTCCTCGAAATTTACCTGAAGGAAAGAGATAAGGAAACTGCTTCAGCATGACTTCCTTCCGCTCCCACGTGGCTTCCTCAACACCTCGATGCTTCCACAGCACCTTCACCAACTCAATGGTCTTGCCACGAAGAACCTTGCTATCCGAATCCAGAACCTTCACCGGTTCCTCATCATAGGTCAAATCCGGATTCAAAACCACTTCCTCCACAGGCATCACATGCGAAGGATCAGATCTATACTTCCGGAGCATAGAAACATGGAACACATCATGAATCCTCTCCAGCTCCTGAGGTAACCTCAACCGATACGCAACAGGACCCACACGCTCAACCACCTCATATGGTCCAATGTACCGAGGGCTCAACTTACCCTTACGGCCAAACCTCATCACCTTCTTCCAAGGCGAAACCTTCAAGAACACACGGTCACCCACCGCATACTCTATCTCCTTACGCTTCAAATCCGCGTAAGACTTTTGCCGGTCAGAAGCAGCCTTCAACCGCTCACAAATGAGCTTCACCTTCTCAGTGGTCCCTTTCAACAAAGCCGACATCGAAACCAACTTTTGACCAGTTTTAGCCTAACAAAGAGGAGTCCTACACTTCCTCCCGTACAGAGCCTCATAAGGTGCCATCTGTATACTCGCCTGATAACTATTGTTATAAGCGAACTCAACCAAAGGCAGATGCTTCGCCCAAGAACCTTGAAACTCAATCACGCAACATCTCAACATATCCTCCAAAATCTGAATAACTCGCTCAGACTGACCATCCGACTGAGGATGATAGGATGTACTGAAATGCAACCTTGTACCCAGAGCTTGATGCAAACACTGCCAGAAACGCGATGTGAACCTCAGATCCCTATCCGACACAATCGACTTAGGCACACCATGCAGCCTCACAATCTCAGCAATGTACAGCTCTGCCAGCTTATCCAAAGAAAACGTAGTATGCACAGGCAAGAAATGCGCACACTTCGTTAGGCGATCCACAATCACCCAAACAGAATTCTTCTTGGACGGAGTCAAAGGTAAACCAGATACAAAATCCATGGTAACCCTCTCCCACTTCCATTCAGGGATTCTCAACGGTTGCAACAACCCAGAAGGAACCTGATGTTCAGCCTTAACTCGCTGACACACCAAACACTTGCTCACAAACTCTGCAACATCCTTCTTCAAACCCACCCAATAGTACTCATCACGAAGATCACGATACATCTTAGTACTACCAGGGTGCATAGCAAAAGGACTACTATGACCTTCAGTCAGAATAGCACGCCTCAACTCAGCATCAGCAGGCACTACTATCCGACTACCAAAACACAACACCCCATCATCATTAAAACAGAAATTCGAAGGTCTACCCTCCGCGATATCCTGAACATGAGACACCAAGGAATCATCCAACAACTGCTTTTCCTTGATCAACTGAACCAACGATGGTTTCACTTGCAACTCAGCAACAAGACCATCATCTCGCGATATGCTCAAGCTAGCAAACATAGCTCTCAGCTCAACAGCTACCTTCCTACTCAAGGCATCCGCAACAACATTAGCCTTTCCAGGATGATACTCAATCGTCAGATCATAATCCTTGAGCAACTCCAACCAACGTCGCTGCCTAAGATTCAACTCCTTCCGTGACATCAGATACCTCAAACTCTTGTGATCCGTGTACACAGTACACTTCTCACCATACAGATAATGTCTCCAGATCTTCAGAGCAAAAACCACTGCAGCCAACTCAATATCATGCGTAGGGTAATTGCGCTCATGCACCTTCAACTGCCGCGACGCATAAGCAACCACCTTACCCTCTTGCATCAGCACACACCCCAAACCAACATAGGATGCATCACTATAGACCACAAACTCTTTCCCTGATTCAGGCTGAACCAAGATAGGAGCTTGCGTCAAAGCCGCCTTCAGCTTCTCAAAAGCCTGTTGTCTCGCTTCTGTCCACTCATACTTAACATCCTTCTGCAACAGCTTCGTCAAAGGAGCAGCTATCTTGGAAAAACCATCCACAAACCTCCGGTAGTATCCTGCCAAACCAAGGAAACTACAGACCTCATGCACGGACTTCGGAACCTTCCAGTTCATCACAGCCTCAATCTTCTGAGGATCAACACGAATCCCCTCAGCTGAGACCACATGCCCAAGAAACACCACCTCCTTAAGCCAGAACTCACACTTGCTCAGCTTAGCATAAAGCTGATTCTCCAACAAAGCTTGCAGCACAATCCTCAAATGCTCTTCATGCTCCTCCTCAGTACGCGAGTACACGAGGATATCATCAATGAACACCACAACAAACTTGTCCAGGTATTCATGAAACACACGATTCATCATGTCCATGAAAGCAGCAGGAGCATTTGTCAAACCAAACAGCATCACAAGGAACTCATAATGCCCATACCTTGTCCTGAAAGCTGTCTTAGGCACATCCACATCCTTCACCTTCAACTGATAATACCCTGACCTCAAGTCAATCTTAGAGAACACAACAGCTCCCCGAAATTGATCAAAGAGATCATCAATCCTCGGCAAAGGATACCGATTCTTGATAGTCAACTTGTTCAGCTGACGGTAATCAATGCACATCCTCATAGTGTCATCCTTCTTCTTCACAAACAAGACCGGTGCTCCCCAAGGTGACACACTCGGCCGGATGAAACCACGATCAAGCAGCTCTTGCAACTGCGTCTTCAGCTCCTTCAGCTCCTTAGGTGTCATTCTATAGGGAGTAATGGACACAAGAGTTGTATTCTCGTACAGCTCAATTCCAAACTCCACCTCGCGATTAGGAGGTAAACCAGGCAACTCTTCAGGAAAAACACCAGGAAACTCCTTCACAACCCTGATATCTTGCACCCTCAACTCCTTAGAACTAGGATTCATCACAAAAGCTAGATAAGCTTCACAGCCTTGCCTCAGCATCCTGCTCGCCTCCAAGGTAGAAACAACATTGGCAAGAAACTTCACATTCTCACCAACTACAACCACTTCATAATCATCCGCCAACTTAAGCGAAACACGCTTATTTTCACAATCCACAACAGCACGATGCTCAGCAAGCCAATCCATACCAAGGATCACATCAAAACCATAGAAAGGCAACTCCATAAGATCAACATAAAAGACACGTTCTTGAACAACCAAGGGACACCTTCTATACAGCTTTCGAGTCACAACAGTTTCACCAAAAGAACTAGTGACACGAACACCAACATCCAAAGACTCAACAGGCAAACCAAGCAATTCAGCATGCTCACGCAAAATGTATGAATGCGGAGATCCAGAATCAATCAAAGAAAGCAATGACAAGGATTGCAAAGTAAAGGTACCTGCAATCACATCTGCATCATTCCTTCCCTCGCGCTGAGCATACACCCTAGCTTGGCCTCCACCCTCAGGCTGAATAGCCACAACATGGGCTACTCCACGACCACCTTCCTCACGCCTCTGAAAATTACCACGGCCGCGCCCACGACCTCTCTGTGGTGCAGCAACAGCAGGAGCACGCTCTTGGCCACCAGCCAACCTCGGACAATCACGCCTCAAATGGTCTGCAGATCCACAATTCCAGCATCCATTACCAGCAGCCGCAACAGGAGCTTGCACCTCCCTCACAGCACGAGGACAGTCACGCTTCATGTGACCACGTGAACCACAGATCCAACAAGCACTAGGATCAACTCTAGCATTACCACCCCTAGCAGAAGCACCACCACCTCTCTTAGCTGAGGACTGATACCTCTGATCTCGTCCCCTCTTGTTCCGTCCACCTCCGGAACTATACTCGGCTGATCTCTTCCCAGCACTTTTCGCAGACAAACTCAAATTCATTTCAATGTCCTTGGCTCGGCCCACCAACACATCAAAATCATCATACTCAGTGGCCAGCACATACATCTTTACCTCCGTTACAAGACCGTAATGAAACCTTTCGCACCTCTCCCGCTCATCAGGTATCAGCTCTGGTGCATACTGACTGAGTCGCACAAACTGCACCTCATACTCAGCCACACTCATGCTCCCTTGGGTAAGAGTCATGAATTCACGCTTTTTCTCATCCAGATATCTCACTCCCAGATATCTCCTCTTGAACACATTCTGGAAGAATGTCCAAGTCACATCAGCTTCAGCCATTCCAGAGATTGTGGTCGTCCACCACGTATAAGCATCATCCTGAAGCAAGGATACCACACAGCCCAACTTTTGCACATCCGTGCAGCTCATCTGTCCCAAGATACGCTTGGTACTCTCTAGCCAAGCTTCCGAACTCTCAGCCGACATACCCCTAAACTCAGTCCCACCAAGACTGCGTAGACGCTCTAAGGGTAGTCTCACTCCAGCATCTCCCTGATGCCCAGCTCCTTGAGCTCCAGCTACTGCTGCTCGAAAAGCACCCGCAATAGCTTGTACCAGCATCGACATATCAGGCATAGCTTGCCCCTGACCAACCTCAGGTCCTGCAGCTCTAGCACCAGCTGCTGCAGCTCCAGCTCTTTCCCTCTCCGCACCACCACCACCAGGTGGAGGAGGAGGTAACACAGCACTACCCGCATTTTCTTCGTTCTCATTCCCATCCGGGGTCGTAGCTCTCACGCTACTCCTTAACTCTCTACGTGGTGCCATACTTTTACCATGCATATCAATACAAATAAAACATAGTCAGGCCCAGCAAGGTAAGCAATCCAAGTATTCAAGCTCAATTTCATTCAAAATCAACATCATTTCTTTAGCTTTTGTTTGGCAATGGGTACCCTCAACATGCAACATCACAGCATACATCTCAAATGCATCAACATCTCAAGCCACTGAACATGCTTTCATACAACAAGCATACAAGCCAAACATACTTCAATCATGCATACAAACATTCCCAATTACTCGAGAACTCAGCTCTGATACCACCAAATGTAACCCCCTTAACCCGACCTAGACGGTTGACCCGAATTAAGAAAGTCACACGGGGAAAACCAAAGTCAACCCGAAAGTCAACCTTGATTAACGACCCTTTTTTTTCTTTTTATTCTTGTCTAGATGCTCATTAGTCCTAATTGTGATCACACAAACAACATACTCAAAGATCACAAACATCAGAGATCAAACAGGGACCCAATTGAACAAATTACAACTTTAGGGACCAAATTGTAATTTCTGTTAATTAAAAGGATTTAACCCAAATTAAAGTTACCAGCTTGTAATTAGCCAGGTTTCATGCTTCACTGTGAAATTTTAGCTCAAAAGGACTTCCCAAACTCATACAATTACGCAAACAAGTTTCAGGACCAAAACGCAAACAATTCAAAACATATAATTGCCAATGTCAGCCCCCAACGGTCGACTGTTCCGAAACAGGTTGAACCCGTTTCGAAACACGGGCCGTTCCGCAACGGGTTCCGGAACACGGGCTTGGCAGAGGCCAAACCGTTTCGAAACGGTGCATACCGTTTCGGACGCCTGGGTTCATTCAAGGCACCCGTTCCGAAACGGTGCACACTGTTCCGAAACGCCCTGCACAAATTGCAGCAAATGGCATTCCAAAACATGCAATTGATCATTCAAACATGCTCCAAATGCCACCAAACTTTACCAGCATGCAATTCAACATATATAAGACTCATAGGCATCATCAAATCATCAGAACAACATCATAAGCAAAAAGCCCCAATTCTATAGGCGTGCTTCCTACACAAGCTAGCTATTTAAGCACAAAACTTCCAAAACAAGCATGTAATGATCCAAACCAAACACCAGCATTCATATCATCATTCAATATACTTAGGGAGTTCCAAACACCTCCCAAAACATACACATTGGTCCCCCATTGCCAAATTACCCAAAAGCTAAAAAGTGCTTATAAAACCTTCCATACATTGAGCTTTACTTGAACTTGATTGCTTGCCCTCCTTGCTGCCCCTTAAGGTCCTCTAATGCTCTGCATTATTGAATTAAGAAAATGAAGAGAGCGTAAGCAAAAGCTTAGTGAGGAATGCTCTTAAAAACCATTCAATAATGCAACTAAAACCATTTATAAACATGCTTAAAATCAACCTTTGCACATGCTCAAAAGCATACTTTAAACAAGCAATCTCATGCTTCAATAAAAACATAACATGTCATATTGGCTCAAGTGACAATTTCCATTTCTTTAAACAAGTTCATCAACTTCCCAAGGACTTTTAAACACCTTGGCCCCAAGGACTTTTAAACACCTTGGCCATGGACTTTTAAACACCATGAATGAGGACCACACAAGGACTTTTAACCACCTTTGTGTCCATAGCTTGAATCACCCCAAGGACTTTTAAACACCTTGGCCCCAAGGACTTTTAAACACCTTGGCCCCATGGACTTTTAAACACCATGGAAGGATCACTTAAGGACTTTTAACCACCTTAGTGTCCGCAACAAGAATCATCCAAGGACTTTTAACCACCTTGATGTTCTTAAGTAACAAGGCTCACTCAAGGACTTTTAACCACCTTAGTGACCTTAACTTTTTCAAAACATCACTTGCCAATATACATCTTTTCATCATTTAATCCACTGTTTTAAAGCATTAAACCAAGCCATATTCCACATGCATTTAAAAGCATCAAATCCACATTTAATCAATGTACAAAAGAAAGGAACTCCTACCTAGAGTTTCCTTCAACATATGGCTTAAAACATCAGCAAATACCATGCTAAAACATGCTTTCAAAACAGTAATTAAAACATGCAAATCACCATTTTGCATCACAATAAAATCATGGCCACCACTAGAGAGAAATTCCGAAAACTTACACTTGAGCTTAGCAAAGTTGTTTAGACTTAGACTAAGCTCCCAAAACCTTCAAACCTTGGTTTTAAAATCTGAAAACCCAACTTCACTCACCGATTTCCACTTTGCTTCAAGCCAAAGCACCAAATCAAGCTTCCGGATCAACAACTCTTGGATCCAAGGATGCCTCCCCTGTTTCAACACATCAAAGCAGAGGATTAATGCATCATCATGCATTAATTGCTTCAATGAAAGCACCTAAACTCGCTGCTCTCATTCAACCTCCATTTTCGGCCACCAAACACAACCGAAAATGCATCCAAACCACTTCTAAGCAAAGCCCAGCCATAAACCAGCAAAACCACACTTCCATAAACATCATATAACATCTAAAAACAACCTATCAACATCCTTATTCCTCCAGCAACATCAGATCACCAAGATCACCTCAAAAACAACCTTGAAACACAAGCTAAACTTAGGAAACTCAACCTATCCGGGATTGCATCAATCAAAACTCAATTCCTTATCAAATTAGAGTTCATTTAACATCAAAAACACATCTCAAATCACAGATTAATCAGATCTAACGAAAATCATCAAAAATCATCAAAATCTTGCATTATAAGCCAAGATCCATTTCACCACTTAAAAACCTTTAATTAAACTTCAATTAAGGATTGAAAAGTTAGGAATTTCAGTAAAGAACTGATAGTTTAGAGGAGAAGGACGTTCTTACCTCCAAACTTGAGTTTCTCCTCTTTTTGGAATCAAAATCCTTGTTGAAACAAGTAGCAATTGAAGAGGTTTTGTAGATAGGATGATTAGGAATCAAATGAGAGTTGAAAGGAGGGATTTAGGTGAAGAAATCAGATCCAATTCTCTGGAAAAGAAGTGTTTGGGTTGAGAGAAAATGAGAGAAAGAAAATTAGGAAAAGTTGGTTACAAAATCCAAAAATAGCCAAATGGCTTTCCCTCCACTTTTAATATCCTTTAAAATCAGATTTTAGACTTAAAATATCTTAGAAAAATCTGGAGAAACTCCCTTTGGGTAAATAGCTCCTTAAAGATTCAAAGTTTCAGCCCTTTATAAAACAGCCACAAAACTTTCGAAAATTACATTTTGGTCACTAGCCAAAATGTCACCCTTCCGAAACTCATTTTCCAAAATTGATTTCACAGTTCACTTAATTATATTAAAAGATGATTTTAGAACATTTTTCCATATTTTTAATGCAACCCGAACTAGGCTTTCCTAAATTCACCTCTTAAGATTCGAACAGCACTTTGACCAACCGGTCAACGCCCAAGACTTCTAAGCCCAAAACCGGGGCGTTACATCACCCATGATTTCACCATCTTTGACATAGTTGAACTCCCTTGGGTTGCTCACTTCCTTTTCCTCAAGAGCCAAGTCCTTCAAGGCTTCAATAGGTGGATCTTGTGTATCCTCTTCTTTTGATTGAATCTCATCCTCCTTTGAAGTTTGTCCTCCATCAAAGGCATTTATGATTCCTACATCATAATCATCACAAGAATCCTTCCTTGTAAGGAGGTTATCATCGAATACAAAATGTATAGATTCTTCTACTACTAAAGTTCTCTTGTTAAATACACGACATGCTTTAGAGGTTAAAGAATATCCTATGAAAATAGCTTCATCACTTTTTGCATCAAATTTACCAAGGTTGTCTTTTCCATTATTTAAAACAAAACACTTGCAACCAAATGGATGAAAATAGCTAATGTTAGGCTTTTTAGATTTAAAAATCTCATAAGGTGTTTTCTTTAAAATTGGCCTAATCATTACTCGGTTTACAATGTAGCAAGTGGTGTTTGTGGCTTCCGCCCAAAAATATTTAGGTAAATTGTTTTCACAAAGCATGGTTCTAGCCATTTTTTGTAAAGTTCTATTTTTCCTCTCAACTACCCCATTTTGTTGAGGAGTTTGAGGAGGCGAAAAATTGTGGCTAATACCATTTTCATTTAAAAACTCTTCAAACCCTAAATTTTTAAATTCGGTTCAATGATCACTTCTAATATGAGAAATTCTAAGTTCAAGATCATTTTGGGTTAGTTTTGAAAATGTGATGAATTTTTCTAAAGCCTCATCTTTAGTACTTAAAAATAGAACCTAAGTAAATCTAGAAAAATCATCTACAAGAACAAATGCATAAGATTTACCACCCAAGCTCATAGTCCTAATTGGCCCAAATAAATTCATGTGGATAAGTTGTGAACACCTACTTGTAGAAACATCATTAATGGATTCAAAGGATGACTTATGTTGTTTACCATTAGAGCATGCATCACAAATTTTATCGTTTGAGAACTTAATCTTGGGTAAACCTCTAACTAGATCAAGTGATACTAATTTTTCTAAAACACTAATGCTAGCATGTCCTAGTTTCCTATGCCATAGCCATGCATCATTTTCATTTTGAGCTACTAAACATGCATGGGATGTATGTATGTCTTCTAAATGCACCATGTAAATGTTACCTATGCGATGACCTATGAGCATAATATTATTAGATTTAATGTCAACGATTTTGCACTCATTTTTATCAATAAAACATTAAATCCTTTATCACACAATTGGCTTATGGTCAACAAATTATGTTTAAGACCATCGACATACAAGACATTTTCAATAAGAATGGTAGAGTGATTACCTACGGAGCCAATACCTTTAATGTGACCTTTGGAGTTGTCACCAAATGTCACCACTCCTCCACTTTTTGGCTTTAAATCCATGAATCTACTCTTGTTTCCGGTCATATGCCTCGAGCATCCACTATGAAGGTACCATGAGTTTTGACTTTGTGCTTTGGCCTTGTAGCAATGCTCCCCCTACAAACAAAGATATTAAACTTTTGTTTTTGGTACCCAAATCATTTTGGGTCCACGAGTGTTAGCTCCCAAGAGCTTGGTTCCCTTAGTAATCCAAGGTGACATAGCAACAATATTATTAGATTTTACAAGTTCCTTAGGAACCCATACACTTATAATCTTTTTAGTTCTACTATGTCTAAGAAAGCTACTTTGTTTGTAGTTATTAGTCTTTCTCCTAGGTTGGTTTGTTTTAGATGATTCACCTTTTTCATGCTTCTCACTACCAACATATTTAAAAGACTCTTTGAGCTTGTTAAGCTCACCTAACACCTTTTGGTGTTCACTATTGCATTGAGAAAGAAGATTATTTAGGTCTACATTTTCATCTTGAAAAAATTTAAGTTCATCTTTCAAACCTGAAATCTTTTTCTCAAATTTTAAGTTAGCTTGAGAGAGTGAGTCATTCTTATCATTTAATTCCGAAATAATTTTCTTATTCCTATTGACCGACTCTTTGTATTTCTCAACTAACTCATCATAAACCTCTTGCAACTCATCATATGCATCGTTTAATTCATCAAATGAAAAATAAAAAGATGATGAGTTAGAGGTTACCATGGAGGAATCCTCCTCAAGTACCATGAGGCAAAGGTTGGCCACTTCTTGTTCGTCATCCTCGGATGACTCCTCATCACTCCAAGTTGCAAGCTAGGCTTTGAGCTTCTTCTTCTTCTCAAAGCCATTCTTTTTGAGTTGAGGGCACTCCGAACGAATGTGACCGTGCTTATTGCACTCGAAGCAAATGATTTGATCCCTCCCTTCTTCTTTGTTTTTACCTTTGAAGTCCATCTTTCTTTGAATTTTTCTTCCACGATTGGACCTCATGAATCGAGAGAACTTTTTGGCTATCATAGCCAATTCTTCAAGGTCATCCTCCTCACTAGAAGAGCTCTCCTCAAGTAATGAAGCTTTGAGAGCTACTCTCATTTTCTTCTTCTTTTCCACCTCTAGCTGCTCTACTCTTTTCTCTTCCTTCATTTCTTCTTCCCTTCCTTGTTTCATAATCAAATGAGTAAGGAGAGAACCCACTAGCTCATCAAGTTTTAGAGTCTTCAAGTTTTTGGCCTCGATGATGTGGGTTCTCTTCCCATCCCAAGATTCCAGAAGTGAGTAGAGTAGCTTTCGGACAAGCTTGTCTTCTTGAATAGTCTCTTCAAATCCTTTAAGCCTGTTGATTATGGTTGAGAAGCGATCAAACATCTTGGACATCGTTTCGTCGGGCTCCATCTTGAAATTCTCATAGCTAAGATTGAGAATTCCAATCTTGGTTTCATTCACATCATTGGTTCCTTCATAGGTGGTCTCAAGAGTATCCCACACTTCCTTGGCACTCTCAATGGAGGAGACTTTGGAGTAGATGTCGGGACCGAAGGGGAAAAAGAACATGTGAAGAGCTTTGTCATTTATTTGGATCTTCTTTCTGTCATTTTCACTCATCTCTATCTTCTTCTTTAGAACAATCTTCCCATCATCATCTCTCTTCAAAGGAATGTAGGGACCATCTTCAATGACATCCCAAACCAAGTAATCGTTCGACTTGATAAACAGGCGCATCCGATTCTTCCAAAAAGGATAGTTGTCACCATTGAAGAATGGTGGCTTTGTGGTGGATTGTGATTCGTACATACTCGATTCGAAGGTAGATGCCATGGATTGATTTTTTTAGTCGATCAGCCTCTTCCTCGGAACTCCTCTTGTGGTTGTGAATCCTTCAAAGAGGTAGACTCTGATACCAATTGTTGAGTGGATCAATTGAATGATCAAGACCAAGAGGGGTGAATTGGGATTTTAAAACTTTGTTGGAGTGAATGGACAATTAAAAATGAAGAACAAAGGATTTTAGAGTGGTTCAAGTTCCAAATGAACTCTACATCCACTACCTTAGCTACCACTAAGGATTTGCAATAATTCACTAATTTGTTCTTCCCTTTCAAAGGCTTAGGAGGTAACCTTTACACAATTGGTCAAATTTTCTACCCAAAATTTGACCAAACCCTCACAAATGAACAAAGAAGAAATTGGACAAGAAATAAATCTCTCAAATACAATTTTGTCCCTTGAAGTACAACACTCAACCCAAATTTGAAGATAGAATAAGACTTGAATACAACTCAATTTGGGATTTTCAAGAAATTGGAAAATAGGCACACTAGAGGTAGGATTTTTGCTTGGATATTTGTCTTTAATGCAATAGTTGTTGCTGGTCTTCAAAGTGCTTCAATTTATACCTTCTCTATCAATTCTAGCCGTTCGGGTGGTTAGGGAATTGATTATAGCCGTTGGGACCCTCTCTTTCCACCATAAATGCACTTTTGCAGCTATCCTTATCGGTACACGGGGAGCCGTATCGATACCTGTCTCAAAACAGAAAGAGCCCTTGTACATAATAAAGAGGGCGTATCGAAACGCATGTCAGTGTATCGGTACGAGACAGGGACCGTTTCGATACATAAAGGACCGTATCGATACCTTTTTCTCAACTTAGCTCACTGGAAGTCTCCGTTTCGATACGTGGGTTTACCATATCGATACGGGTCAACTGCCACTTTAAATATTAGTTACCTAACGACTGACACCAACGGTCGAAAACATTTAAAACACTACGAATTAAAAATTCAATTAAAACCGTATCGATACGGGTTAAGCCGTATCGGTAAACCATTCAAACTCCTTTTGTTTTGCAGAGGGGTGTATCGATACAGATTGAATCTGTTTCGGTACGGTTAAGAGCATATCGAAACACGTCTTTCCAGTAGTCAACTTTGCAAAAAAGGTATCGATACGACTAGAAGCGTATCGATACACCTGGACGATTTTCGATACTTTGGCCTTGGAACACTTAGAAAATATTTGGAGTTTGAGTTTTTCAAATTAGTTTAAAGTGTTAGTGATTTATAAATTATTAAAGGGACATAGAAATCAATTCCAAGTTTCAATTTAATCCTTAACAATTTAATTATATCAAAATCAAACTTAGGTTTTACAGTAATGCCTCCAAATCTTTAAGGCGAACACCACCGCTGCTAACTTAATATCATTCGTGGGATAGTTACGCTCATGCACCTTCAGCTGTGGCGATGCATAAGCTACTAGCTTACCTTCTTGCATCAACACACACCCCAAACCAACATAGGATGCGTCATTATACACCTCAAACTCTTTTTTAGATTCAGGTTGAATCATATAGGAGCTTGCGTCAATGCTTCCTTTAGCTTCTCGAAAGCTTGTTGTCTTACTTTCGTCCATTCAAACTTAACATCCTTCTGCAATAACTTCGTCAAAGGAGCAAAAATCTTGGAAAATCCATCCACAAACCTCCGGTAGTAACCTGCAAAACCAAGGAAACTACAAACTTAATGAACAAACGTAGGAGGTTTCCAATTCACCACCGCCCCAATCTTCTAAGGATAAACACGAATTCCCTCGGCCGAAACCACATGGCCTAGGAAAACAACTTCCTTCAACCAAAACTCACATTTACTCAGCTTAGTATAAAGCTGATTCTCTAGCAATACTTGCAAAACAATCCTCAAATGTTCCTCGTGCTCCTCCTCTTTACAAGAGTACACAAGGATGTCATCGATGAACACCACAACAAACTTATCCAAAAACTCACCACACACCTTGTTCATCATATCCATGAATGCAACAGGAGCATTTGTCAAACCAAAAGGCATCACTAGAAATTCATAATGCTCATACCTAGTTCGAAAAGCAATCTTTGGCACATCCACACCCTTAACCTTCAATTGATAATACCCAGACCTTAAACCAATCTTTGAGAACACCACTGCTCCACGAAACTGATCAAAAAAATCATCAATCATTGGAAAAGGAAACTTGTTCTTAACATTCAACTTATTCAATTGGCGGTAACCAATGCACATCGTCACTGTGCCATCTTTCTTCTTTACAAACAAGACCGGTGCACCCCAAGATGACACACTAGGCCGAATAAAACATCGATCAAGCAATTCCGGGAGTTGTGTCTTCAGCTCCATTAACTCCTTAGGTGCCATTCAGTAGGGAGCGATAGACACCGGAGTTGTATTCTCATACAACTCAATTCCAAACTCAACATCTCGACTAGGCGGCAAACCATGTAACTCCATCGGAAACACCCCAGCGAATTCACATACAATCCTTATATCCTGTACCATACATCCTTTGTACTACGATTCATTACGAAGGCTAAATAATCTTTACCTCCCTAACGCAACAACCGACTCGCTTCAAGAGCCAAAACTACACTAGATAGGAACTTTACATTCTCTCCCACCACCACGACTTCATAATCATCAGCAAGTCTCAACGAAACTTGCTTATTCTCAAAATCCACAACAGCTCTATGCTCATCTAACCAATCCATACCAAGGATTACATCAAATCCATAGAAAGGTAATTCCATAAGATCAACCAAAAAAACACATGATCTTACACCATTAAGGGACATCTCCTATATAACATCCTTGTTATAACCGTTTCACCAAAGGAACTAGTCACACACACACAACTTCGAAAGACTCAACATGCAAACCAAGCATTTGAGCATGTTCACGCAATATGTATGAATGTGTAGACCCAAAATCAATCCGAGAAAGTAATGAGAAGGACCGCAAAGTAAAGGTACCTGCGATCACGTCAGTGTCATTCCTTCCCTCACGATGTGCGTAGACTCTGGCCTGACCACCTCCCTTGGTTTCGACAACTATCATGTGAGCTACATTCCTTGCACCATCATCTCTAGGCTGAAAATTGCCACAACCGCACCCACGACCCCTCTGTGGCTCAGCTGCTTTTACTGGAGCCTGTCCCCTCTCACCGGCTGACGATAATCCCATTTCACGTGCCCACGAGAACCACAATTTCAGCATGTACCAATGTTGCCCCACCACTCCCTCGTGTGCCTCCTACCGCACATGTTACACTCAAGTGTACGAACGAAAGCATTCGGTCCTTGCTAACCTCTCCCTAGGTTGCCCCCTCCACGTCTAGAATCCAAGTGAGACCTTTGATCCTTAGCCCTCTTAAAATGATCCCTTCAAGCATCATAACCTGCAGCTCGCTTTCTTGAGCTAGATCCTTCTGCTCGACCTGCCAAACTAAGGTTCAGCTCAATGTCCTTGGCTCGAGTGACCAGAACATCAAAAATCAACATAAACATGACCTTATACCTCCAACAATAGCAGATCACCAAAAACATCTCAAAAACCACAAATCTAACATCTTAAACTTAGGAGCACAAACCTATTCGAGATTTATTTGTTAAAACCTTATTCTCAACATCAAATAACATCCAAAAAAATGTTGAAAATCAACCTCAACTTAGAGCTAAACATAGAAATACGAAAATCACCAAGATCTCATCAAGAATCTTGAATTTAACAACTCCTTCTTGTTTATAACATGAAAACAACTCAAAAACCATTAATAATGGATTGATAACTTGGGAATTTCAGTAAAGAACTGATCATTAGAGGAGAAGAATTAAGCTTAGCTCTAATGATTGATCTCTCTTCAATTTGGGCAAGTTTTCTCGAAAATCCAAAAGTAAATCAATGTGATTTGAAGAAGCAAAGATAGGAAATCTTTTGGAAGATGAAATCTCAGCAAACAAGGTGAAAATCAAAGGTTCTTGGATGAGAGAAAAGTGTTTGGCTGAATGGAAGTTGAGGGAAAATGAGAAGATAAAATCTATCGTAATGTTGGTTATGAAAAGTCAACTTTTGATTTCCTTTTTAATTCCCTTTATTCCTTTAATAAAATCATTTATTAAAAGTTCCCAAATTAAAGAGAAATCTAATAGAAGTAAATGGTAAAATTAGCTTCTTAAAGATTCAATGTTTTAATCCTTTAAAAAACAGTCACTAGCCAACTTTTGCAAAAACTTCATTTTGGTCACTACACCAATATGTAATATTTCCAAAGCCCATTTTGTAAAATTGTTTTGACAACAATAATTTACATAATAAATGAGGATTTTTAGATATATTTCCATATTTTTAAACATCCCGAACTAGGTTTTCCCTAAACCAACCTCAAGGATACGAACCGTTCTCGACCGGCCCGATCCAACGCCTAAAACATCTAGACCCAAAACCAGGGCATTACAACTCTCTCCCATTTAAGAAATTTCGTCCTCTAATTTTACCTAGTGGAAAGAGGTAAGGAAACTACTTCTTCATATCATCCTTCCTTTCCCACGTAGCTTCTTTTATGCCACGGTGTGTAACCCCCTTAGCCCGGCCTAGATGCTTGACCCGAACTACGAAGATTACACGGGGAAAAACAAAGTCAACCTTTATTAACGACCTTTTTTTCCTTTTTATCTTTTCTAGATGCACATTAAGCCTATGTGATTACTCAAGAATCATAGGAGAGAAAGGCAAAGCGATCAGAAATCAATTAGGGATTCAATTGTAAGAATTACACTTTTAAACTTACCAATATGTAATTAGTCTTTTTACATGCATCTCTGTCAAATATCATCTTAAATTGACATTCCAAGCTCAATCAATTGCTTCCACAACATCCAGGACTAAAATCTAAGACATGAGAACTTGAAACATTTCAAAAACACAGTCCAACGATCATCCGTTTCGAAATGTTGACCCTGGTTTTGAAACGGTCGTATCGAAACGGAGTTGACCGTTTTGGTACTCGGGTGCGTTCCGAGACCAGTATCAAAATAGGCCTCTCCAGTAGCTAAAGTGTTCCGAAACACTATGGCCATTTCAGGCCCCTTTTTCGAGACAGACAAGGGTGTTTCGATACACCCTGCCCAGCAACCTTACAAATTTCTTGTTTTTCACATCTTTTCACATTCAAACATATCCCAAATCATACCATAACATACCAACAACATGATTAAACATTAAAGAGCATATTTTAGAAGCTTAAGCTAAAGCATGGCATCAAACACATGAACATTTAGTCTATATGCAGGCTTCATAACCACAAAACCAAATATAGACCTCAAACCTCAAACCAAATTAAATAGGACCATTTACAAACTTCAAAAGCCATAACAGATTTGCCACAAATATAGGGAGTTCAAAATACATCTCCCAAGAACAACCTTGAAGCCCCATTGCCAAATATCAGTACTAAAGTATGTAAAATATCACCATACATGAGCTTTTCACTTCCTTGGATGTTCTTAGCCTTCTCGCTGCCCAAAACTTGTCTTAATTATCTGCATTGTTGGTAAAAGAGAGCGTAAGCATATTTGCTTAGTGAGGCAAGCTCTAGAGAAAACCAACACAACAATGTGTCATTCAAAACTCTTTCTCAAAAGCCATTTTCAACAACATGCTCTTTCTATCTCATGCTTGAAAACCATTTCAAATCAAATCTCCATTTGAAAATACATGTACCTCTATTCTATCTCATGCATTTAAACCAATGCAAATCCCATGGCAAAGCCATAAACATGCTTGTGAAAACTAAGCATTTCATATACAAATCTCATATGCATTTCTCATAGCATAAATCATCTCAACATTTGGTACCTGTGAATCAAATACATTTTCATATATTATATTGGCATTTCACATTTCATTTTTACTCGGATATGCGGATTAGCTTGACTCAAGGTCAAGTCCTACCCTGGTGGAATCTCTCATCACCGGACTCTCATGGTGGTATCTCTCATCACCACAAAGCTTGGGTATTTCACCAAGTCCTACCCCGATGGTATCTCTCATCATATGATTCTCACTTTGAATCGGGATGGCACTACCCCCATTGCCCGACTCCAAAGAGCACATACAAATTTTTAGTTTATAGTGCGCTCTCATCCTATTGGTTGACCAATTATATCTGGTAATTATCTCATCATTTATGCCAATATATTATGTCAAAATATCATCTCACCTACTGTTATCATGCAACATTTCTCAAATCTTTCTCATCTCATTTCAAAATCAAATCTCATGTTTTGCATTAGCTTTGATTTGGCAATGGGTACCCACAACATGCTTCACCACAGCATACAACACAATTGCAACATAATCACAATTCACTCATCATGCTTTCACTCAACAAGCATACAAAGCATACATGCTTAAATTATTCACATAACATTCCCAATTACTCGAGAACTCAGCTCTGATACCACCAAATGTAACCCCCTTAACCCGGCCTAGACGGTTGACCCAAATTAAGAAGATTACACGGGGAAAACCAAAGTCAACCCGAAAGTCAACCTTGATTAACGACCCTTTTTTTTCTTTTTAAACTTCTCTAGATGCAAATTAACCCTAGATATAATCACAAGAACATCATATACAAAGATCATAACCATCAAAGAACATTCAGGGACTCAATTGCACAAATTACAACTTTGGGGACCAAATTGTAAATTCTGAAAATTATAAGGACTTAAGCCAATTTAAAGTTACCAACTTGAAATTAATCATCTTTCATGCTTCTTTGGCAAAATTCAGCTCAAACGGGCATCCCAAACTCATACAATTGCACAAACAAGTTTCAGGACCAAAATGCAAACATTGCAAAACATTTAACCATCAAATTCAGAGCCCAACGGTCGAGTGTTCCGAAACAGGGAAGACCTGTATCGAAACGCGGGACCGTTCCGCAACGTGTTCCGAAACATGGCCTGGCAGTAGCCAAACTGTTCCGAAACAGTGCCTCCCGTTTCGGAACGCCCAGGCCATTTCAGGCCCTCGTTCCGATACGGTAGCACCTGTTCCGAAACAGGCTGCCCAGATTGCAGAAAATCAGCTGGTTTAACATGCAATTCACCTATCAAACATGCTCCAAAAGCCACCAAACTTTACCAGCAAGTCACACAACATTCATGGAACATAATTGCATCAGCTAAACATCAACATAGCATCAATTATGAAAAGCTCCAAATCCATAGACATTCTTCCTATCTAGCAAACCATTCAAGCATCAAACCTCCAAATAAACCACATAAAGGCCAATTACAATTACAAACATTATTAGCAACATAAATCCAACTTAGGGAGTCTAAAACATCTCCCAAAACAACAACATAGGTTCCCCATTGCCAAATTACCAAAAAGCTAATAGTGTTTAAGAAACCTTCACCATACATGAGCTTTGTTCACTACTTGGATTCTTCACCACCTTGCTGCCCTCAAATGCACTTTAATGCTCTGCATTATTGGTTTAAGAAAGAGAGAGAGCGTAAGCAAAAGCTTAGTGAGGTATGCTCATTAAAACCACACAATAATGCATTTATAAAACACCTTTATAAATCATACTTCAACCAACATTTAAACATGCTCATAAGCATTTAAAACAAGCAACTCATGCTTCAAGTTCATATCATGTCATATTGGCAACAAGTGATACATTCAACATAAGACTCACACATGGACTTTTAAACACCATTGTGATCTTATACTTTCCAAGGACCACACATGGACTTTTAAACACCATTGTGTCCTTAACCCCATGGACTTTTAAACACCATGGCCCATGGACTTTTAAACACCATGGCAAGGACCACACAAGGACTTTTAAACACCTTTGTGTCCTTAACAAGAACCATCCAAGGACTTTTAAACACCTTGATGTTCTTAAATAACAAGGCTTACACAAGGAATTTTAACCACCTTTGTAACCTTAACCAAGGACCAATCATGGACTTTTAAACACCATATTGTCCTTAAATACACAACTCATCCAAGGAATTTTAACCACCTTGATGATCTTAACCAAGAACCAACCATGGACTTTTAACCACCATGTTGTTCTTAAATAAACAAGGCTCACACAAGGACTTTTAAACACCTTTGTGACCTTAAACATCACTTGCCAAAATGCATCATTAACAACATTAATCCACTGTTTTAAAGCATTAAACCAAGCCATAAACATCATGCATCTTTAAGCATCAAACCACATTTAAACAATGTTCAAAAACAAGGATCTCTTACCTTGAGCATCCTTCAACACATGGCTTATAATCTCAGCAAATAAACATGCTAAATATGCTTTCAAAACAGGATTTAAAACATGCAAACAACCACATTGCATACAACCAAACCATGGCTCATCATCAAGAGAGTTTTCCGAAAACTTACTCTTGAGCTTAGCTAAGTTGCTTAGACATAAACTAAGCTCCCAAACCTTCAAAACATTGGTTTCAAGACTGAAAACCAAAATCCACTCACCGATTCCGTTTCGCCTCTTGCCGAAACACCAATCAAGCTTCCGGATCACCACCACTTGGATCCAAAGATGCTTCCCCTGTTTTTAACACATCAAAGCAGAGGATTAATGCATCATCATGCATTAATAGCTTCAATGAAAGCACCTAAACCCGCTGCTCTCATCTACACTCCACTTTCGGCTACCAAACACAACCGAAAATGCATCCAAACAACTTCACAACATTACCCAGCCATGATCCATCAAATCTAAACATTCCTGAACATCAATTAACATCCAAAATGGATCTCAACACATCCTTATACCTCCAGCCATAACAAATCATCAAGATCACTCTAAAAACCATCAAAAACACAAGCTAAACTTAGGAAATTCAACCTATCTGGGATTGCATTAATTAAACCTCAATTCCTTATCAAATTAACATTCATTTAACATCAAAAATACACCTCAAATCACTGCTTAAACAGATCATACGAATTTTCATCAAAATCAAGCAAATCTTGCATTTAAAAGCCAAGATCATGAATACATCTATAAAACCTTTTATAAAACACAATTTAAGGATTGAGAACTTAGGAATTTCAGTAAAGAACTGAGAGTTTAGAGGAGAAGGACGTTCTTACCTCCAAACTTGAGTTTTCTCCCTTTTGGAACCAAAATCTTGAAAATCTAATTAGCAAATGGTGAGGTTTTGATGAGGAGATGATTAGCAATCAAAAGAGAATTGAAAAGAGGTATTTCGGTAGCAAAATCAGAGGAAAAAGCTCTGGAGAAAGATGTTTGGTTTGAGAGAAAATGTGAGAAAAGGAAAAATGGAAAATATGGAAAGTTAGTTGGAAATGACAAAATATCTTCCCTCCTTTTTAGTTTTATTTATAAACCTTTAATAAATCATTTAATATCTTAGAAAAATCTGGAGAAACTCCCTTTGGGTAAATAGCTCCTTAAAGATTCAAAGTTTCAATCCTTTTTAAAACAGTCACGCAGTTTTCAAAAATTACATTTTGGTCACTAGCCAAAATGTCATCCTTCCAAACCTCATTTTGTAAAATTGATTTCACAGTTCACTTATATATATTAAAAGAGGATTTTAGAACATTTTTCCATATTTTTAATGCAACCCGAACTAGGTTTTCCTAATTTCACTCTTTTATATTCGAACCGCACTTTGACCGAACCGGTCCAAGCCCAAAACTTCTAAGCCCAAAACCGGGGCGTTACAAATTATGTTTCGCTTGCTTGCCGAAACGATATCCAAGCTCCCAGCACTTCCGGATCAACACCAAAGGCGTCCGAAGATGTCTCCCCTGTTTATTACACATAAGAGCAGAGGATTAATGCATCATCATGCATTGAAATCACCAGCCAACTAAACAAACTCGCTGCTCTACTCAAAAGCACCATTTCAGCTACCAAAAACAACCGAAATCATCTCCAAACTCTTCCAAAACAAAGCCCATCCACGATCTATCACTTCTAATCATTTCTAAACCTTAATCAACACCAAAAATCACCATAAGCTCGTCCTTATACCTCCAGCAATAACAGAACACCAAAACCACCCCAAAATCACAAATCTAGCATGCAAAACTTAGGAATCCAAACCTATTCGGGATTTGTTTGATAAAACCTCAATTATAACATCAATTATAATCAAAATACATTAGAAATCAACCTCAAAACAGAGCCTAACCAATAGTTCCAAAATCATCAAGATCTCTCCAAGAATCTTGAGTTTTAACACAATTTCATGTTTCTAACATTAAAGCAACTCAAAAATCATTAACAAAGGATTGATAACTTTGGAATTTCAGTAAAGAACTGATCATTAGAGGAGAAGGATGAAGCTTACCTATAATGGCTGATTTCTCCTTAATTTGGGCAAGTTTTCTTGAAAATCCAAAGTGAAAACAAAAGGATTTGATGAGGAAAAGATTAGGAATCCATAGGAGAATGAAATCTCATCAAAAGGGATGAAAATCAGAGGTTAATTGATGAAGGAAATGTGTTTGGCTGAGTGGAAGTTGAGAGAAAATGAAAAGATGGAAAAAGATCGTAAAGTAGTTATGAAAGTCAAAATAGGATTTTATCTTTTAATTCCCATTATTAAATCATTATTAAAACACCCAAAATTAGAGAGAAATCTGATAAAAACATTTTGGTAAAATTAGCTCCTTAAAGATTCAAAGTTTCAATCCTTTACAAAACAGTCACTAGTCAACTTTTGCAAAAACTGCGATTGGGTCACTACACCGAAATGTAGTACTTCCAAATCATGTTTTGTAAAATTGTTTCCACCATAATCATTTATATAATAAATGAAGATTTTCAGATATTTTTCCATATTTTTAAAGAATCTCGAACTAGGTTTTCCCTAAAGATTCGAACCGTTCTCGACCGGCCCGATTCAAACTCTAAAACATCTAGCCCCAAAATCAGGGCGTTACAACTCTCCCCTCTTAAGAATTTTTGTCCTCGAAATTTACCTTGAGGAAAAAGGTAAGGAAATTGCTTCTTCATGTCTTCCTTCCTTTACCACGTGGCTTCCTCAACACCATGATGTCTCCACAAGACTTTGACCAGCTCGATGGTCTTACCTTAGAGAACCTTACTATCCGAATCCAGAATCTCAATAGGTTCCTCATCATACGTAAAGTGTGAATTCAGCTCAACCTCTTCCACAGGCATAACATGCGACGAATCTGATCTGTACCTCCGAAGCATGGATACATGAAATACATTATGTATATTTTCTAACTCTTGAGGTAGTTTCAGCTTGTAGCTAACAAGACCCACACGTTCTACCACCTCGTATGGTCCAATGAACCTTGGGCTCAACTTGCCCTTCCGGCCAAGTCTCATCACCTTCTTCCAAGGTGAAACCTTCAAAAACACACACTCTCCCACATCAAATTCTATCTCCTTACGCTTCAAATCTGCGTAAGACTTTTACCGATCTGATGCTGCCTTCAACCGCTCACAAATGAGATTCACCTTCTCGGTGGTTCCTTTTAACAAAGCCGGCATTGAGACAAACTTTTGTCCCATTTCAGCCCAACAAAGAGGAGTTCTGCACTTCCTCTCGTATAAAGCTTCCTATGGTGCCATTTGAATACTTGCCTGGTAACTGTTATTCTAAGCAAACTCCACCAAAGGCAAGTGCTTCTCCCAAGAGCCTGTAAATTCAATAACACAGCACCTCAACATATCCTTAAGCACTTGGATAACACGCTCCGACTGTCCATCCGTCTGCGGATGACAAGAAGTACTAAAATTCAACCGCGTACCCAATGCTTGATGCAAACACTCCCAAAACCTTACGGTGAACCTCGGATCTCTATCCGATACTATAGATTTTGGCACTCCATGCAATCGTACAATCTCATCGATGTACAACTCCGAAAGCTTATCCAAGGTGTACGTAGTATGCACAGGCAAGAAATGCACACACTTTGTAAGGCGATCCACAATCACCCACACACAATTCTTCTTTGATGGAGATAAAGGCAAACCAGACACAAAGTCCATGGTGATCCTCTCGCACTTCCATTCAGGGATCCTTTACGGCTGCAACAACCTTGAAGGAAATTGATGTTCAACCTTAATCCGCTGACAAACCATGCATTTGCTAACATACTCAGCGACATCTTTCTTCAATCCCACCCAATAGTACTCATCCTTTAGATCACAGTACATCTTTGTACTACCAGGGTGCATAGCAAAAGGACTACTATGAGCTTCAATCAGAATAGTGCACCTCAATTCAACATCATTCCGCACCACTATCCGACTCCCAAAATATAGAACACCATCATCATTGAAATAGAAATCCGATGGCCTACCTTCTGCGATATCCTGAACATGTGGCACTAAAGAATCATCAAACAATTTTTTATCTTTAATCAACTGAACTAGAGATGGTTTCACTTACAATTCAGCAACAAGACCACCATCCCGCGATATGCGCATGCTAGCAAACATTGCCCTTAACTCTACCACCACTTTCCTACTCAGAGCATCGGCCAAAACATTAGCCTTCCCCGGATGATACTCGATCATTAAATCGTAATCCTTAAGCAAATCCACCCAACGTCTTTGCCTAAGATTTAACTCCTTTTGAGACATCAGGTACTTCAAACTTTTATGATCCGTGTACACAGTACACGTCTTACCATAGAGATAATGTCTCCAGATCTTTAGAGCAAAAACCACTGCAGCCAACTCAATGTCATGCGTAAGGTAATTGCTCTCATGCACTTTCAACTGTCGCGATACATAAGCCACTACCCTACCCTCGTGCATCAACACACACCCCAAACCAACATAGGATGCATCACTATACACTACAAACTCGTTATTTGATTCATGTTTAACAAAGATAGGATCTTGCGTTAAAGCTGCCTTTAGCTTCTCAAAAGCTTGTTGTCTCACCTCCGTCCATTCATACTTAACATCCTTCTATAACAACTTCGTCAAAGGGGTAGCAATCTTAGAAAATCCCACCACGAACCTACGGTAGTAACCTTCCAACCAAAGGAAACTACGAACTTCATGAACAGACCTAGGATGCTTCCAGTTCACCACCCCCTTAATTTTCTGAGGATCAATTCGAATCTCTTCAGCCAAAACCACATGACCAAGGAAAAAAACTTCATTTAGCCAAAACTAACATATGCTCAGCTTAGCATAAAGCTGATTCTCTAACAGCGCTTGCAAAACGATCCTCAAATGACCCTCATGCTCCTCCTCAGTACGAGAGTACACAAGGATATCATCGATTAACACCACAACGAACTTAGTTAAGAAATCATAGAACACCCTGTTCATCATATCAATGAAAGCAGCAGGAGCGTTCGTCAATCTGAATGGCATCACTAGAAATTCATAATGCCCATATCTCGTTCGAAAGGTTGTTTTCGGTACATCCACATCCTTTACCTTTAACTTATAGTGCCCTGACCTCAAATCTATCTTTGAAAACACAACCGCTCCTCGAAACTGATCAAAAAGATCATAGATCCTCAGCAAAGGATACTTGTTCTTGATGGTTAACTTATTCAGCTGACGATAATCAATGCACATCCTCATTGTGCCATCTTTCTTTTTAACAAACAAAACCGGTGCACCACAAGGTGACACACTAGGCCGAATAAAGCCTCGGTCAAACAAATCTTGAAGTTGCGTTTTCAACTCCTTCAACTCTTTGGGTGCCATACGATAAGGAGCAATGGACACTGGAGTTGTTTTCTCATACAACTCAATTCAAAATTCAACCTCCCGGCTTGGCGGCAACCCAGGTAATTCCTCAAGAAACACTCCAGGGAACTCACACACGATCTTTATATCCTGTACGCGAACCTCCTTTGTACTAGGATTCATAACAAAGGCTAGATAAGCCTCACATCGTTGACGAAACATCCGGCTTGCTTCATGCGTCGACACCACATTAGATAGAAACTTCACATTTTCTCCCACCACCACAACCTCATAATCATCTGCTAGTTTCAGCGAAACTCGCTTGCTTTCGAAATCCACAACGGCTCTATGCTCAACCAGCCAATCCATACCAAGAATTACGTCAAATCCATAGAATGGTAATTCCATATGATCGACAAGAAACACATGATCTTTCACCTTTAAGGGGCATCTCCTATACAATCTTCTTGTTACCACCGTCTCACCAAAGGAACTAGTCACACGCAAACCCACATCCAAAGACTCAACAGGCAAACCAAGCATTTGAACATGCTCACACAATATGTAAGCGTGTGTAGATCCAGAATCAATTAAAGAAAGTAATGACAAGGATTGCAAAGTAAAGGTACCTGCAATCACGTCCGTGTCATTCCTCCCTTCTCGATGGGCATACACTCGAGCTTGGCCACCACCTTCAGGCTGAACAGCCACCACATGTGCTACATTCCTTCCACCTTCATATTTGCGCTAGAAGTTACCACGGTCGCGCCCACGACCTCTCTATGGCTCAGCTGCTCTCACCGGAGCCTGACCCTCTCTCAACGACTGCACACAATCTTTCTTCATGTGCCCACGATTACCACAGTTCCATCATGTACCAAGATTGCCCCAACACTCACCAGTGTGCCTCCTACCACACCGATTGCACTCAGGAGTCCGCATGAAAGCATTTGGTCCTTGCTGACCTCTCTCAGGGTTACTACCTTCACGTCTAGCATCGACATGTGACCTTCTATCCTTATGCCTCTTGTACCGATCTCTACCAAGATCACGCTCCGCAGCTCGCTTTCCTGAGCTAGATCCTCCCGCTCGACTTGTCAGACCAAGATTCAGCTCGATGTCCTTGGCTCTAGTGACCAAGACATCGAAATCAGTATAGTCTTCTGCGAGCATATAGGTTTTCACATCGGCCACCAGCCCATAACGGAATCATTCACATCTTTCGTGATCACTAGGAATCAGCTCAGGTGCATATTGGCTAAGGCGTACAAATTGCACTTGATATTCTGCCACCGACATACTCCCTTGCACAAGGGACGTGAACTCCCTCTTTTTCTCATCAAGGTAACGAACTCCCAAGTACTTTCGCTTGAATGCGTTCAATAAGAATGTCCAAGTCACATCATCATCATCCATCCCTGCCATTGTGGTTGTCCACCATGTATATGCATCACCATGCAACAGAGACACAATACATCTCAACTTCTGAACATTATTACAGTTCAACTGGCCGAGAATCCTCTTGGTACTCTCCAGCCAAGACTCGGAACCTTCCTGAGGTGCAGCTCCCTTAGCTCAAGCTACTGCTGCCTGAAAAGCTCCAGCAATAGCTTGTATCAACACAGTCATATCAGGAGCAGCTTGCCCGTGAACTCCCTCGGGTCCAGCAACCCCAACACCAGCTCCCGCATCACCAACCCCAGCTCCACCACCACCAGGTGGTCCACCAGGGGAGGAGGAGGTAGATCCTCAGCATTTTCAACATTCTCATTCTCGGCCGTAGCATGAGTATTAATTCTAAGCTCTCTACGTGGCCCCATAAGAAAATAATACAACTGAAAAAATACAATAAATTTAATTAGGCATAATAAGGCAAGTAATCCAAGTACTCAAGCTCATTTTTGAAAAAAATTCTTCTCAATAGTAATGATATGGCAATGGGATCCCCAACTATACCCCAAACACAGCATAGCATCACAAATTCATCTCAATAGAACCCAACATCAACAATCACATATCATACTTTCACCAAAAAGTCATAATCATTCATAATCACGCACATTAACCACTTACTGAGCCCAAAATATTCGCTAACCTGGCTCTGATACCAACAAATGTAACCCCTTTAGCACGGCCTAGACGCTTGACCCGAACTACGAAGATTACACGGGGAAATCCAAAGTCAACCCGAAAGTCAACCTTGATTAACGATCCTTTTTTCCTTTTTTCTTTTCTAGATGCACGTTAAGCCTATGTGATTACTCAAGAATCTTAGGAGAGAAAGGCACAGCGATCGGAAATCAATTAGGGATTCAATTGTAAGAATTACACTTTTAGGGACCAAATTGTAAATTTTGGAAAATATAAGGACTTTGTAGATTTTAAACTTACCAATATGTAATTAGTCTTTTTACATGAATCTCTGTCAAATATCAGCTTAAATGGACATTCCAAGCTGAATCAATTACTTCCACAACAACCAGGACTAAAATGTAAGACATGAGAACTTGAAACAATTCAAAAACACAGTCCAGCGGTCATCCGTTTCGAAACGCTGACCCTGGTATCGAAACGGTCGTATCGAACCGAAGTTGACCATTTCAGTACTCGGGTGCGTTCCGAAACCAGTATCGAAACAGGCCTCTCCAGTAGCTAAAGTGCTCTGAAACAACTTCACCCGTTCCGAAACACTATGGCCATTTCAGGCCATTGTTTCGAAACAGACAAGGGTGTTTCGATACACCCTGCCCTGCAACCTTACAAATTTCTGGTTTTTCACATCTTTTCACATTCAAACATATCCCAATTCATACCATAGCATACCAGCAACATGATTAAACATTAAAGAGCATATTTAAGAACCTTAAGCTAAAGCATGGCATCAAACACAAGAACATTTAGTCTATATGCATGCTTCCTAACCACCAAACCAAATATAGACCTCAAACCTCAAACCAAATTAAATAGGACCATTTACAAACTTCAAAATCCATAACAGATTTGCCACAAACATAGGGAGTTCAAAATACATCTCCCAAAAACAACCTTGAAGCCTCATTTCCAAATATCAATCTAAAGTATGTAAAACATCACCATACATGAGCTTTTCACTTCCTTGGATGTTCTTAGCCTTCTCGCTGCCCAAAACTCGTCTCAATTATCTGCATTGTTGGTAAAAGAGAGCGTAAGCATATTTTCTTAGTGAGACAAACTCTAAAGAAAACCAACAGAACAATGCATCACTCAAAACTCTTTCTCAAAAGCCATTTTCAACAACATGCTTTTTCTATCTCATGCTTGAAAACCATTTCAAAGCAAATCTCCATTTGAAAACACATGTACCCCTATTCTATCTCATGCATTTAAACCAATGCAATTCTCATGCTAAAGCCATACACATGCTTGTGAAAACTAAGCATTTCATATACAAATCTCATATGCATTTCTCATAGCATAAATCATCTCAACATTTGGTACATGTGAATCAAATACATTTTCATATATTATATTGGCATTTCACATTTCATTTTTACTCGGATATGCGGATTAGCTTGACTCAAGGTCAAGTCCTACCTTGGTGGAATCTCTCATCACCGGACTCTCATGGCGGTATCTCTCATCGCCACAAAGCTTGGGTATTTCACCAAGTCCTACCCCGATGGTATCTCTCATCATCAGATTCTCACTTTGGATCGGGATGGCACTACCCCTATTGCCCGACTCCAAAGAGCATGTACGAAATTTTAGTTTATAGTACACTCTCATCCTATTGGTCGACCAATTATATCCAGTAATTATCTCATCATTTATGCCAATATATCATGTCAAAATATCATCTCACCTACTGTTTTCATGCAACATTTCTCAAATATTTCTCATCTCATTTCAAAATTATATCTCATGTTTTACATTAAGTCAAAATCTCAAAACTCTTCAATGCAACATGCTATTTCATGAAATCTCTAAAAGCATCATCTCATGCTACAAATCATGCATAAAACAGTAGGAATTTGTCTATCTCAAAATAAGAGCATGTAAAAGCATTTTAGGGGCAACAACCACATATTTGAGAGCAAATCTAGCCATACTTACTTCCGAACTTAGGTTGGTGTTTCAAACCAATCTTAAATCCCCAAACCTTGTTTCCTTGTCCCTCAAGGACTTCTAAAACCATTCGCACTCACCGATTATGTTTCGCTTGCTTGCCGAAACGATATCTAAGCTCCCGACACTTCCGGATCAACACCAAAGGCGTCCGAAGATGTCTCCCCTGTTTATTACACACAATAGCATAGGATTAATGCATCATCATGCATTGAAATCACCAGCCAACTAAACAAACTCGATGCTCTACTCAAAAGCACCATTTCGGCTACCCAAAACAACCGAAATCATCTCCAAACTCTTCCAAAACAAAGCCCAACCAAGATCTATCACTTCTAATCATTTCTAAATCTCCAACGATAACATAACACCAAAACCACCCCAAAAACCACCAATCTAGCATGCAAAACTTAGGAATCCAAACCTATTGGGGATTTGTTTGATAAAACCTCATTTATAACTTCAATTACCATAAAAAACACATTAGAAATCAACCTCAAAACAGAGCCTAACCTATAGTTACAAAAATCATCAAGATCTCTCCAAGAATCTTGAGTTTTAACACAATTTCATGTTTCTAACATTAAAGCAACTCAAAACTCATTAACAAAGGATTGATAACTTGGGAATTTCAGTAAAAAACTGATCATTAGAGGATAAGGACGAAGCTTACCTCTAATGGTTGATTTCTCCTTAATTTTGGCAAGTTTTCTTGTAAATCCAAAGTGAAACCAAAAGGATTTGATGAGGAAAAGATTAGGAATCCATAGGTGAATGAAATCTCATCAAAAGGGATGAAAATTAGAGCTTAATTGATGAAGGAAATGTGTTTGGCAGAGTGGAAGTTGAGAGAAAATGAAAAGAGGGAAAATGATCGTAAAGTAGTTATGAAAGTCAAAACATATTTTTCTCTTTTAATTCCCTTTATTAAATCATTATTAAAGCACCCAAAATTAGAGAGAAATCTGATAAAAACATTTTGGTAAAATTAGCTCCTTAAAGATTCAAAGTTTCAATCCTTTACAAAACAGTCACTAGTAAACTTTTGCAAAAATTGTGATTTGGTCACTACACCGAAATGTAGTATTTCCAAATCATGTTTTGTAAAATTGTTTCCACCATAATCATTTATATAATAAATGAGGATTTTTAGATATTTTTCCATATTTTTAAAGCATCCCGAACTAGGTGTTCCCTAAATTTCCCTGAAAGATTCGAACCGTTCTCGACCGGCCCGATTCAAACTCTAAAACATCTAGGCCCAAAATCAGGGCATTACACGGTGTCTCCATAAGACCTTGACCAACTCGATGGACTTACGCTGGAGAACCTTTCTATCCGAATCCAAGATCTCAACAGGCTCCTCATCATATGTTAAGTCTGGATTCAACTCAACATCTTCTATAGGCATAATATGCGAAGCATCCGATCTATACCTCAGAAGCATGGATACATGAAACACATTATGTATATTTTCTAACTCTGAAGGCAACCTCAACTTGTAAGCAACAGGGCCTACGTCTCTATCACCTCATATGGTCTAATGAACCTTGGACTCAAGTTGCCCTTTCGGCACAATTGGATCACCTTCTTCCAAGGTGAAACTTTCAGAAACACACGTTCGCCAACTGCGAACTCTATCTCCTTACGCTTCAAATCCGTGTAAGAATTTTGTCGGTCTTATGCTGCCTTCAAACGCTCACAAATGAGCTTCACCTTCTAAGTGGTTCCTTTCAACAAGGCTGGCATCAAAATCAACTTTTGCCCGGTTTCAGCCCAATAAAGGGGAGTTCTACACTTTCTTCCGTATAAAGCCTCGTACGGTGCCATTTGAATGCTTGTTTGGTAACAATTATTGTAAGCAAACTCAACCAAAGGCAAGTGATTCTCCAAGAACCTTGCAACTCAATAACGCAGCCCCTCAACATGTCCTCAAGCACTTGGATAAGACGCTCTGACTGTCCATCCGTTTGCGGATGATAAGAAGTACTGAAATTCAACCATGTACCCAAAGCTTGATTCAAACATACCCAAAACCTCGATGTGAACCTCAGATCCCTATCCAACACTATAGACTTCGACACTCCGTACAAACACACAAACTCAACAATATACAGCTCAACTAGCTTATCCAAAGTATACGTAGTATGCGAATGCAAGAAATGTGCACACTTCGTTAGGAGACCAACAATCACCCAAACAGATTTCTTCTTTGACGGTGATCAGGGCAAACCAGACAAAATATCCATGGAAATCATTTCCCATTTCCATTATGGGATTCTCAACGGTTGCAACAACCTAGAAGGAACCTGATGTTCCGCCTTTACTCGCTGACAAACCATGCATTTGCTAAAAAACTCGGCAACATCCTACTTCAAGCCCACCCAATAGTACTCATCCTTCAAATCACTATACATCTTCGTACTACCAGGGTGCATAGCGAAGGGACTACTATGAGCTTCAGTCAAGATAGTGCACCTCAACTCAACATCATTCGGCACCACTATCCCACTTCCAAAGCATAGGACACCATCATCATTGAAACTGAAATCCGAAAGCTTACCCTCCGCAATATCCTGAACATGAGGAACAAGAGAATCATCAAGCAATGACTTATCCTTTACTAACTGAATAAAAGATGGTTTCACTTGCAACTCAGCAACAAGGCCACCACCTCGCGATATGCTCAAGAGAGCAAACATCGCCCTCAACTCTATAGCCACATTCTTGCTCAAAGCATCAGCCACAACATTAGCCTTCCCCGGATGATACTCGATCGTTAGATCATAATCCTTAAGCAACTCCACCCATCGGTGTTGCCTAAGATTGAACTCCTTCTGAGACATAAGATACTTCAAACTCTTGTGATCCATATACATAGTACAATTCTCACCATAAAGGTAATGCCTCCAAATCTTTAAAGAGAACACCACCACCGCTAAATTAATATCATTCGTGGGATAGTTACGCTCATGCACCTTCAGCTGTCGTGATGCATAAGCTACTACCTTACCTTCTTACATCAACACACACCCCAAACCAACATAGGATGTGTCACTATACAACACAAACACTTTTCCAGATTTAGGTTGAATCAAGATAGGAGCTTGCGTCAACGCTTCCTTTAGCTTCTCGAAATCTTGTTGTCTTGCTTCCGTCCATTCAAAATTAACATCCTTCTGCAATAACTTCGTCAAAGGAGCAAAAATCTTGGAAAATCCATCCACAAACCTCCGGTAGTAACCCGCCAAACCAAGGAAACTATGAACTTCATGAACAAACCTAGGAGGTTTCCAATTCACCACCGCCTCAATCTTCTGAGGATCAACACGAATTCCCTTGGCCGAAACCACATGACCTAGGAAAACAACTTCCTTCAACCAAAACTCACATTTACTTAGCTTAACATAAAGTTGATTCTCTAGTAATACTTGCAAAACAATCCTCAAATGTTCCTCGTGCTCCTCCTCTGTACAAGAGTAAACAAGGATGTCATCGATGAACACCACAACAAACTTATCGAAAAACTTATGAAACACCATGTTCATCATATCCATGAATGCAGCGTGAGCATTCGTCAAACCAAAAGGCATCACTAGAAATTCATAATGCCCATACCTAGTTCGAAAAGCAATCTTTGGCATATCCACATCCTTAACCTTCAATTGATAATACCCATACCTCAAGTCAATCTTTGAGAACACCACCGCTCCACAAAACTAATCAAAAAGATCATCAATCCTTGGAAGAGGATACTTGTTCTTAACAGTCAGCTTATTCAACTAGCGGTAATCAATACACATCCTCATCGTGCCATCTTTCTTCTTTACAAACAAGACCGGTGCACCCCAAGGTGACACAGTAGTCCGAATAAAACATCGATCAAGCAATTCTTGGAGTTGTGTCTTCAGCTTTTTTAACTTCTTAGGTGCCATTCGGTGGGGAGCGATAGACACCGGAGTCGTATTCTCATACAACTCAATTCCAAACTCAACCTTTCGACTAGGCGGCAATCCAGGTAATTCCACCGGAAACACCCCAGGGAATTCACATACAGTCCTTATATCTTGTACCCATATATCTTTTGTACTAGGATTCATTACGAAGGCTAAATAAGCTTCACCTCCCTGTCGCAACAACCGGCTCGCTTCAAGAGACGAAACCATACTAGATATGAACTTTACATTCTCTCCCACCGCCACGACTTCATAATCATCAGCAAGCCTCACCGAAACTCTCTTATTCTCAAAATCCACAACAATCTGTGCTTAACTAACCACTCCATACCAAGGATTACATCAAATCCATAGAAAGGTAATTCCATAAGATCAACCAAAAACACATGATCTTGCACCATTAAGGGACATCTTCTATATAACTTCCTTGTTATAACTGTTCCGCCAAAGGAACTAGTCACACGCACACCAACATCCAAAGACTCAACAGGCAAACCAAGCATTTGAGCATGTTCATGCAATATGTATGAATGTGTAGACCCAAAATCAATCATAGAAAGTAATGACAAGGACTGCAAAGTAAATGTACCTGCGATCACATTAGTGTCATTCCTTCCCTTACGATGTGCGTAGACTCTGGCCTGACCACCTCCCTCGCTACTTGGAGTGACGAGGTGTCATCCGAGGATGATGAAAACGAAGTGGCCAACCTTTGCCTCATGGCACTTGAGGATGATTCCTCCATTGTAACCTCTAAATCATCATCTTTTGATTTTACATTTGATGGATTGAATGTTGCTTATGATGAGTTACAAGAGGTATATGATGAGTTAGTTGAGAAGTACAAAGAGTCGGTCATTAGAATTAAAAAGATTATTTCCAAATTAAATGCTAAAAATGACTCGCTTTCTTAAGCTAACTTAAAATTTGAGAAAAGGATCTTAGGTTTACAAGGTGAGCTTAAATTCTTTCAAGATGAAAATGTAGACCTAAATAATCTTATTTCTCAATGCAAAAGTGAACACCAAAGGGTGTTAGATGATCTTAACAAGCTCAAGGAGTCTTTCAAAAATGTTGGTAGTGTGAAAAATGAGATAGGTGAATCCTCTAAAACCAACCAACCTAAAAGAAAGACATATAACTACAAAAAAATAGCTTCCATAGACATAATAGAACTAAAAAGTTTAGGAGTGTATAGGTTCCTAAGGAACTCATCAAATCTAATAATGTTGTTGCTATGTCACCTTGGATTCCTAAGGGAACCAAGCTTTTGGGAGCTAACACTCGTGGACCCAAAATGAGTTGGTTACCAAAAACAAAAGTTTAATATTTTTGTTTGTAGGGGGCATTGCTACAAGGCCAAAGCACAAAGTCAAAACTCATGGTACCTTGATAGTGGATGCTCGAGGCACATGACCAGAGACAAGAGTCAATTCATGGAGTTAAAGCCAAAAAGTGGAGGAGTAGTGACATTTGGTGACAACTCCAAAGGCTACATTAAAGGTATTGGATCCATAGGTAATCACTCTACTATTCTCATTGAAAATGCTTTATATGTCGATGGTCTAAAACATAATTTATTGAGCATAAGTCAATTATGTGACAAAGGGTTTAATGTCTTATTTGATAAAAATGGATGCAAAATTGTTGACATTAAATCAAATAATATTATGCTCATTGGTCATCCATACGTAATATATACATGGTGCATCTAGATGACATTCATACATCACATGCATGCTTTGTTGCACAAAATGAAAATGATGCATGGCTATGGCATAGGAAACTAGGACATGCTAGTGTTAGTGTTTTAGAAAAATTAGTTTCCCTAGATCTAATTAGAGGTTTACCCAAAATTAAGTTCTCAAATGAAAAAATTTGTGATGAATTCTCTATGGGTAAACAACATAAATCATCCTTTAAATCCATCAATGATGTTTCTACAAGTAGGTGTTTACAACTTATTCACATGGATTTATTTGGGCCTATTAGAACTATGAGCTTGGGTGGTAAATCTTATGAATTTGTACTTGTTGATGACTATTCTAGATTTACTTGGGTTCTATTTTTAAGTACTAAAGATGAGGCTTTAGAAAAATTCATCACGTTTTCAAACTTGACTCAAAATGATCTTGAACTTAAAATTTCTCATATTAGAAGTGATCATGGAACCGAATTTCAAAATCTAGGTTTTGAAAAGTTTTTAAATGAAAATGGTATTCGCCACAATTTTTTGGCACCTCGAACTCCTCAACAAAATGGGGTAGTTGAGAGGAAAAATAGAACTTTACAAGAAATTGCTAGAACCATGCTTTGTGAAAACAATTTACCTAAATATTTTTGGGCGGAAGCCACAAACACCGCTTGCTACATTGTAAACCGAGTAATGATTAGGTCGCTTTTAAAGAAAACACCATATGAGATTTTAAAATCTAAAAACCTAACATTAGCTATTTTCATCCATTTGGTTGCAAGTGTTTTGTTTTAAACAATGGAAAAGATAACTTAGGTAAATTTGATGCTAAAAGTGATGAAACTATTTTCTTAGGTTATTCCTTAAACTCTAAAGCCTATCTTGTATTTAATAACTTAGGTAAATTTGATGCTAAAAGTGATGAAACTATTTTCTTAGGTTATTCCTTAAACTCTAAAGCCTATCCTGTATTTAATAAGAGAACTTCAGTAGTAAAAGAGTCTATTCATGTTGTATTCGATGATAACCTCCTTCTGAGAAAGGATTCTTGTGATGATGATGATGTAGGAATCCTTGATGCCTTTGAAGGAGGACAAACTTCAAATGAGGATGAGATTCCAACAAAAGAATAGGATACACAAGATCCACCTCTTGAAGCCTCGAAGGACATGGCTCTTGAGGAAAAGGAAGTGAGCTGCCCAAGGGAGTACAACTATGTCAAAGGTGGTGAAATCTCGGGTGATCCATCCAAGGGGGTAACTACTAGATCTTCTCTTAAACTCATGAATCATGTTGCTTTTATCTCATGCGTAGAGCCTAAGAACATTAAAGAAGCATTAAAAGACGACTTTTGGATTATGACTATGCAAGAAGAGTTAAATAAATTTGAGAGAAGTAATGTTTGGACATTAGTTGAAAGGCTAGTAATCAATCTGCTATAGAAACTAAATGGGTATTTAGGAACAAACTAGATGAGAGTGGTAACATTGTGAGAAATAAAGATAATTAGTTGCTTAAGGTTACACTCAAGAAGAGGGAATAGATTTTGATGAAAACCTATGCACCCGTAGCTATAATGGAGGCCATTCAGATGTTGCTTGCATATGCATGTTATCATGACTTCAAGCTCTTTCAAATGGATGTTAAAAGCCCATTTTTAAATGGTTTTATAAATGAGGAAGTGTATGTGGAACAACCACCGGGTTTTGAAAACTCAAAATTTCCAAATCATATTTTTAAACTAACTAAAGCTCTTTATGGTTTAAAACAAGCTCCTAGATCTCGGTATAAAAGACTTCCAAACTTTTTGATTGAAAAAGGTTTTGAAAAAGGTAAAGTGGACACTACACTTTTCATAAAAAGGTATAAAAATGACATCTTAGTATTACAAATATATGTTGATGATATTATTTTTGGATCTACTAATGAATGTCACTACAAAGAGTTTGCTAAGTTAATGCAAGGTGAATTCGAGATGAGTATGATGGGGGAGATCTCATTCTTTTTGGGACTCCAAATCAAGCAAAGGAAGGATGGCACCTTCATCAATCAAGCAAAGTACATCAAGGATATGCTCAAGAAGTTTGGCTTGGAGAATGCAAAGCCTCAAGCCACACCAATGAGCTCATCTACAAAGCTTGACAAAGATGAAGGAGGTAAGTGTGTTGACTCTAAGCTTTATCGCTTTCTTATTGGATCTTTGCTTTACCTTACCGCAAGTAGACCGGATATTTTGTTTATTGTTTGCTTGTGTGCTAGGTTTCAGGCTAGTCTTAGAGAGTCTCACCTTATAGCCATTAAGAGAATCTTTAGGTACCTTAGAGATACCCCTTGTTTAGGTCTTTGGTACCCTAGAGACTCAACCTTCAACCTTCATGCTTATTCGGATGCGGATTATGGGGGTGTAAAATCGATAGGAAGAGTACTTTGGGAACATGTCAATTCTTAGGTAGTATGCTCATATCTTGGTTCTCTAAGAAACAAAATAGTGTAGCTCTATCTACCACCGAAGCCGAGTACATATCCTTAGGGAGTTGTTGTGCTCAAGTCCTTTGGATGAAGCAACAACTCTTAGATTATGATATTAAAGTTGAAACCATACCCCTTAAGTGTGATAACACTAGTGCCATATGCTTAACTAAAAATCCAATCCAACAGTCTAGAACCAAACATATAGAGATAAGGAGCGTTTTGTGCTTAAATTGCTTGATTTCTTGAAAATGCCATGTTTATGTGTTCTTACTTCTAATTTCATCCATGCTAATAGTTAGGGGAGTATGTTTTTGTTTGTACATGTCTTTCCTGCTCATTCATGTCATTTATGCATATATGACTTCATGAAATCCATTTTTCTGCAATATTAGAGCCTCATCTGCACTTCCAGGCCTAGGTGTAACGAAACGGGTCCAACTGTTTCGATACGGATGCCTTAAAAGGGCAATCTATGCGAAGGGTGTTTTGAAACGCCTTAAAAGGGGTTCGAAACAATTTTGCCACTGCCAAGGAGTGTATCGAAACAAGTTTCGATACAGGTCAACACATGGGATTCGATACGGTCAATGTCGTATCGAAACGGTCAACCAGACTTGAAACGTCAGTCAATGTTTCGATACCCACGTTTCGGAACGATCGTGCCTGTTCCGAAACGGGTATGTAGACAGCTTTTAATAATAGAATCCACTTTAATTTAAATCTCTTCAAAAACCCTAACCCAATTTTGCTATAAAAACCCTCTAAACCTCATTGTTTTTCATCAAATCTTGAGGACTTTTACACACAAACCCAAGTCTAAGCAAGCCTCATCAATTTTGTGCAAGATTTTCCATTCATTCATCCAAAATCCCCATCTAAGGTATATTTTCTACTTTTTTTTCTTTTTCCTTTGATTTAATTCAATTTTTAAGTTAGAAAATCTCAATTTTGTATAGATTATATATTTTGCCTCTTGGGTTTTTCAAAACTTGTAAAAAAATTCAAAATCTTAAATTTTTTTGTTCGAATATATTATTTTTTACTCGTATATTTTTTTAGTTTTTCAAAAGGTGTTTTCCCTTAAATTTTTTTAAGTCTTTTTAAACCTATGTAGGATTTGTCATTGGATTGAATTGAGGATATTCATGCATACACTTCAATTTTCAAATTTCTTGCTTTTTTAGGTTTTTCCAATGGAAAATGCTAACAAGAAACGTAAGACGGGTCAATCGAGTGAAGCTGTTAGTCAATCCAATATCCGTCCTAATCTCACCCAAGTTTTTCTCAAAATCCTTTGGACTCTAGAGATAAAGGAGCGTTTCACTTATGTCAAGGATATTATCGTTCGTTGCGAGCATCTTGTTGATGTCCCATTCCTTGATTCTGAACGTTTTGCTTTCCGCTATCAAGAGCATTTACAAGAATGGAAATTCATGGCTTTCTTGAACATAACAGATATTGTCTACAAGCACATGGTTCTCATCTTCTACTCCAATGCCCATCTTGTTGATAATGAAGATCACTCCGAAATTATTGGCATTGAGTCATTTCTCTTGGGGAAGAGGTTCGTCATCGACATACCCTTTTTAGAGACTACTCTTGGCCTTAAGAACGAAGGGATCGAGAATGAGACCCATTTTGGTGCTCACACTGGTTACGTGCTTTCCTTGGAAACTCATGATCGGTTCCTACACTTGATGATCTCGTGGTTTATTCGCCCTTCCGGAGGTAAATTCTCTCATATTCGTCAAGTTGATTATTTTTGACTTGAGTGCTTTCGCCGTGGAGAACGCCCAAATCTTGTTACGATTATGTTCACTGAAATGGTCAACAATATGAAGCTTTGTGAAACCGATGCTCTAAAATCCTTCACCTATGGGACTGTTTTAAGCTATATCTTTGGCATGCTCAATTTTGATTGCTCATATGACTCTCTGGAACCCCCTAAGCAAAAGATTGGTGAATCTTCTCTCCACAGGTCCGTGTTCCAGTACAACAATCTTGGCCAATGGGAACGAGTTGATAGGCATGCCTCTCCTCCTCAAGTTGAACCTCAACCTCAAGCTCCGGGTCCCAACAATGAAGCTCTTATGGCTTTCCTAACTGAGCAATTCAACACAATGGAGTCAGGTCTTGGTGCTATTAATAATCATTTGCAATCCGTGGAGAATCGTCTCACCTACCTTGAGAATCAACATCAATCAATGGACTTGTCATTCTCTACCTTCTATGGTCAATGGATGACCTTTCGTCGCTCTCAAGCTAGGAAGGATGATGATTCCTCGGATGTTGATGGTGACGATGACGAGGCTTAGGATCTTTTTTATTGCATCACATATTAGATTATCATATTAGGATTAAGTTTGCACCTCTATTTATTTATGTTTCATGAACCTATGCTTTGATTACTTTGTTTGGGATTAAGCTTTAAATCTTATTCTTTAAGTTTTATGTTTTGATATTTGAATTATATGAATCTATATTATGTTGCCTATTGCTTTTAACCTTGTTTCTTCTCTTTGAGCCTTGTTTATTATTCTTTTTGATCTAACAAAAAGTGGGATAAAATATAGGACGCAAAATTTGTTTTAAATCGTTTTTGAGTTCTAAAATTTGAACTTTAAATCTTTTCAAAAACTTAAAAACCCATCTTAAATTGAGGGGGAGTTAGAACGTCTTCAAAAATTCAAAACTCTTAAAAATTCTAACTTGGTTTCGTTATATCAAAAAGAGGGAGATTGTGAAACCGATAAACTAATTTTGATATAACTAAAGAATTTAAGGACTAATTTGAAAAAGAGAAAACAAATTTTTAAGTCCTCAAACCTCTCTATATATTTAAAAGAAAATGGTTAAGTTAAAAACTCAACTTGTCAAAACTTTTCTAAGTGTTTTTGAAGCCAAAACATTGATTTTCGAGACACCATTTCGGAACGGCCATTGGGCGTTCCGAAACACTTTTGAAACTGTTAATCTCTGTTTTGAAACGGGTTTCGAAACGGATGAAGAACATCGGAACGGTTTGACCAGTTTTGTAACCCCCTTAGCCCGGCCTAGACGCTTGACCCGAACTACAAAGATTACACGGGAAAATCAAAGTCAACTCGAAAGTCAACCTTGATTAACGACCCTTTTTTTCATTTGTAATCTTGTCTAGATACTTGTTAACCCTAAGTGAGTACTCACGAATCATGATTAAGAAAGGCACAGCGATCGGATAACATATGGGGACTCAATTGCACTTCACACAAGATTAGGGATTAAATTGTAATTTCTGCAAAATAGAGGGACTTCATTGATTTTAGGATTACCATTATTAAATTAGTCAGGTTATATGCTTCTCTGCCAAATTTCAACTTAAAAAGACATCTCAAGCCCAAGCAATTGCAATTTCAACATTTAGGACTAAAATGTAAAGCATGCAAACATCAAAACAATTCAAATCTGGGTCCAACGGTAACCCGTTTCGAAATGCCTACTCACTGTACCAAAACGCTGTAACTAAACGGCGTTGACTGTTTCGGTACATGGGTATGTTCCGAGACCAGTTCTGAAACATGTCATTCCAGTAGCTAAAATGTATCGAAACAACCCTTTTCGTTTCGAAACGCCAAGGCCACTTCAGGCCCCCGTTCTAAAACACCATAGGGAGTTTCGATACACCCTACCCAGAAACAGCAGCAAATTCTGGTTTTTCACTCAAACACATACTCAAACATGCCCCAAAGACTCAAACTTAGCTTCCTTGATGCCCGAAAACACCTCAATTATCTGCATTATTGGTAAAAGAGAGAGCGTAAGCACAAATGCATATTGAGGCATGCTCTAAAGAAAACCAACACAATAATGCACATCCTGAAAACACTTTCACAAAAGGTTTTAAACTGCATGCTCATTCTATCTCATGCTCGAAACCCTTTCAAAGAAATTTCTCATTGAAACCACATGTACCTTCATTCTATCTCATGCATTTAAGCCAATGCAAAACTCAAGACAAAGCCAAATTCATGCTTGTACTCTAAATCATTTCATAAACAAACCACATATGCATTTCTCATAACATAAACCATTACATCAAAGGTACATGTGAATCAAAAACTCTAACATATTTTATATTGACATTTCACATCTTTTTATTACTCGGATATGCGGACATCTCACTAGACACTTCCGGTGGCATCCCTCATTACCGTACTCACTCGTCTAGGAACATAGTTTCCGGTGGAATCTCACATCACCGTACTCACATGGCGGAATCTCTCATCGCCACAAAGCGTGGGAATTTCACCAAGTCCTACCCGATGGAATGCCCATCATCGGTTCTCTCCCTTTGGCTTAACCAAAGAGCACGTATGAATTTTTATTTTAGAGTGCACTCTCATCCTATTGATCGATCAATTATATCCGGTAAGTATCTCAACATCTATGCCAATATATTATGTCAAATCAACATCTCACCTACTGTTTTTCATGCATTTAAATCTCAACATTCTCATCTCATTTCAAAATTATAACATTCGCTATGCTTTAACATAAAAGCTCAAATCTCAACTATGCAACATGTTACGTTATGAAATCATTTCAAGCATCATCTCATGCTATAATTCATGCATAAAAACAGTAGAAATTTATCAATCTAAAACCATGAGCATGTAAAAGCATTTAAGGGGCAATCACCACATTCTAGAGAGCAATCTAGCCAATACATACTTCCGGACTTAGGAAGGTGTTTCAAACCTTTCCTAAATCCCCAAACCTTGATTCTTTGTTCCTCAAGGACTTCTAAAACCAAAGAAAGTAATGACAAGGATTGCAAAGTAAAGGTACCTGCGATCACATCCGTATCATTCCTTCCCTCACGATGGGCATACACTCGAGCCTGATCGCCACCCTCAGGTTGAACGGCCACAACATGTGCTACGTTCCTGCCACCATCATCCCTATGCTGAAAATTACCACGACCGCACCCACGACCTCTCTGTGGCTTAGCTGCTCTCACCGGAGCATGTCCCTCTCTCAGAGGCTAAGGACAATCTTTCTTGAAATGTCCACGGTTCCCACAATTCCAGCATGTCCCAAGGTTACCCCAACACTCCCCACCATGTCGTTTACCACAACGATTACACTCAGGAGTCCTCTGAACCACATTAGGTCCTTGCTGACCACCCCCACCCCTAGCATCAAACACCATGGCCATTTTGGGCCCCTATTTCGAAACAGTTAAGGGTGTTTCGATACACCCTACCCTGCAACTGTATAATTTCTGGTTTTTCACATTTTTACACAATCAAACATATCCCAAATCATACCATAACATACCAGCAACATGATTAGACATTAAAGAACCTATTTAAGAAGCTAAGCTAAGCATGGCATTAAACAAGTGACTATTGAGTCTATAGGAATGCTTCCTAGTCACATGAACCAAATATGGACCTCAAACCTCAAACCAACCATATAAAACCATTCACAAACTTCAAAAGACATAATAAACTTGCTACAAACATAGGGAGTTCCAAATACATCTCCCAAAAACAACCTCTAAGCCCCATTGCCAAATATCAATACTAAAGTATGTAAAAGTATCACCATACATGAGCTTTTCACTTCCTTGGATGTTCTTAACCTTCTTGCTGCCCAAATTCGCCTCAATTATCTGCATTGTTGGTAAAAGAGAGCATAAGAATTTTTTCTTAGTGAGGCAAGCTCTAAACAAAACCAACCCAACAATGCATCATTTAAATCTCTTTCTCAAAAGCCATTTTCAGCAACATGCTCATTCTATCTTATGCTTGAAAACCATTTCAAAGCAAATCTCCATTTGAAAACACATGTACCTCTATTCTATCTCATGCATTTAAACCAATGCAAATCTCATGGCAAGGCCATACACATGATAAATGAAAACAAAAGCATTTCATATCATAATCTCATATGCATTTCTCATAGCATAAAACATCTCTTCATTTGGTACATGTGATTCAAATACATTTTCATATTTTATATTGGCATTTCACATTTCATCTTTACTTGATATGCGGATTAGCTTGACTCAAGGTCAAGTCCTACCCCGGTGGAATCTCTCATCACCAGACTCTCATGGCGGTATCTCTCATCGCCACAAAGCTTGGGTATTTCACCAAGTCCTACCCCGATGGTATCTCTCATTATCGGATTCTCACTTTGGATCGGGATGGCACTACCCCCATTGCCCGACTCCAAAGTGCACGTACGAATTTCAGTTTATAGTGCTCTCTCATCCTATTGATCGATCAATTGTATCCCATAAGTATCTCATCTTCTATGCCAATATATTATGTCAAAAACATCATCTCACCTACTGTTTTTATGCAACATTTCTCAAGTCTTTCTCATCTCATTTCAAAATCATATCTCATGCTTTGCATTAAGTCAAAATCTCAAAACTCTTCAATGCAACATGCTATCTCATGAAATCTCTACAAAGCATCATCTCATGCTACAAATCATGCATAAAACAGTACGAATTTGTCTATCTCAAAACAAGAGCATGTAAAATCATTTTAGGGGCAACAACCACATATTTGAGAGAAAATCTAACCATACTTACTTCCGGACTTAGGATGGTATTTCAAACCAATCCTAAATCCCCAAACCTTGTTTCTTTGTCCCTCAAGGACTTATAAAACCATTTGCACTCACCGATTATGTTTCGCTTACTTGGCGAAAGGATATATAAGCTCCCGGCACTTCCGGATCAACACCAAAAGTGTCCGAAGATGTGTCCCCAGTTTATTACACATAAGAGCAGAGGATTAATGCATCATCATGCATTGAAATTACTAGCCAACTAAACAAACTCGATGCTCTACTCAAAAGCACCATTTGACTACCCAAAAAAATCGAAATCATCACCAAACTCTTACAAAACAAAGCCCATCAAAGATCTATCACTTTTAATCATTTCGAAACCTCACTCAACAGCAAAAATCACCATAAACTCGTCCTTAAACCTCCAGCTACAATAGAACACCAAAACCACCCCAAAAACCACCAATCTAGCATGCAAAACTTAGGAATCAAAACCTATTCGGGATTTGTTTGATAAAACCTCTTTTATAACATCAATTATCGTCCAAAATACATTTGAAATCAACCTCAAAACAGAGCCTAACCAATAGTTATGAAAATTATCAAGATCTCTCCAAGAATGTTGAGTTTTAACACAATTTCATGTTTCTAACCTTAAAGCAACTCAAAAATCATTAACAAATGATTGATAACTTGAGAATTTTAGTAAAGAACTGATCATTAGAGGGTAAGGACGAAGGTTACCTCTAATGGCTGATTTCTCCTTAATTTTGTTAAGTTTTCTTGAAAATCCAAAGTGAAAACAAGAGGATTTGATGAGGAAAAGATTAGGAATCCGTATGAGATTGAAATCTCTTCAAATGGGATGAAAATCAGAGGTTAATTGATGAAGGAAATGTGTTTGGCTGAGTGGAAGTTGAGAGAAAATGAAAAGAGGAAAAAAGATCGTAAAGTAGTTATGGAAGTCAAAATAGGATTTTTTTTTTCTCTTTTAATTCCCTTTATTAAATGATTATTATAACATCCAAAATAAAGAGAGATCTGATAAAACATTTTGGTAAAATTAGCTCCTTAAAGATTCAAAGTTTCAATACTTTGCAAAACAGTCACTAGTCAACTTTTGCAAAAATTGCGATTTGGTCACTACACACCGAAATGTAATATTTCCAAACCATATTTTGTAAAATTATTTTCACCATAATCATTCATATAACAAATGAGGATTTTTAGATATTTTCCATATTTTTAAAGCATCCCGAACTAGGTGTTCCCTAAATCTCCTTTAAAGATTCAAACCTTTCTCGATCGGCCCGATTCAAACTCTAAAACATCTAGGCCCAAAATCAGGTGTTACAAAACGACAAGACTACAATTTCGATAGAGCAATCAGTAACGGTTCAAATCGCAAGCCTCCACGACAAAACGTCTCGGCCTCTACTTAGTTCACTCAGTTGAAAAGTAGTTGAGAGCAATTTTCTGTTCTAAAAAATTGTTCTTGAGAAAATTCATTTAGCAAGAGATAAAAATTGTTGCAAGACCAAAATTATCTTTTTATATCATGTTACCCTAACCCTTAGGGATTTAATTCTGAAAGTTTAAAAGAGAGTATAATTACTCCAATTATATTCTTTTAATTAAATTTGGAACTGTCACCTAGTATTTCAAACAATGAGTGACATCTTGCAATATATCATTGTCACATAAGTTACATGAAGTGATGATTCAATACACCATCTTCTTGATTAACTTTTTCTATTGTATTAAATCCTTTTGTCCTCTATATCTATAATAGGCAGAAGTCTTGGAATAGTCACACTTGAATAGCCCATCTATTATATCTTGACATCTAGAGTAGACTAGATTAAACGAATAATTTGTGATATCTAATATCAAATTATTCGAGCATGGCCATGCATTTCTAGTCTCACTCAATCATGTGGCATGTGATATGTTTCTTATTATGTAGGAAGGACAAATCCTATCTCAATCATTCATATGTCACAACATAGATCATGATATGTTCAATACTAGTCTTTATAGTGCATCCAGTTACAAAACATGTTTAACTGTATCAAAACATACAACAATATATGTTGAAATAGTAATGATCTCAAGTATAAGGATCATAGAAATAGTTGTCACCATGAGCAATATCGTGACCTTTACATAATAATCCAAGACATATGCTCACAGCGGGTTAATCCACTATATTCTTCTCTAACAACATATTCATGCTTTGAACATATTATTACTATCCATGCCCATAATAAAACTCAACTAAGGATCTTTTAATGATAACCATATTATTATATGGACATTATCTTTATTTAGTTTATTTGATACACAGAAATATAACAAAATAAATATCGGTAATGGCTTTATTCAATAAATGCAGGAAATTTTTTATGTCAATACAATCATCATATGATAAGTCCTTGGGCATACTCTTACAATCTCCCATAAGCACTAAGACCAAACTCTCACATATCTAATACCAAGTGACTCAGTGTGACGATCATGTTTATGTTGTGCCAAAGGCTCTGTCAAGGGATCAGCGATGTTATCGTCTGTGTGTACTCGACATATCTCGACATCCTCTCGATCTATGATCTCTCGGATGAGATGAAAGCGCCTCTTGATATGTTTGGATCGTTTATGAGATTTGGGTTCCTTTTCTTGTGCAATGGCTTCATTGTTGTCACAACGAAGTTCTATAGCATATGATATGCTGGGAACAACCCCTAGTTTAGATAAGAACATCTTGATCCAAAAAGCCTCTTTTTCTACTTCATTGGCCGCAATGTATTCAGCATATGTTGTAGATTCAACTGCTATGTCTTGGTTTGAACTCTTCCAACTCACAACACCTTCATTAAGACAAAACACAAAACCTGATTGCAATTGTCACTCACCTTGTCAGTTTGGAAGCTGGCGTCAGTGTAACCTTTTACACTAAGCTCCTCTTCACCTCCATAGAAAAGAAATGCATCCTTAGTTATTCTTAAGTACTTAAGGATATTTTTAACTACAACCTTTTGACCTTCACCAGGAAAGAAACAATGCTCCCACTAGCCTTTTGTAAACACAAGGCTCATCTTCGTTTCTGATAAATCCAAACTCTTTGATTGCATCGTTGAAACAAATATTCTAGCTTTGAGAAGCCTGCTTTTGTCCATAATGGACCTTTGTAACTTACAAACCTTTCCATCATTTCCAAGAGTGACAAAACCTTCTGGATGTGTCATATACACGTCCTCTTCAAGTTTTCCATTTAGGAAAGCGGTTTTGACGTCCATTTGCCATATCTCATAATCATGGAATGCAGTTATTGCAAGCAAAATTTAGATGGATTTAAACATAGCTACATGGGAGAAAGTTTCGTCATAGTCTATACCATGAACGTGTCAAAAACCTTTAGCAACTAATCGTCCTTTGTATGTCTATACATTACCGTCCATGTCGATTTTCTTCTTGAAAACCCATTTACACCCTATAGGTTTGACTCCTTTAGGTGGTTCATCCAAAGTCCATACTCGGTTTTCAAACATGGAATCCACCTCAAATCTAATGGCTTCAAGTCATTTCTTAGAGTCTAGGCTCGACACTGCCTCTTGATAAGTTCTAGGCTCACCTTGATCCATTAAGGGAACATCTTCATGCGTGGTGATGAGAAATCCATATCTCTCAGGTACATGGCGTTCTCTTGTGGATTTTCAGAGTAGCTGTGTTTCTAAATTTGCTGATTATTCCTCAACAAGTTGTGGAACATGCTCAACCTCTGGTTCATTAATTTGTTGCTCTTGAACTTCTCCAAGTTCAATGATTCTACCCTTCCTTTCTTTGAGAGAAATTCTCTTTCAAGAAAGACTCACGTACGAGCAACTAACACATTGTTCTCATTAGGTTTGAAGAAATAATACCCTTTAGATTCTTTAGGATATCCAACAAATATGAATATATGAGATTTAGGTTCGAGCTTTGTAGACATCTGATGTTTGACATAAGCTTCACAACCCCAAATTTTCATAAAAGACATACTAGGATGTTTCCCATTCAATATCTCGTATGGTGACTTTTGAACCGATTTAGATGGGACACAATTTAGTGTGAAAGCGAATGTTTCAAGTGCATGTCCCTAAAAAGAAGTCGGAAGATCACCTTGACTCATTATCGATCAAACCATGTCTAACAATGTTCGATTCCTTCTCTCAGAAACTTCATTCCATTGTGGTGTACCATGGGCGTAAGTTGTGAGACAATCCCTCATTCTTTTAGAAGCTCGTCAAACTCTGTGCTGAAGCATTCTCCGCCTCGATCTAATCGAAGTGCTTTAATACTCTAGCCTAGTTCATTTTGTACTTCATTTTTTAATTCCATGAACTTTTCAAGTGTTTCAGATTTATGACGCATAAGGTAAACATACCCATACCGACTAAAGTCATCAGTAAACGTGATGAAGTATTGGAATCCACCTCTTGCTTGCGTATTCATTGGCCCACAAAAGTCACTATGTATTAGTCCCAATAAATCACTTGCTCGTTCAGCTTTACTATTAAGGGGAGCTTTAGTCAATTTTCACAACAAGAAGAAATTCACATACATCATATTGTTTGAAAACAAATGAATCTTTGAATCCATTTTTATGGATCTTTGATATGCGTTTTTCACTTATATGGGCAAAACTAAAGTGCCCCACAATTGTGCAAGTATACACGTCTCAAGTAATAAAGTGATAAGTATTGAGTATCGTCTCCACAAGGATTGGTGTAACTTCCAAAGATACTGTTTCTGTAGAGTGTCCATGAGTTCTATATTTTGTACACATTCATGCTCGTATTATCATTGTTCTTAAGCTCATTTAGGCATATATAGGTGCATTGCATGCATTATAACAATATCTTCTCTTTTACCAAGTTTTTTTTGAATATTTTATGTTTGGTTGAGAAAAGTTAGTGATTTAGTTTAGTTTATATTTTCAAGTGCTATAGCGAGGAGAGGAGAGGAGAGGAAAAGAAAGCTGGAACAAAAGGAGCTATACTGAAGCAGCTCAAAATGCCGCCAAGGATGCTGCCGAAGTAACATTGCTGCCAAGTGCCGCCCGGGCAGGAGTTACACCGACTTAGCCAAGATGGGTCGCGATTGAAAGAGGGAAATTTCCTAAGCCCAATAAGCTAGTCTTGCGATTTTCTGAAGCTTGTATCGGCTGGCAGAGCTTATCCAAGATTGATAAGTAGGAGCACTTATCCTTATTTGCGAAAGAAGGTAATGTCCAAAGAGTCCATATTTAAGTCAAAAAGGAGTCTATATTTAATGTAATTTACTTTTAGAATTCCTACTTCAAGGAGGACTCAAACGTAGGCCATGAGCCCTATATATACCCAATGTATGTAAGGGTATAGGGGCATGACGAGAGTGAGGGGATGCGAGCCTGAGCAGCCGCACAATGGAGACTTAGCTAGATAGGTTGGAGTTGTTAGGGGTCGTGGCCCAACTCCCCTAGGGTTTAGGCGCGTGTATGTAAAGTAGTTTGAGGAAACATTTTTAATAGTTTTGAGTTGTTTTCAATAAAATTCCAAAGTTTGCTTAATCTATGCTCTTTGTTATTTCAATTAGTTTACACCAGTCTGTTGAGAGAAAATCCATTTGTCGTGCACGAAAGTGCAAGGCTCACGAAAGGGTTATGCATTGTCACAACCAGTTGGGGCGTGAATAACTTGGTTCCACACCAGTCCACAAGTTTCAGCGGCTGAGAGGGATCACCAATCAAATGGACTTTCTTGTGCTAGGTTGACGATGAGATTGCTAGGTATTGCCTACATCACGTGAGGGTTTGAGCATCCTAACCTAGAAATAGGAGGGATCACTGTCGAATATCATGCTGAACTCGGAATGTCTGTCATACTTGCCACCAAGATTTTTTTCATTCCACCTGCCGAGACAATACACTCCTGCAGTTGTAGTGACATGTTGCGGCCACGTGATATGGTCGTAGTTTGCCGCCCCCATGCTCGCCAAGGCAGTGGAGAGAAGTGGCTATATAAAGCCAACTATTCTTCCCCCATTCTTCACTTTTCTTTCTCCTTTACTCTGAATTCTTTCTGCAAACTTTGCTACCAATATTTCCCTTACTTTATTTTCTTTCACATTCTTTTTTTTCTTTCTTTAGGAAATACAACAATCCCACAAACTATGGCCTCATCACAACAGCACGCCGCCACCTCCAAAACACCTTACAAAAGTTTCTGGAACCCAATTGTCGAGGAGACCTACAAGAAACACTATAGAGAACGACAACTACGGGAGGAAATCAATTTCCAATACACCCAGACAGATGAAGATTTTGGCTTGGAACCCTACTTATTTGAAAGGATCCACAATATGGGTTGGGACTAGTTCGCACGACAGCTAGAAGGAATCAAAAGCAACCATGTGCGAGAATTCTACGCCCACAGACCGGCACCAACAAGCCCTTTCGTTTATGTCTGCGGAGAGGGTGTCAAGTTTACTGCTGACATGATCAACAACTTCTACAGCATAGAAGTCAGCGGCAATCCACATGAGGTATGGGAGTCTACTTAACGGTCGCTGGCTACAACAAAATGAAGAGAGAGATTTGTAAGCCAAACACTAAGTGGCTAACAAGTCAGTCAACTTCCATGATTTGCTGCCGGAGGCAGCCCTTTGGAGTTACTTCGTCCAACGCCTCTTGATGCCCAGCACACACGGATCAACAGTCAACAGGCCGCGACTTGCCCTCATCAACAACATAATGATGGGGCGGCAAATCAACTTTGGTGATGTAATAAAAAAGGTGATCTATGCCCACGTAGAAAAGCCAAATGTCAAAGGACCCCACTTCTTACCTGCACTCATCACTGGCCTGTGTGCCAATTTTTTAGTACCGCCGCACCCAAAAGACAAAATTCTTTCTGCCAAGGAAGGATGGACAAGAAGGGTACGTCAGCAGATGATGCATAATGTGGAGCCAGACATACCTTCCACCGCGTAGCAGCCATCCCAAGCTGTTGCCACCCGAACCGCAACGGGCAGTACTGAAGCTGCCCTCCCGTCCAAAGTGATCCATCTACTGCGCAACCTAAGTGAAAGCTGTCAGAGGATCGAGCACAAGGAGGTGATTTTCACCAAATACGTAGCAGACGTGCAACGGGCCTTTGTGGCCTACTTATTTGAATAATATCAGGACACCGGCCCACAGTTTCCCGCCTTTCCCACGGAGTTAGCAGCTTCCAAGCCAATCCAGATCACTCCAAGACCAGCTGTTGCTTCTGCCGTCGATGACAGCGAGAGGCCGCACCACCACCCCAAGAGAAGAAACTCTACAGCCCCTATCCAGCCATATGAACTTACCTCCTCATCCGAATCATAGAAGGAGGAGAAAACCACTGATGCATCCCTAGTAGCAAAAGGGGTCACTGCCAAAGACGCTGGTGACTCAGACATGGAGATCTCGGACTACTGTCATGATGAACCAGCAGAGGCAGATAGAAAGAGAAAGCTACCATCAATAGAGCCCCAGGGTGGAGGAGCGGAAAAACCATCGAAGAGAACCACCCCCAGTCGCATCCAGCCGCCGCGTACCAAGAAGAAGAGCCCAGCCAAAAGACGATCTGCTACGCACTGCCTAATCCTGCACGCCTCCTCAACATCCTCGTCTGACGCGGCAGCAACATAGGGGAACTGCCTCAGTCTATAGTACCATTTTCTTTTCTTTTCTTTTTACTTTTTATGTTTAATTTCATTTCTTTTTTATATTTTATTTTTTTGTTTTAAATTTTTGTTTTTAAATTTTATGTTTTGATTTCAATTTTTGTTTTGTAGAGGCATTGAAGACAATGCCAACCTTGAGTTTAGGGGGAATTAGTACTCTTTGTTTTAGGTTCATTTAGTAGCATTTAGATGCATATGTAAATTCTGCCCCTAGCACTTAATGAAATAGAAATCTTTAGCTTAAAAACTTGTGCTCATTGATTGAATATAGGTTTTCTGCCACGCCAGCATAGGGCAGCACGTCAAACATGATGAAAAACCTAGAGGGGCCCAAAACAGGCTCAAGGCATGAAGTTCAAATACCCTAGAGGTGCCCGAAACAGGCTCTAGGAAGGATCATGAGCAAGGACACTATGCTGCTATCAAAGGCCATAAATCTAAACCAAGTGACGGACAAATTAGCAAGAGTGAATGAAAGTCTTCACGGGATGACTCTTTCAAAGGGTTCAGAGTTTCATACAGTGCACCTATCTTAGCTTCAGACCCAGAGAATAGTTGTGATGAGCTGAAGTCCTTAAAGCTATGATCAGAAAAAGAAAACAAAAGTGCCCAATTGTGCTGCCAAGGCAGCAACTCGTATCCTTTCTAGTAATTTAATTATTTTAGGCATTCTTTGTTAATTTAATTATCTCAACATGATTAGCATGAGCACAGTCTTGCACACACTACACTTGCATTAAGAAAAATTAAAACCTAAGTTATTTCATGTCATTCCCTATCACTAACATAATAACAGGTGCCACGACCTTGAGGTTAAAAATCATGTTAAAAGCTAATGCTTCTATTAATATTGTGCTAAGGGTAGGTTTACTAGCTAGGTTGCATTGATTGAGGGCAAGCAATAGTTCGAGTTTGGGGATGTGTGAAGTGTTCATGAGTTCTATATTTTGTACACATTCCTGCCCGTATTATCATTGTTCTTAATCTCATTAAGGCATATGTAGGTTCATTGCATGCATTATAACAATATCTTCTCTTTTACCATGTTTTTATTGAATATTTTATTTTTTGTTGAGAAAAGTTATTGATTTAGTTTAGTTTATATTTTCAGGTGATATAGTGAGGAGAGGAGAGGAGAGGAGAGGGTAGGGGAGGACAAGAAAGCTGGAACAAAAGGAGTTGTACTGAAGCAGCTCAAGATGCCGCCAAGGATGCTGCCGAAGCAGCATTGTCACCAAGTGTTGCTCGGGCACTAGTTACAACGACTTAGCCAAGATGAGTCGCGATTGAAAGAGGGCAATTTCCTAAGCCTAATAAGCTCCGTTTTGCAACTTTCTGAAGCCTATAGAGGCTGGTAGAGCTGATCCAAGATCTATAAGTAGGAGCATTTATCCTTACTTGCGGAAGATGGCAACATCCGAAGAGTCCATATTTAAGTCAAAAAGGAGTCTGTATTTAATGTAGTTTACTTTTAGAACCCCTACTTCAAGGAGGACTCAAACTTAGGCCATGATGCCTATATATACCCAATGTATGTAAGGGTATAGGGGCATGACGAGGATGAGGGGATGTGAACCTGAGCAGCCGCACAACAGAGATGTAGCTAGATAGGTTAGAGTTGTTTGGGTCGCGGCCCAACTCTCCTAGGGTTTAGGCGCGTGTATGTAAAGTAGTTTGAGGAAACGGTTGTAATAGTTTTGAGTTGTTTTCAAAAAAATTCCAAAGTTTGCTTAATCTATGCTCTTTGTTCTTTCAATTAGTCTGCAGAAGTCAATTGAGAGAAAATCCATTTATCAGGCACGAAAGAGCAAGGCTCACGAATGGGTTAAGCACCGTCACAACCTTATGGGGCGTGACTAACTTTGTTCCACACTACTCCACAAGTTTCAGCGGCTAAGAGGGATCACCAATCAAATGGACTTGCATGTGTTAGGTTGACGCTGAGATTGCTAGGTATTGCCTACATCACATGAGTGTTCGAGCATCCTAACCTAGAAATAGGAGGGATCATTGTTGAATATCCTACCGAGCTTTGAATGTCTGCGAGACTTGCCGCCAAGACTTCTTTTCGTTCCACCTGCCGAGACAGTACACTCCTGCAGTGGTAGTGACCTGCTGCGGCCGCGTGACAGGGTCATAGTTTGCCGCCCGCCATACTCGCTGAGGTAGCAATTCATGGCATCGCAAAACATACTCAGACTTTTCAATGTAGTCCACATGCTACTGAGCTGCAATTTTTTCTTGCCCAATCTATCGACCAAATCTCTCCTTATCATTCCTCTCATCACTATCTTTATTTTATTTGTGTTTTTATATTTCCACATCGTGAGATTTAATTGCGCATTTACTAAATCTTTGTGCAGTTAACCATTCATAGGAGCTGCTCCAATCCATGTGGGAGACAATATCTTTTATACTATAACTTGACAAGAGTGTGCACTTGCGCTCATAAACAGAGAACACCTAGACGCTCTACAGTCTCACACTGAAAACGAAATAAAAGTAAAGAACACAAGTGATTTGATTTGGGTTTTAGAATAATCTAATAAGCAGAAAATAAAATAAGCAAATAAGCTAAAGAGTTTTGTAATAAAGATGAGAGAATGGGCCAGATTATATTGCGTCCTAGTGTGGAATCCAATTGGAATTGTCTGGTTTTTTTTAATGCAACGAGCACCAAATTGCCTCAGAAATGACCAAAGCTACTATCGCGACAACGAATTAAGTAACTGCCTCCGCAATCCCTTGCTTGGACAGCAATGAACAACGTCAAGGTTCGGCAAAGCGTGAACCAAGGATGAACACCAACGAATCTTTTGCTTCTTTTAGCTGTTAAAACTCAAACTTATCCTTAAGCTGAGTTAGTTTTCACCGATTGGGATGAAAACAATGCTTATTCGTTTTGTGAGTCTAACTTTCCCGATATTAGACAAATTGATCCAATCGTAATTTCATCACCTGATTCAATTGCAATAAAACTTAAACACCTAGAATAAGGAAACCTTGAACTAAAATTGCATTAAAAACTTAAACAAAATCGAATCGTTTTCTCACAAATACTAAACAATACAATCCTAAACCTAAGAAGAAATTAGAACATGATTGCGATGTAAGCTCGCTACAAAGTCTCTCAACTCGAAATAGCTTGCTCTAAGATGCCTCAATGACCGACTTTGGCTTTGTATTTATAGAGGATGTCTAGGTCAAGTCTTTCTTGAGGAGGAAGTTAAGTTAGAATTAAATACATTAAAAGAAAAGATATTCTCTTAAGTATTATATCATTCTTCCTTAAAACCCCCCCACTTGCATGGAATCATCTCTTGACCTTCCTTCAGCGTTTTCATGATCTTCCCGCAGTTCGATCTTCATCTAAAGGACATAGAAAAATTCTGCTTTTCATGCTCTACAAAACACATATCACTTTGCATGTTTTCACCCTTGTCGACTGTGTCTGGGCATTGCCTCGGTAGTGGCTTGGCTATTGCCTCGAAAATGGTTTGTCTATCTATTCCGCTCAGCAGGGCTCTATCTCATGGTTCAGCTTCATTCAGTAGAAATTGACATCCACAGCACCGTTCCTTCCTTTCCTTCACTGCCTCGGTAGTGCTTGCCCGGGAAGTGAGTAACGAAATATGTACACGCACAACATACAAACCAAAGTAATACCTTTTCCACCAATTAAACCAAAAATAATGATCAAGCATAATAAAGATGAGATCAATGTGATTGATGCATTGGGGGGTTACAATGTGACTCAAATGGGTGTAGATTTTTCAATAATCATAGAAAAAGGGTGAAATTATAGTACTTTTACACACCTAACAAGTATTATCTTAATTCAAAATATAAAGACCATTAACTAAGTGTAACCCCTTTAACCCGGCCTAGACGGTTGACCCGAATTAAGAAAGTCACACGGGGAAAACCAAAGTCAACCCGAAAGTCAACCTTGATTAACAACCCTTTTTTTTCTTTTTAATCTTATCTAGATGCACATAAACCCTAACTGTGATCACACAAACAACATACTCCAAGATCACAAACATCAGAGATCAAACAGGGACCCAATTGAACAAATTACAACTTTAGGGACCAAATTGTAATTTCTGATAATTATAAGGACTTAGCCCAAATTAATCTTACCAACTTGAAATTAGTCAGGTTTCATGCTTCTCTGTGAAATTTCAGCTCAAAACGACATCTCAAACTCATACAATTGAACAAACAAGATTCAGAACCAAAACGCAAACAATTCAAAACATATAACTGCCTATGTCAGCCCCCAACGGTCGACCGTTCCGAAACAGGTTGACCCTGTTCCGATACACGGGCCGTTCCGCAACCAGTTCCGCAACGGGGGTCTGGTAGAGACCAAACCGTTTCGAAACGGTGCATACCGTTTCGGACCCCTGGGTTCATTCCAGGCACCCGTTCCGAAACGGTGCACACTGTTCCGAAACGCCTGCACAGATTTCAGCAAACCAGCATACCAAAACATGCAATTGATCCCTCAAACATGCTCCAAAAGCTACCAAACTTTACCAGCATGCAATTCAACATATATAGGACACACTTGCATCATCAAATCATCAAAACAACATCACAAGCAAAAAGCCCCAATTCTATAGGCATGCTTCCTACACAAGCTAGCTATTCAAGCATTAACTTTTAAAACAAGCATATAATGATCCAATCCAAAAACCAGCATTCATAACAATATTCAACATACTTAGGGAGTTCCAAACACCTCCCAAAACATACACATTGGTCCCCCATTGCCAAATTACCCAAAAGCTAAAAGGTGCTTATAAAACCTTCCATACATTGAGCTTTACTTGAACTAGAATGCTTGCCCTCCTTGCTGCCCTTCAAGGTTCTTTAATGCTCTACATTATTGAATTAAGAAAACGAGAGAGCGTAAGCAAAAGCTTAGTGAGGAATGCTCTTAAAAACCATTCAATAATGCAATTAAAAACATTTTCAAATCATGCTTATAATCAACCTTTGCACATGCTCAAAAGCATACTAAAAACAAGCAATCTCATGCTTCAACATAAACATTAAAACAAGCATCTCATGCTTCACATTATTCTTAACATGTCATATTGGCTCAAGTGATACATTTCATTTAATAAAACAAGTTCAACAACTTTCCCAAGGACTTTTAAACACCTTGGCCCCAAGGACTTTTAAACACCTTGGCCATGGACTTTTAAACACCATGAATAAGGACCACACAAGGACTTTTAACCACCTTTGTGTCCAATGCTTGAATCACCCCAAGGACTTTTAAACACCTTGGTCCCAAGGACTTTTAAACACCTTGGCCCCATGGACTTTTAAACACCATGGAAAGGAGCACCTAAGGACTTTTAACCACCTTAGTGTCCGCAACAAGAATCATCCAAGGACTTTTAACCACCTTGATGTTCTTAAGTAACAAGGCTCACTCAAGGACTTTTAACCACCTTAGTGACCTTAACATTTTCAAAACATCACTTGCCAATATACATCTTTTACATCATATAATCCACCGTTTAAAAGCATTAAACCAAGCCATGTTCAACATGCATTTCAAAGCATCAAACTACATTATTTCAATGTATAAAATCAAGGAACTCCTACCAAGAGTTACCTTCAACATATGGCTTAAAACATCACCAAATACCATGCTAAAACATGCTTTCAAAACAGTAATTAAAACATGCAATTCACCATTTTGCATCACAACAAAATCATGGCCACCACTAGAGAGAAAATCCGAAAACTTACACTTGAGCTTAGCAAAGTTGTTTAGACTTAGACTAAGCTCCCAAAACCTTCAAACCTTGGTTTTAAAATCTGAAACCCAACTTCACTCACCGATTTCCACTTTGCTTCAAGCCTAAGCACCAAAACAAGCTTCCGGATCAACAACTCTTGGATCCAAGGATGCCTCCCCTGTTTCAACACATCAAAGCAGAGGATTAATGCATCATCATGCATTAATTGCTTCAATGAAAACACCTAAACTCGCTGCTCTCATTCAACCTCCATTTTCGGCCACCAAACACAACCGAAAATGCATCCAAACCACTTCTAAACAAAGCCCAGCCATAAACCAGCAAAACCACACTTCCATTAACATCATAAAACATCTAAAAACAACCTATTAACATCCTTATACCTCCAGCAACATCAGATCCACAAGATCACCACAAAAACTACCTTGAAACACAAGCTAAACTTAGGAAACTCAACCTATCCGGGATTGCATCAATCAAAACTCAATTCCTTATTAATTTAGAGATCATTTAACATCAAAAACACCTCTCAAATCACAGATTACTCAGATCTAACGAAAATCATCAAAAATCATCAAAATCTTGCATAATAAGCCAAGATCCATTTCAACACTTTAAAACATTTGATTAAACATCAATTTAGGATTGAAAACTTAGGAATTTCAGTAAAGAACTGATAGTTTAGAGGAGAAGGACGTTCTTACCTCCAAACATGAGTTTCTCCTCTTTTTGGAATCAAAATCCTTGTTAAAACAAGTAGCAATTGAAGAGGTTTTGAAGATACAATGATTAGGAATCAAATGAGAGTTGAAAGGAGGAATTTAGGTGAGAAAATCAGAAACAAATCTCTGGAAATGGAGTGTTTGGGTTGAGAGAAAAAGAGAGAAAGAAAATAGAGAAGTTAGTTGAGAAATAGCCAAATGAGCTTTTCCCTCCTTTTGATACACTTTAAAATCAGAATTATAACTCAAAATATCTTAGAAAAATCTGGAGAAACTCCCTTTGGGTAAATAGCTCCTTAAAGATTCAAAGTTTCAACCCTTTATAAAACAGCCACCAAACTTGCGAAAAATTACATTTTGGTCACTAGCCAAAATGTCACCCTTCCAAAACTCATTTTCCAAAATTGATTTCACAGTTCACTTAATTATATTAAAAGATGATTTTAGAACATTTTTCCATATTTTTAATGCAACCCGAACTAGGCTTTCCTAATTTAACCTCTTATGATTCGAACAGCACTTTGACCGACCGGTCAACGCCTAAGACTTCTAAGCCCAAAACCGGGGCGTTACAACTCTCCCCCCCTTAAGAAATTTCGTCCTCGAAATTTACCTGAAGGAAAGAGATAAGGAAACTGCTTCAGCATGTCTTCCTTCCGCTCCCACGTGGCTTCCTCAACACCTCGATGCTTCCACAGCACCTTCACCAACTCAATGGTCTTGCCACGAAGAACCTTGCTATCCGAATCCAGAACCTTCACCGGTTCCTCATCATAGGTCAAATCCGGATTCAATTCCACTTCCTCCACAGGCATCACATGCGAAGGATCAGATCTATACTTCCGGAGCATAGAAACATGGAACACATCATGAATCTTCTCTAGCTCCTGAGGTAACCTCAACCGATACGCAACAGGACCCACACGCTCAACAACCTCATACGGTCCAATGTATCTAGGGCTCAACTTACCCTTCCGACCAAACCTCATCACCTTCTTCCAAGGCGAAACCTTCAAGAACACACGGTCACCCACCGCATACTCTATCTCCTTACGCTTCAAATCCGCGTAAGATTTCTGCCGGTCAGAAGCAGCCTTCAACCGCTCACAAATGAGCTTCACCTTCTCGGTGGTTCCCTTCAACAAAGCCGGCATCGAAACCAACTTTTGACCAGTTTCAGCCCAACAAAGAGGAGTCCTACACTTCCTCCCATACAGAGCCTCATAAGGTGCCATCTGTATACTTGCCTAATAACTATTGTTTTAAGCGAACTCAACCAAAGGCAGATGCTTCTCCCAAGAACCTTGGAACTCAATCACGCAGCATCTCAACATATCCTCCAAAATCTGAATAACTCGCTCAGACTGACCATCCGACTGAGGATGATAGGATGTACTGAAATGCAACCTCGTACCCAGAGCTTGATGCAAACACTGCCAGAAACGCGATGTGAACCTCGGATCCCTATCCGACACAATCGACTTAGGCACACCATGCATCCTCACAATCTCAGCAATCTACAGCTCTGCCAGCTTGTCCAAAGAAAACGTAGTATGCACAGGCAAGAAATGCGCACACTTCGTCAGGCGATCCACAATCACCCAAACAGAATTCTTCTTTGATGGAGACAAAGGTAAACCATATACAAAATCCATGGTAACCCTCTCCCACTTCCATTCAGGGATTTTCAATGGTTGCAACAAACCAGAAGGAACCTGATGTTCAGCCTTAACTCGCTGACACACCAAACACTTGCTCACGAACTCTGCAACATCCTTCTTCAAACCCACCCAATAGTACTCATCACGAAGATCACGATACATCTTAGTACTACCAGGGTGCATAGCAAAAGGACTACTATGACCTTCAGTCCGAATAGCACGCCTCAACTCAACATCAGCAGGCACTACTATTCGACTTCCAAAACACAACACTCCATCCTCATTAAAGCAGAAATCCGAAGGTCTACCCTCCGCGATATCCTGAACATGAGACACCAAGGAATCATCCAGCAACTGCTTATCCTTGATCAACTGTACCAACGATGGCTTCACCTGCAACTCAGCAACAAGACCACCATCCTGCGATAAACTCAAGCTAGCAAACATAGCTCTCAGCTCAACAGCTACCTTCCTACTCAAGGCATCCGCAACAACATTAGCCTTTCCAGGATGATACTCTATCGTCAGATCAAAATCCTTGAGCAACTCCAACCAACGTCGCTGCCTAAGATTCAACTCCTTCTGAGACATAAGATACCTCAAACTCTTGTGATCCGTGTACACAGTACACTTCTCACCATACAGATAATGCCTCCAGACCTTCAGAGCAAAAACCACTGGTGCCAGCTCAATATCATGCGTAGGATAATTGCGCTCATGCACCTTCAACTGCTGCGATGCATAAGCCACAACCTTACCCCCTTGCATCAGCACACACCCCAAACCAACATAGGATGCATCACTGTAGACCACAAACTCTTTCCCTGATTCAGGCTGAACCAAGATAGGAGCTTGCGTCAAAGCCGCCTTCAGCTTCTCAAAAGCCTGCTGTCTCGCTTTCGTCCACTCATACTTAACATCTTTCTGCAACAACTTCGTCAAAGGAGCAGCAACCTTGGAAAAACCATCCACAAACCTCCGGTAGTATCCTGCCAAACCAAGGAAACTACGGACCTCATGAACAGACTTAGGAACTTTCCAGTTCATCACCGCTTCAATCTTCTGAGGATCAACACGAATCCCCTCAGCTGAGACCACATGCCCAAGAAACACCACCTCCCTAAGCCAGAACTCACACTTGCTCAGCTTAGCATAAAGCTGATTCTCCAACAAAGCTTGCAGCACAATCCTCAAATGCTATCCGTGCTCCTCCTCAGTACGCGAGTACACGAGGATATCATCAATGAACACCACAACGAACTTGTCCAGGTATTCATGAAACACACGATTCATCATGTCCATGAAAGCAGCAGGAGCATTTGTCAAACCAAACGGCATCACAAGGAACTCATAATGCCCATACCTTGTCCTGAAAGCTGTCTTAGGCACATCCACATCCTTCACCTTCAACTGATAATACCCTGACCTCAAGTCAATCTTAGAGAACACAGCAGCTCCCCGAAATTGATCAAAGAGATCATCAATCCTCGGCAAAGGATACTGATTCTTGATAGTCAACTTGTTCAGCTGACGGTAATCAATGCACATCCTCATAGTGCCATCTTTCTTCTTCACAAACAAGACCGGTGCTCCCCAAGGTGACACACTCGGCCGGATGAAACCACGATCAAGCAGCTCTTGCAACTGCGTCTTCAGCTCCTTCAGCTCCTTAGGTGCCATTCTATACGGAGTAATGGACACAGGAGTTGTATTCTCATACAGCTCAATTCCAAACTCCACCTCGCGATTAGGAGGTAAACCAGGCAACTCCTCAGGAAAAAACATCAGGAAACTCCTTCACAACCCTGATATCTTGCACCCTCACCTCCTTAGAACTAGGATTCATCACAAAAGCTAGATAAGCTTCACAACCCTGCCTCAGCATCCTACTCGCCTCCAAGGTAGAAACAACATTGGCAAGAAACTTCACATTCTCACCAACCACCACCACTTCATAATCATCCGCAAGCTTAAGCGAAACCCGCTTATTCTCACAATCCACAACAGCACGATGCTCAGCAAGCCAATCCATACTAAGGATCACATCAAAACCATAAAAGGGCAGCTCCATAAGATCAACATGAAAGACATGCTCTTGAACAACCAAAGGACACCTTCTATAAAGCTTTCGAGTCACAACAGTTTCACCAAAAGAACTAGTGACACGAACACCAACATCCAAAGACTCAACAGGCAAACCAAGCAATTCAGCATGCTCACGCAAAATGTATGAATGCGTAGATCCAGAATCAATCAAAGAAAGCAATGACAAGGATTGCAAAGTAAAGGTACCTGCAATCACATCTGCATCATTCCTTCCCTCGCGCTGAGCATACACCCTCGCTTGGCCTCCACCCTCAGGCTGAATAGCCACAACATGGGCTACTCCACGACCACCTTCCTCTCGCCTCTGGAAATTACCACGGCCGCGCCCACGACCTCTCTGCGGTGTAGCAACAACAGGAGCACGCTCTTGGCCACCAGCCAACCTCGGACAATCTCGCCTCAAGTGGTCAGCCGAACCACAATTCCAGCATTCAAAACCAGCACCCGCAACAGGAGCTTGCACCTCCCTCACAGCACGAGGACAGTCACGCCTCAAGTGACCACGTGAACCGCAGATCCAACAAGCACTAGGGTCAGCTCTAGCATTGCCACCCCTAGCAGGTGCACCTCCACCTCTCTTAGCTGAGGACTGATACCTCTGATCGCGTCCCCTCTTGTTCCGTCCACCTCCGGAACTATACTCAGCAGCTCTCTTCCCAGAACTTGCTCCAGCACCCATCGCAGACAAACTCAAATTCATATCAATGTCCTTTGCTCGGCCCACTAACACATCAAAATCATCATACTCAGTGGCCAGCACATACATCTTTACCTCCGTTATGACACCATAACGAAACCTCTCGCACCTCTCCCGCTCATCAGGAATCAGCTCCGGTGCATACTGACTGAGTCGCACAAACTGCACCTCATACTCAGCCACACTCATGCTCCCTTGGGTAAGAGTCATGAATTCACGCTTTTTCTCATCCAGATATCTCACTCCCAGATATCTCCTCTTGAACGCATTCTGAAAGAATGTCCAAGTGATGTCAGCTTCAGCCATCCCAGAGGTTGTGGTCGTCCACCACGTATAAGCATCATCCTGCAGCAAGGACACAACACATCCCAACTTTTGCACATCAGTGCAGCTCATCTTTCCCAAAATACGCTTGGTACTCTCTAGCCAAGCTTCCGACCTCTCAGCAGACATACCCCTAAACTCAGTCCCACCAAGACTGTGCAGACGCTCTAAGGGTAGTCTAACACCAGCATCTCCCTGATGCCCAGCTCCTTGAGCTCCAGCTACTGCTGCTCGAAAAGCACCCGCAATAGCTTGTACCAGCATCGTCATATCAGGCATAGCTTGCCCCTGACCAACCTCAGGTCCTGCAGCTCTAGCACCAGCTGCTGCAACTTCAGCTCTCCCTCCCTCAGCACCACCACCACCAGGTGGAGGAGGAGGTAACACAGCACTACCCGCATTCTCATCATTCTCATTCCCATCCGGGGTCGTAGCTCTCACGCTACTCCTTAACTCTCTACGTGGTGCCATACTTTTACCATGCATAACAGTACAAATAAAACATAGTCAGGCCCAGCAAGGTAAGCAATTCCAAGTATTCAAGCTCAATTTCTTTCAAAACCAACATCATTTCTTTAGCTTTTGTTTGGCAATGAGTGCCCTCATCATGCATCATCACAGCATACATCTCAAAAGCATCAACATCTCAAGCCACTGAACATGCTTTCATACAACAAGCATACAAGCCAAACATACTTCAATCATGCATACATTCATTCCCAATTACTTGAGAACTCAGCTCTGATACCACCAAATGTAACCCCCTTAACCCGGCCTAGACGGTTGACCCGAATTAAGAAAGTCACACGGGGAAAACCAAAGTCAACCCGAAAGTCAACCTTGATTAACGACCCTTTTTTTTTCTTTTTAATCTTATCTAGATGCACATAAACCCTAACTGTGATCACACAAACAACATACTCAAAGATCACAAACATCAGAGATCAAACAGGGACCCAATTGAACAAATTACAACTTTAGGGACCAAATTGTAATTTCTGATAATTATAAGGACTTAGCCCAAATTAATCTTACCAACTTGAAATTAGTCAGGTTTCATGCTTCTCTGTGAAATTTCAGCTCAAAAGGACATCTCAAACTCATACAATTGAACAAACAAGATTCAGGACCAAAACGCAAACAATTCAAAACATATAACTGCCTATGTCAGCCCCCAACGGTCGACCGTTCCGGAACAGGTTGACCCTGTTCCGAAAAACGCGCTGTTCCGCAACCAGTTCCGTAACGGGGGTCTGGCAGAGACCAAACCGTTTCGAAACGGTGCATACCGTTTCGGACCCCTGGGTTCATTCCAGGCACCCGTTCCGAAACGGTGCACACTGTTCCGAAACGCCTGCACAGATTTTAGCAGACCGGCATACCAAAACATGCAATTGATCCCTCAAACATGCTCCAAAAGCTACCAAACATTACCAGCATGCAATTCAACATATATAGGACACACTTGCATCATCAAATCATCAAAACAACATCACAAGCAAAAAGCCCCAATTCTATAGGCATGCTTCCTACACAAGCTAGCTATTCAAGCATTAACTTTTAAAACAAGCATATAATGATCCAATCCAAAAACCAGCATTCATAACAATATTCATGTAACGCCCCGGTTTTGGGCTTAGAAGTCTTGGGCGTTGACCGGTTGGTCAAAGTGCTGTTCGAATCGTAAGAGGTTAAATTAGGAAAGCCTAGTTCGGGTTGCATTAAAAATATGGAAAAATGTTCTAAAATCATCTTTTAATATAATTAAGTGAACTGTGAAATCAATTTTGGAAAATGAGTTTTGGAAGTGTGACATTTTGGCTAGTGACCAAAATGTAATTTTTGAAAGTTTGGTGGCTATTTTATAAAGGGTTGAAACTTTGAATCTTTAAGGAGCTATTTACCCAAAGGGAGTTTCTCCAGATTTTTCTAAGATATTTTGACTCATAATTCTGATTTTAAAGAAAACAAAAAGGAGGGAAACTCATTTTAAGCATTTTCTCAACTAACTTCCTATTTTCTTTCTCTCTTTTTCTCTCAACCCAAACACTCCATTTCCAGAGTTTCAATTCTGATTTTCTCACCTAAAATCCTCCTTTCAACTCTCAATTGATTGCAAATCAACATATCTTCAAAACCTCTTCAATTGCTTCAAGTTTCATCAAGGTTTTCTATTCCAAAAAGAGGAGAAACTCAAGTTTGGAGGTAAGAACGTCCTTCTCCTCTGAACTTCAAGTTCTTTAATGAAATTCCTAAAGTTTTCAATCCTAATTTGATGTTTAATTAAAGGCTTTTAAGTTGATTTATGAATCTTGGCTAATTATGCAAGATTTTGATGATTTCACATGATTTTCGTTAGATCTGATTGATCTGTGTTTTAAGAGGTGTTTTTGATGTTAAATGATCATTAAATTGAAGTGGAAATGAGTTTTGATTGATGCAATCCCGGATAGGTTGAGTTTCCTAAGTTTAGCTTGTGTTTTAAGGTAGCTTTTGTGGTGATCTTGGTGATCTGATGTTGCTGGAGGTATAAGGATGCTTATAGGTTGTTTTTAGATGTGTTTTGATGTTAATGGAAGTGAGGTTTTGCTGGTTTATGGCTGGGCTTTGTTTAGAAGTGTTTCGGATGCATTTTCGGTTGTGTTTGGTGGCCGAAAATGGAGGTTTTGTGAGAGAGCGAGTTTAGATGCTTTCATTGAAGCAATTAATGCATGATGATGCATTAATCCTCTGCTTTAATGTGTTGAAACAGGGGAGGCATCCTTGGATCCAAGAATTGTTGATCCGGAGGCTTGATTTGGTGCTTTGGCTTAAAGCAAAGTGGAAATCGGTGAGTGAAAATGGATTTACAGCTTTAAAACCAAGGGTTGAAGGTTTTGGGAGCTTAGTTTAAGTCTAAACAACTTTGCTAAGCTCAAGTGTAAGTTTTCGGATTTCTCTCTAAGTGGTGGCCATGTTTTGGTGTAATGTAAAATGATGATTTTGCATGATTTGATTACTGTTTTGAAAGCATGTTTTAGCATGATAATTGCTGATGTTTTAGCATGATATATGCTGGTGTTTAAAGCCATGTGTTGAAGGTAACTCTAGGTAGAAGTACCTTGTTTTTATGCATTGATTAAATGTGGATTTAATGCTTTGAAATGCATGATGAAATGGCTTGGTCTAATGCTTTAAAACAGTGGAATATATGATGTATAAGATGTATATTGGCAAGTGATGTTTTGTAAAAGTGAAGGTCACTAAGGTGGTTAAAAGTCCTTAAGTGAGCGTTGTTACCTAAGATCATCAAGGTGGTTAAAAGTCCTTGGATGAATCTTGTTGCGGACACTAAGGTGGTTAAAAGTCCTTAGGTGCTCCTTTCCATGGTGTTTAAAAGTCCATGGGGCCAAGGTGTTTAAAAGTCCTTGGGGCCAAGGTGTTTAAAAGTCCTTGGGGTAATTCAAGCTACGGACACAAAGGTGGTTAAAAGTCCTTGTGTGGTCCTCATTCATGGTGTTTAAAAGTCCATGGCCAAGGTGTTTAAAAGTCCTTGGGGCCAAGGTGTTTAAAAGTCCTTGGGGAAAGTTGTTGAACTTGATTTCATAAATGAAATGTATCACTTGAGCCAATAAGACATGTATAGTACATTGAGATGCATGAGATGCATGTTTTAATGATTATGTTGAAGCATGAGATGCTTGTTTAAATGATATTGAAGCATGGGATTGCTTGATTTAAAGTATGCTTTGAGCATGTGTAAAGGTTGTTTATAAGCATGTTTTACAAATGGTTTTAATTGCATTATTGAATGGTTTTTAAAGAGCACTCCTCACTAAGCTTTGGCTTACGCTCTCTCGTTTTCTTGATTCAATAATGCAGAGCATTAGAGTACATTGAGGACAGCAAGAGAAGGCAAGCAAACAAGTTCAAGTAAAGCTTAATGTATGGAAGGTTTTGTTAAACATTTTAGCTTTTGGTTGATTTGGCAATGAGGGACCAATGTGTATGTTTTGGGAGGTGTTTGAGACTCCCTATGGATGTTAAATGTTGTTTGAATTGCTGGTTTTTGGATTGAATTCCTATTGCTTGCTTATGAAGGTTTATTGCTTGAATAGTAGTTTAAGTAGGAAGCATGCTATATAATTTAGGGCTTTCCATGTGTGATGTTTATATGCTGAATTGATGATGCAATTATGGTCCTTACATGTTGTATGATTAAGTGGCATGGTTTGGTGATGTTAATTTGATGTTTGAAGCATGAATGTTGCTGTTTTCTAATCGATATCAGGCAGGGGTATCGGTACTCGGGCTTGCGTATCGATACGCCTGAGCCAAATATGCTCTTTCCTGCCCAGGCGTATCGGTACGGCTGAACAGGTACCGATACCGTATGAAGGCCGTATCGATACTGGGAAACTCGTATCGATACCGTTGCTGAAGTTTGGTTACTGCCTTCCCCGCGTATCGGTACGACACGTGGCGTACCGATACCAGACCGTTAAAATCAGTTAAAAGTATCTTTGAATGTTTTGCTTTGTTTACGTTTTGGTCCTGAATCATGATTGTTCATTTGTATGAGATTGAGATGTCCGTTTGAGCTGAAATTTCACAGGGAAGCATGAAACCTGACTAATTTCAAGATGGTAACTTCAATTTGGGTTAAGTCCCTTAATTTATCAGAATTTACAATTTGGTCCCTAAAGTTGTAATTTGTTCAATTGGGTCCCTGTTTGATCTCTGATGTTTGTGATCTTTTAATATGTTGTTGTATGATCACAAGTAAGGTTAATGTGCATCTAGTTAAGATTAAAAAGAAAAAAAAAGGGTCGTTAATCAAGGTTGACTTTCGGGTTGACTTTGGTTTTCCCCGTGTGACTTTCTTAATTCGGGTCAACCGTCTAGACCGGGTTAAGGGGGTTACATTTGGTGGTATCAGAGCTGAGTTCTCGAGTAATTGGGAATGTTGTTATGCATGATTGAGGCATGGTTTGGTTTGTATGCTTGTTGTATGAAAGCATGTTCAGTGTTATGATGTGATGATGCTTATGTAATGCATGTTGTGATGATGCATGATGAGGGTACCCATTGCCAAACAAAAGCTAAAGAGATGATGTTGTTTTTGAAAGAAATTGAGCTTGAATACTTGGAATTTGCTTACCTTGCTGGTCTTGACTTGTTTTATTTTGTATTGTTATGCATGGTAAAAGTATGGCACCACGTAGAGAGTTAAGGAGTAGCGCGAGAGCTACGACCCCGGAGGGGAATGTGAATGAGTTGAATACGGGTAGTGCTGTGTTACCTCCTCCTCCACCTGGTGGTGGTGGTGCGGAGAGGGAAAGAGCTGGAGCTGAGGCAGCTGGTGCTAGAGCTGCGGGACCTGAGGTTGGTCAGGGGCAAGCGATGCCTGACATGTCTGTGCTAGTACAAGCTATTGCGGATGCTTTTCGAGCAGCAGTAGCTGGAGCTCAAGGAGCTGGGTATCAGGGAGATGCTGGTGCTAGACTACCCTTAGAGCGTTTACGCAGTCTTGGTGGGACTGAGTTTAGGGGTATGTCAGCTGAGAGGTCGGAAGCTTGGCTGGAAAGTACCAAGCGTGTCTTGGGACAGATGAGCTGCACTGATGTGCAAAAGTTGGGATGTGTGGTGTCTTTGCTGCAAGGTGAATCATATACGTGGTGGACGACCACAATCTCTGGTATGGCTGATGCTGATGTTACTTGGACGTTCTTTCAGCATGCGTTCAAGAGGAGATATCTGGGAGTTAGATATCTGGATGAGAAGAAGCGTGAATTCATGTCTCTGACTCAAGGGAGCATGAGTGTGGCTGAGTATGAGGTACAGTTTGTACGTCTCAGTCAGTATGCACCGGAGCTGGTACCTGATGAGCGAGAGAGGTGCGAAAGGTTCCGTTATGGCTTGTTGACGGAAGTTAAGACCTACATGTTAGCTGCTGAGTACAATGATTTCGATGTGTTGGTTAGCCGATCCAAGGACATTGAGATGAATTTGAGTTTGTCTGCTAGAGGTGCTGGAGCTAGTTCTGGGAAGAGAACTGCTGAGTATAGTTCCGGTGGTGGACGGAACAAGAGGGGACGTGATCAGAGGTTTTAGTCCTCAGCTAAGAGAGGTGGAGGTGCACCTGCTAGGGGTGGCAATGCTAGAGCTGACCCTAGTGCTTGTTGGATTTGTGGTTCCCGTGGTCACTTGAAGCGTGACTGTCCTCGTGCTGGGAGGGAGGTGCAAGCTCCTGTGGTGGCAGCTGGTTATGAGTGCTGGAACTGTGGTTCTGCTGACCACTTGAGGCGAGATTGTCCGAGGATGGCTGGTGGTCAAGAGCGTGCTCCTGTTGTTGCAGCACCGCAGAGAGGTCGTGGGCGCGGCCGTGGTAATTTTCAGAGGCGTGAGGAAGGTGGTCGCGGAGTAGCTCATGTTGTGGCTATTCAACCTGAGGGTGGAGGCCAAGCGAGGGTGTATGCTCAGCGCGAGGGAAGGAATGATGCTGATGTGATTGCAGGTACCTTTACTTTGCAATCTTTGTCATTGCTTTCTTTGATTGATTCTTGATCTACGCATTCATACATTCTTCGTGAGCATGCTGAGTTGCTTGGTTTGCCTGTTGAGTCTTTGGATGTTGGTGTTAGAGTCACTAGTTCTTTTGGTGAAACTGTTGTGACTCGTAAGCTTTATAGAAGGTGTCCTTTGGTTGTTCAAGAGCATGTCTTTCATGTTGATCTTATGGAGTTGCCCTTTTATGGTTTTGATGTGATCCTTGGTATGGATTGGCTTGCTGAGCATCGTGCTGTTGTGGATTGTGAGAATAAGCGGGTTTCGCTTAAGCTTGCGGATGATTATGAAGTGGTGGTGGTTGGTGAGAATGTGAAGTTTCTTGCCAATGTTGTTTCTACCTTGGAGGCGAGCAGGATGCTTAGGCAGGGTTGTGAAGCTTTTCTAGCTTTTGTGATGAATCCTAGTTCGAAGGAGCTGAGGGTGCAAGATATCAGGGTTGTGAAGGAGTTTCCTGATGTTTTTCCTGAGGAGTTGCATGGTTTACCTCCTAACCGCGAGGTGGAGTTTGGTATTGAGCTGTATGAGAATACCACTCCTGTGTCCATTACTCCCTATAGAATGGCACCTAAGGAGCTGAAGGAGCTGAAGACGCAGTTGCAAGAGCTGCTTGATCGTGGTTTCATCCGGCCGAGTGTGTCGCCTTGGGGTGCTCCTGTTTTGTTTGTGAAGAAGAAAGATGGCACGATGAGGATGTGCATTGATTACCGTCAGCTGAACAAGTTGACTATCAAGAATCAGTATCCTTTGCCGAGGATTGATGATCTCTTTGATCAATTTCGGGGAGCTACTGTGTTCTCTAAGATTGACTTGAGGTCAGGGTATTATCAGTTGAAGGTGAAGGATGTGGATGTGCCTAAGACAGCTTTCAGGACAAGGTATGGGCATTATGAGTTCCTTGTGATGCCGTTTGGGTTGACAAATGCTCCTGCTGCTTTCATGGACATGATGAATCGTGTTTTTCATGAATACCTGGACAAGTTCGTTGTGGTGTTCATTGATGATATCCTTGTGTACTCGCGTACTGAGGAAGAGCGCGAAGAGCATTTGAGGGTTGTGTTGCAAGCTTTGTTGGAGAATCAGCTTTATGCTAAGCTGAGTAAATGTGAGTTTTGGCTTAGAGAGGTGGTTTTTCTTGGGCATGTGGTCTCAGCTGAGGGGATTCGTGTTGATCCTCAGAAGATTGAAGCGGTGATGAATTGGAAAGTTCCTAAGTCTGTTCAGGAGGTTCGTAGTTTCCTTGGTCTGGCAGGATACTACCGAAGGTTTGTGGATAGTTTTTCCAAGATTGCTGCTCCTTTGACGAAGTTGTTGCAGAAAGATGTTAAGTATGAGTGGACAGAAGCGAGACAGCAGGCTTTTGAGAAGTTGAAGATGGCTTTGACGCAAGCTCCTATCTTGATTCAGCCTGAATCAGGGAAAGAGTTTGTAGTCTACAGTGATGCATCCTATGTTGGTTTGGGGTGTGTGCTGATGCAAGAGGGTAAGGTTGTGGCTTATGCGTCGCGGCAGTTGAAGGTGCATGAGCGCAATTATCCTACGCATGATATTGAGTTAGCTGCAGTGGTTTTTGCTCTGAAGATCTGGAGGCGTTATCTGTATGGTGAGAAGTGTACTGTGTACACGGATCACAAGAGTTTAAGGTATCTGATGTCTCAAAAGGAGTTGAATCTTAGGCAGCGGCGTTGGTTGGAGTTGCTCAAGGATTATGATCTGACGATAGAGTATCATCCTGGAAAGGCTAATGTTGTTGCGGATGCCTTGAGTAGGAAGGTAGCTGTTGAGCTGAGGGCTATGTTTGCTAGCTTGAGCATATCGCGAGATGGTGGTCTTGTTGCTGAGTTGCAAGTGAAACCATTGTTAGTTCAGTTGATCAAGGAAAAGCAGTTGTTGGATGATTCCTTGGTGTCTCATGTTCAGGATATCGCGGAGGGTAGACCTTCGGATTTCTGCTTTAATGAGGATGGAGTGTTGTGTTTTGGTAGTCGGATAGTAGTGCCTGCTGATGCTGAGTTGAGGCGTGCTATTCTGACTGAAGGTCATAGTAGTCCTTTTGCTATGCACCCTGGTAGTACAAAGATGTATCGCGATCTTCGTGATGAGTACTATTGGGTGGGTTTGAAGAAGGATGTTGCAGAGTTTGTGAGCAAGTGTTTGGTGTGTCAGCGAGTTAAGGCTGAACATCAGGTTCCTTCTGGTTTGTTGCAACCGTTGAAAATCCCTGAATGGAAGTGGGAGAGGGTTACCATGGATTTTGTCACTAGTTTGCCTTTGTCTCCATCAAAGAAGAATTCTGTTTGGGTGATTGTGGATCGCCTGACGAAGTGTGCGCATTTCTTGCCTGTGCATACTACGTTCTCTTTGGAAAAGCTGGCAGAGCTGTACATTGCTGAGGTTGTGAGGTTGCATGGTGTGCCTAAGTCGATCGTGTCGGATAGGGATCCGAGGTTCACATCGCGTTTTTGGCAGTGTTTGCATCAAGCTCTGGGTACAAGGTTGCATTTCAGTACATCCTATCATCCTCAGTCGGATGGTCAGTCTGAGCGAGTTATTCAGATTTTGGAGGATATGTTGAGATGTTGCGTGATAGAGTTCCAAGGTTCTTGGGAGAAGCATCTGCCTTTGGTTGAGTTCGCATACAACAACAGTTTTCAGGCAAGTATACAGATGGCACCTTATGAGGCTCTGTATGGGAGGAAGTGTAGGACTCCTCTGTGTTGGGCTGAAACTGGTCAAAAGTTGGTTTCGATGCCTGCTTTGTTGAAAGGTACAACCGAGAAGGTGAAGCTCATTTGTGAGCGGTTGAAGGCTGCTTCTGATCGGCAGAAGTCTTACGCGGATTTGAAGCGTAAGGAGATAGAGTATGCGGTGGGTGATCGCGTGTTCTTGAAGGTTTCGCCTTGGAAGAAGGTGATGAGGTTTGGTCGGAAGGGTAAGCTAAGCCCTAGATACATTGGACCATATGAGGTTGTTGAGCGAGTGGGTCCTGTTGCGTATCGGTTGAGGTTGCCTCAGGAGCTGGAGAAGATTCATGATGTGTTCCATGTTTCTATGCTCCGGAAGTATAGATCTGATCCTTCGCATGTGATGCCTGTGGAGGAAGTGGAATTGAATCCGGATTTGACCTACGATGAGGAACCGGTGAAGGTTCTGGATTCAGATGGTAAGGTTCTTCGTGGCAAGACCATTGAGTTGGTGAAGGTGCTGTGGAAGCATCGCGGTGTTGAGGAAGCCACGTGGGAGCGGAAGGAAGATATGCTAAAGCAGTTTCCTTATCTCTTTCCTTCAGGTAAATTTCGAGGACGAAATTTCTTAAGGGGGGAGAGTTGTAACGCCCCGGTTTTGGGCTTAGAAGTCTTGGGCGTTGACCGGTTGGTCAAAGTGCTGTTCGAATCGTAAGAGGTTAAATTAGGAAAGCCTAGTTCGGGTTGCATTAAAAATATGGAAAAATGTTCTAAAATCATCTTTTAATATAATTAAGTGAACTGTGAAATCAATTTTGGAAAATGAGTTTTGGAAGTGTGACATTTTGGCTAGTGACCAAAATGTAATTTTTGAAAGTTTGGTGGCTATTTTATAAAGGGTTGAAACTTTGAATCTTTAAGGAGCTATTTACCCAAAGGGAGTTTCTCCAGATTTTTCTAAGATATTTTGACTCATAATTCTGATTTTAAAGAAAACAAAAAGGAGGGAAACTCATTTTAAGCATTTTCTCAACTAACTTCCTATTTTCTTTCTCTCTTTTTCTCTCAACCCAAACACTCCATTTCCAGAGTTTCAATTCTGATTTTCTCACCTAAAATCCTCCTTTCAACTCTCAATTGATTGCAAATCAACATATCTTCAAAACCTCTTCAATTGCTTCAAGTTTCATCAAGGTTTTCTATTCCAAAAAGAGGAGAAACTCAAGTTTGGAGGTAAGAACGTCCTTCTCCTCTGAACTTCAAGTTCTTTAATGAAATTCCTAAAGTTTTCAATCCTAATTTGATGTTTAATTAAAGGCTTTTAAGTTGTTTTATGGATCTTGGCTAATTATGCAAGATTTTGATGATTTCACATGATTTTCGTTAGATCTGATTGATCTGTGTTTTAAGAGGTGTTTTTGATGTTAAATGATCATTAAATTGAAGTGGAAATGAGTTTTGATTGATGCAATCCCGGATAGGTTGAGTTTCCTAAGTTTAGCTTGTGTTTTAAGGTAGCTTTTGTGGTGATCTTGGTGATCTGATGTTGCTGGAGGTATAAGGATGCTTATAGGTTGTTTTTAGATGTGTTTTGATGTTAATGGAAGTGAGGTTTTGCTGGTTTATGGCTGGGCTTTGTTTAGAAGTGTTTCGGATGCATTTTCGGTTGTGTTTGGTGGCCGAAAATGGAGGTTTTGTGAGAGAGCGAGTTTAGATGCTTTCATTGAAGCAATTAATGCATGATGATGCATTAATCCTCTGCTTTAATGTGTTGAAACAGGGGAGGCATCCTTGGATCCAAGAATTGTTGATCCGGAGGCTTGATTTGGTGCTTTGGCTTAAAGCAAAGTGGAAATCGGTGAGTGAAAATGGATTTACAGCTTTAAAACCAAGGGTTGAAGGTTTTGGGAGCTTAGTTTAAGTCTAAACAACTTTGCTAAGCTCAAGTGTAAGTTTTCGGATTTCTCTCTAAGTGGTGGCCATGTTTTGGTGTAATGTAAAATGATGATTTTGCATGATTTGATTACTGTTTTGAAAGCATGTTTTAGCATGATAATTGCTGATGTTTTAGCATGATATATGCTGGTGTTTAAAGCCATGTGTTGAAGGTAACTCTAGGTAGAAGTACCTTGTTTTTATGCATTGATTAAATGTGGATTTAATGCTTTGAAATGCATGATGAAATGGCTTGGTCTAATGCTTTAAAACAGTGGAATATATGATGTATAAGATGTATATTGGCAAGTGATGTTTTGTAAAAGTGAAGGTCACTAAGGTGGTTAAAAGTCCTTAAGTGAGCCTTGTTACCTAAGATCATCAAGGTGGTTAAAAGTCCTTGGATGAATCTTGTTGCGGACACTAAGGTGGTTAAAAGTCCTTAGGTGCTCCTTTCCATGGTGTTTAAAAGTCCATGGGGCCAAGGTGTTTAAAAGTCCTTGGGGCCAAGGTGTTTAAAAGTCCTTGGGGTAATTCAAGCTACGGACACAAAGGTGGTTAAAAGTCCTTGTGTGGTCCTCATTCATGGTGTTTAAAAGTCCATGGCCAAGGTGTTTAAAAGTCCTTGGGGCCAAGGTGTTTAAAAGTCCTTGGGGAAAGTTGTTGAACTTGATTTCATAAATGAAATGTATCACTTGAGCCAATAAGACATGTATAGTACATTGAGATGCATGAGATGCATGTTTTAATGATTATGTTGAAGCATGAGATGCTTGTTTAAATGATATTGAAGCATGGGATTGCTTGATTTAAAGTATGCTTTGAGCATGTGTAAAGGTTGTTTATAAGCATGTTTTACAAATGGTTTTAATTGCATTATTGAATGGTTTTTAAAGAGCACTCCTCACTAAGCTTTGGCTTACGCTCTCTCGTTTTCTTGATTCAATAATGCAGAGCATTAGAGTACATTGAGGACAGCAAGAGAAGGCAAGCAAACAAGTTCAAGTAAAGCTTAATGTATGGAAGGTTTTGTTAAACATTTTAGCTTTTGGTTGATTTGGCAATGGGGGACCAATGTGTATGTTTTGGGAGGTGTTTGAGACTCCCTATGGATGTTAAATGTTGTTTGAATTGCTGGTTTTTGGATTGAATTCCTATTGCTTGCTTATGAAGGTTTATTGCTTGAATAGTAGTTTAAGTAGGAAGCATGCTATATAATTTAAGGCTTTCCATGTGTGATGTTTATATGCTGAATTGATGATGCAATTATGGTCCTTGCATGTTGTATGATTAAGTGGTATGGTTTGGTGATGTTAATTTGATGTTTGAAGCATGAATGTTGCTGTTTTCTAATCGATATCAGGCAGGGGTATCGGTACTCGGGCTTGCGTATCGATACGCCTGAGCCAAATATGCTCTTTCCTGCCCAGGCGTATCGGTACGGCTGAACAGGTACCGATACCGTATGAAGGCCGTATCGATACAGGGAAACTCGTATCGATACCGTTGCTGAAGTTTGGTTACTGCCTTCCCCGCGTATCGGTACGACACGTGGCGTACCGATACCAGACCGTTAAAATCAGTTAAAAGTATCTTTGAATGTTTTGCTTTGTTTACGTTTTGGTCCTGAATCATGATTGTTCATTTGTATGAGATTGAGATGTCCGTTTGAGCTGAAATTTCACAGGGAAGCATGAAACCTGACTAATTTCAAGATGGTAACTTCAATTTGGGTTAAGTCCCTTAATTTATCAGAATTTACAATTTGGTCCCTAAAGTTGTAATTTGTTCAATTGGGTCCCTGTTTGATCTCTGATGTTTGTGATCTTTTAATATGTTGTTGTATGATCACAATTAAGGTTAATGTGCATCTAGTTAAGATTAAAAAAAAAGGGTCGTTAATCAAGGTTGACTTTCGGGTTGACTTTGGTTTTCCCTGTGTGACTTTCTTAATTCGGGTCAACCGTCTAGACCGGGTTAAGGGGGTTACAATTCAACATACTTAGGGAGTTCCAAACACCTCCCAAAACATACACATTGGTCCCCCATTGCCAAATTACCCAAAAGCTAAAATGTGCTTATAAAACCTTCCATACATTGAGCTTTACTTGAACTAGAATGCTTGCCCTCCTTGCTGCCCTTCAAGGTTCTTTAATGCTCTGCATTATTGAATGAAGAAAACGAGAGAGCGTAAGCAAAAGCTTAGTGAGGAATGCTCTTAAAAACCATTCAATAATGCAATTAAAAACATTTTCAAATCATGCTTATAATCAACCTTTGCACATGCTCAAAAGCATACTAAAAACAAGCAATCTCATGCTTCAACATAAACATTAAAACAAGCATCTCATGCTTCACATTATTCTTAACATGTCATATTGGCTCAAGTGATACATTTCATTTAATAAAACAAGTTCAACAACTTTCCCAAGGACTTTTAAACACCTTGGCCATGGACTTTTAAACACCATGAATAAGGACCACACAAGGACTTTTAACCACCTTTGTGTCCAATGCTTGAATCACCCCAAGGACTTTTAAACACCTTGGTCCCAAGGACTTTTAAACACCTTGGCCCCATGGACTTTTAAACACCATGGAAAGGAGCACCTAAGGACTTTTAACCACCTTAGTGTCCGCAACAAGAATCATCCAAGGACTTTTAACCACCTTGAGGTTCTTAAGTAACAAGGCTCACTCAAGGACTTTTAACCACCTTAGTGACCTTAACATTTTCAAAACATCACTTGCCAATATACATCTTTTACATCATATAATCCACCGTTTTAAAGCATTAAACCAAGCCATGTTCAACATGCATTTCAAAGCATCAAACTACATTATTTCAATGTATAAAATCAAGGAACTCCTACCAAGAGTTACCTTCAACATATGGCTTAAAACATCAGCAAATACCATGCTAAAACATGCTTTCAAAACAGTAATTAAAACATGCAATTCACCATTTTGCATCACAACAAAATCATGGCCACCACTAGAGAGAAAATCCGAAAACTTACACATGAGCTTAGCAAAGTTGTTTAGACTTAGAATAAGCTCCCAAAACCTTCAAACCTTGGTTTTAAAATCTGAAACCCAACTTCACTCACCGATTTCCACTTTGCTTCAAGCCAAAGCACCAAAACAAGCTTCCGGATCAACAACTCTTGGATCCAAGGATGCCTCCCCTGTTTCAACACATCAAAGCAGAGGATTAATGCATCATCATGCATTAATTGCTTCAATGAAAACACCTAAACTAGCTGCTCTCATTCAACCTCCATTTTCGGCCACCAAACACAACCGAAAATGCATCCAAACCACTTCTAAACAAAGCCCAGCCATAAACCAGCAAAACCACACTTCCATTAACATCATAAAACATCTAAAAACAACCTATTAACATCCTTATACCTCCAGCAACATCAGATCCACAAGATCACCACAAAAACTACCTTGAAACACAAGCTAAACTTAGGAAACTCAACCTATCCGGGATTGCATCAATCAAAACTCAATTCCTTATTAATTTAGAGATCATTTAACATCAAAAACACCTCTCAAATCACAGATTACTCAGATCTAACGAAAATCATAAAAAATCATCAAAATCTTGCATAATAAGCCAAGATCCATTTCAACACTTTAAAACCTTTAATTAAACATCAATTTAGGATTGAAAACGTAGGAATTTCAGTAAAGAACTGATAGTTTAGAGGAGAAGGACGTTCTTACCTCCAAACTTGAGTTTCTCCTCTTTTTGGAATCAAAATCCTTGTTGAAACAAGTAGCAATTGAAGAGGTTTTGAAGATACAATGATTAGGAACCAAATGAGAGTTGAAAGGAGGAATTTAGGTGAGAAAATCAGAAACAAATCTCTGGAAATGGAGTGTTTGGGTTGAGAGAAAAAGAGAGAAAGAAAATAGAGAAGTTAGTTGAGAAATAGCCAAATGAGCTTTTCCCTCCTTTTGATATACTTTAAAATCAGAATTATAACTCAAAATATCTTAGAAAAATCTGGAGAAACTCCCTTTGGGTAAATAGCTCCTTAAAGATTCAAAGTTTCAACCCTTTATAAAACAGCCACCAAACTTGCGAAAAATTACATTTTGGTCACTAGCCAAAATGTCACCCTTCCAAAACTCATTTTCCAAAATTGATTTCACAGTTCACTTAATTATATTAAAAGATGATTTTAGAACATTTTTCCATATTTTTAATGCAACCCGAACTAGGCTTTCCTAATTTAACCTCTTATGATTCGAACAGCACTTTGACCGACCGGTCAACGCCTAAGACTTCTAAGCCCAAAACCGGGGCGTTACAATAAGTGTGCCAAACCATGGAAAAATTATCAAGATAAAACGAACAACAATTATTCTTTATAATTCTCTCAAAACCTATCTTATCCAAACATGAAATAGAAATAATGTTTCTAGTCAAACTAGGCACAAAATAACAATCCTCTATATTTAAATCAAGTCCACTAGGCAAAGATAAAACATAT